>JAPXFY010000021.1:10597743-10607743 GCA_030674185.1 Monoplex corrugatus | reverse complement strand
CGCAGTGAAATTTATAGGTAAATCAACACATGGACCTTTGAAACGAAAGAAAAACGCAGTGAAATTTTCAGTTTACTGTTATTTTTGTTTGAAGCCAAGCCGACTGCGTACAGCCATATCAAGACTATAACCTTTTCAAATATTTACAATACTTCAACGGAGGAAAAAGAAAAAGAAAAGAAAAAAGAAAATCAGGTCCACATATCAATAATGCGTGCATATAATCAAAGGAAATACCCTGGCGTTGACCACGCCGTCCAACTGATCGCACACAGGCTTTAAAAAAGACGTGAATGCCAATTTAAACATAACTAAGGACACCAAAACATATATAAAACAGGCCTAAATTACAAAAAATTGCTTTTGCATATCTCATTTCCCTAGAGCCACAAAAAAGCACTTAATACATGTACCCAATTGTCAATCCTAAGAGAAAGTACATAAGTCTTTATCGAACACATAGAGATGAATGGACCTGCAAAGCAGAAAATGATAGGAAGAAATGACAGAAAGCAAAGGAACAAGGCAGAAACAAAGAGAGTGACAGAAAAGAAGAAATTTCTAGCACAGAATTTCCAGAAGGTGGGGATCTATTCATATTTCTAGCACAGAATTTCCAGAAGGTGGAGATCTATTCATATTGAAGGAGCCCGCAGCATCCCCACAGGGCTAAAAGTTACAGGTAAATCAATACATGGACACTTGAAACGGAAGAAAAACACAGTGAAATTTAAAGGTCAGTCAAGACATGGACATGATGATGATAATGATTTGTTTTGTGATGCCTGAAGGGCCATTCCCACTGACTACAAGACAGACAGCCCAACAATACTCACAATAAATCAGGCGTCTTTACACAATGCTGTACTACGAGGAAAGAGGGGGAAAAATCACCACCCTCAACCAAAAGGATACACATCAAAAGCATGGTGCAAACACACACACGGCACAAGCGGGTACCGCGAGTGCGCGGACACACACACACACACGCGCGCGCGCGCGCACATACACGCACACATACACACACAACAAGCATAACGGTAATGATACAGGCTGACTTACGTCTTTTCTCATTTTCTATCAGTTATGACCTTGGCAATGGCAATATGACCTTGAAATGACTGTCACCTTAACATATCGAGGACCCATCCCTCGATAAACCAGAACCGAGATGTGTATCAGGGATGACCCTGACATTAACAACGTGACCTTGACATTGATACGGTCACCTTGATATATTGACAGACCCGTCCTTGAAAACGCAGAAGTGCGATGTGTATCAGGAATGACCTTGACAATGACAATGTGACCTTGACATTGACACTGTCGCCTTAACATACTGACAGACCCA
Source organism: Monoplex corrugatus (assembly GCA_030674185.1). Taxonomy (NCBI): domain Eukaryota; kingdom Metazoa; phylum Mollusca; class Gastropoda; order Littorinimorpha; family Ranellidae; genus Monoplex; species Monoplex corrugatus. The sequence goes on along the minus strand of JAPXFY010000021.1, from coordinate 10,606,392 downwards.
TCCTTGAAAAACCAGAACCGTGATGTGTATCAAGGATGACGTTTGACCCAAAGTAATGTTCCTGGTGTATCAGGGATAACCTTGACAATGACAATGTGACCTTGACATTGACAATGTCACCTTAACATCTCGACAGACCCGTCCTTGAAAAACCAGAACGGCGATATTTATCAAGGATGACGTTTGACCCAAAATAATGTTCCTGGTGTAATCGGGGATAACCTTGACATTGACAACGTGACCTTGACATTGACAATGTCACTTTGCTACATCGACAGACCCGTCCTCGAAAGACCAGAACCGTGATGTATATCAGGGATGACCTTTGACCCAAAGTAATGTTCCTGGACTTGATGACATTCACAGAGTGGTTCGGTGTAAAGTACAGACACAGGGACATGTTGACATTGAGTTCTGAAGAGTATGATGATTTTTGTTATTTGTTTATTCATCTATATGTCCTGACGTCCGCCAGGATGGTCTTATGGCATACTGGACACTGGTCAAAAGTGCTGGCACATGCCTCGCAGAAGATGTAATGACCACAAGGCAGAATGGTCATTTCCAAAGGATTCTCACGGCAACTTATACACAGCTCTCTGTTTTTAAGTCTCCGGTTCTCGGCCCTCAACCTTTTCAGTCTTTGCAACTGATGTCGTCTCTCCCTGGCCCTCTCCTCCTGACTGGCGCTAGGTGGAGATGGGTCCTGGGTACTGGAAGAAGCTGACATTCCTGTTGGCGATGCTGACACATGGGATGGCCCTTGTGAGCTTTCTGGGTCTGGAACGGACTGCATGATCTGTTCCACAGAGGTCAGGAGTTCAGCGGCAGTGATTGTGCGGGCACCATCACCTCCTCCTGCACGTGCGCCGCGTGACGGGGAAGACTGGGAGGTCAGTCTTTGGTAAGTGGACATCACCAGGTCCTCAGGATAGCCTGACAGGACAACGGCTTCCACTGCAGCAGGCATGGGCTGCGGGCCTGTGTCCATCTGTCGACCTTGGTTCATCTTGCTGCTTGTCTTGTTCTGCACACATCAAGATCAGTTGTTCTGTTCTGTTCTGCACACACCAACATCAATGTCCTGTTCTGCGCATATCAATGTCTTGTTCTGCACACATCAACATCAATGTCTTGTTCTGCACACATCAACATCAATGTCTTGTTCTGCACACACCAACATCAATGTCCTGTTCTGCGCATATCAATGTCTTGTTCTGCACACATCAACATCAATGTCTTGTTCTGCACACATCAACATCAATGTCTTGTTCTGCACACATCAACATCAACATCTTGTTCTGCACACATCAACATCAATGTCTTGTTTTGCAGACATCAAAATCAACATCTTGTTCTGCACACATCAACATCAATGTCTTGTTTTGCAGACATCAACATCAGTATCTTGTTCTGCACATATCAACATCAATGTCTTGTTCTGTACACATCAAAGTTTTGTCCTGTACACATCAACATCAAATTCTTGTTTTGCACACATCAAGATCAATGTCTGAACACATTAACATCAATATCTGCACACATCAGCATCAATGTCTTGTTGTGCACACATCTATATCATTATCAGTATTACCCCTTTGACTCCAGCACCCTGTCCACCAGCGTCCTGCATTGTCAACCATGCTAACAAAGCAAAAACTTAACCCTTTGATTCCCTCACCCTATTCACCAGTTTCCGTCAGAAAACTGGGAGGTAGGGTGAGAGAGTCAAAAGGTTAAATTTTTTGCAGTTGTTAATAGGGTGCGGGAGTCAAGGGGTTAAGATTCCTGCAGAAAACTGGCAGAGAGGGTAAGGAGTCATAGGGTTAATTTTTTAGCAGTTGGTAGATAGTGTGCGGGAGTCAAAAGGTTAAGATAAACACATCTGATTGGCTTGAAATGGACGGAGGGATTGACTGTATTTCTGTCACAACAGTTTTTCTCCTGCATAGAATGGGTGTTATTTTCTTCGGAGATGAATGGCATCACAGTGTGGCACTACTTATTTCCTTGTCTTTAATATGTAGGTCATGGTGTTAGGTTAGAAATAGCCGGCAGAATCGGCCAAGCCAAAACAGCATTCAAGAAGATGCAAGCATTCTTACCAACAAATACCTATCAATTAACATCACGAAGAGAGTTCTTGAATGTTATGGGTGTATAGAACCAATATTATTGTACGGATGCGAGGCATGGACAGTCAACAAACAAAGCCGGAACAAGACTGAGGCAGCCGAGATGTGGTTTCTAAGAAGAATGTTGAGGGTTCCATGGACAGCAAAGACAACAAACGAGACAGTCTTGATGGAGGCAGACACAAGTAGATCACTCATAAGGAAAGTTAGGAAAGACAGGCAACATTTATAGGCTATTTTATGAGGAAGGGGGATTTGGAGCACCTGGTCACAACAGGAAAGCTGGAAGGAAAGAGAGCACCGGGTAAATCCAGGGAGAAAATGCTGGATGGACTTTGCAGAGTGGCTGGGGACGAGGAGGGTGGGCACAAATCCGTGATACTTGGGTTGGCCGTTCTGGTTCTGCCCTGGGTTCTGCCCTGCCGGCTATAAATAGCGCACATCTTTTCCCTTCCCTTCCACTCCCCACACCCTTTTCATCCGTCCCGCTGCCGTATTGCGAGGCCACAAACAAAATGAATGTGAGCGAAGCAGGGGCGCGCGCGTGTTAGTTACTGGCCACTAGCACTAAGTCATTTAGTCAGTGGCACACGTGCAATCCCACATACATGTATAATAGTACCGCAATTCACACGAGCACACTAATGCAAAAATGGATGAACACAATTCTCTCTCTTTCTCTCAGTCTCTCTCTCTATGTCACACACACACAGAGATGTATGTTAGACTCAACTCCAGAGACAGACAGATAGAGGGGGGAGGAAGAGAGAGAGAGAGAGAGAGAGATGTGTCGGAGGTTGCCCTGGATAAAGACCGGCCTAGTTTACAGCCGGCGCAGCGCGTGCCTTGGTCAGGCAACAGCTAACACCCGATTTTAGTCAAATGTAAGCCTCTAAAAAAGAATGAAAACAAACAGCCTAAAGCGATTTTTTTTAATTTTAGAAAGTTAAAGCACTGAAGACCATGAATCAGACCTTGCCAAAACTGAGGAAATTATGTGAAGATTGTAAATTTTACTATAATTCCGTCACTACTACGAAAATAATCTCACTTTATACTGAACAAAGAGCAACCTGGAGGTGTCAGTCGATCATCACATTAGTAATTTCTACAAAAACTCAAAGACAAGGTAATCCTAAAAAGTAAAGATCACTTCTTCAGAACAGTGAATATTCACAGCACTGAATGCACACAGGTAAAGTGACGAAAATAATGCAGATCATTGCACAAAATCACAATACACACAGAAAACTGCACTCAGCTTCCTTCTTTATCAGTAGTGCCAGAACACAAAGGCACGCTAGCCAGTGATACGGACTTTGGTCGACCCTGCAGGGACAAAAATAGCACTCGCAGGCGATGCCGCTGCCGGCTCGCAATTAAAGGGTGAGGGGATGGCCGGGAAAATGCGAGATGCGAGGGGCAACGAGAGATAGAGGTAGATGGAAGTCCATAATCGCCAACGCCATGCGGCAGGGCACCTGATGATGATGATGGTGTTAGGCTTTTTGTTTGAGCGGGTATTCCACACAGCTGCCTGGCACATAGAGCCTGATTAACTTTCTTTTTTTGTGGGAGATCAGAGTTTTTTCCCACAAAGCTTTGTGGGAGAGTACAGGGAATCTTGCTATTTATCTTTTATAATTCTAAGATGATGAAATTAGATGGACAGAGGCAGTGCATGCATTGTCTCTCTCTCTCTCCCCTCTCTCTCTTTCTCCCTCTCTCTCATTCTCCTTCCCTCCCTCTCTCTCCCCTTTGATATCGCTGTTTATGATTGTGTCTTCTCTTTGTCCCTTGGTCTTTCCTCTTCTCTGGTGGTCTTTGGTTGTTTGACGTTCGTGATGGTGTCTTCTCCTTGTTCCTTGGTCGTCCCTCTTCTCCTGTAGACTGCTTTAGGAGTTTGCTTTGGTGACTGTCATATGTTGGTTTTGTGTGGATAGAGTAGCTCTGGCATCAGTTGTTTGTTGCTGTTTTCTTGGTTTCTCCTCTCTTGTTCCTTGTCTTCATGGTTTGTTGCAGGAATCTCTAGGTGCATCATTCAAGACTATCGCACATTCATTCATTCAGTTAACATTCGGATAAGTTGTCATTCATTCAGTTTTTGGTTAGTAGAGCAAGATTCCCGCTATCATCATTTCTCCATTGAGTGTTTGCTCTCTTTATTTTTTGTCTTCCTGTTAGAAGGCACAAATGATATGACATGTTATTTGGTAACAGCAAACAATAGTTTTTTTGATATAAGTTCAGAGCACAACATATCTACTTGTCAATCTATTAGATGGACAACAAAACATTCATCACTGTTCCATACTTGTTATTGTATGTCGGGGCTGTTCACGCATGACTGTATCCGTACCATGGTTGGTATTTATTATTGGATGGCTAGGTTAACGGTACATTTGCTCTTTTTGCTACTTTACATTCGCTCTTTTTGCTACTTTACATCGCTCTTTTTGCTCATAGGTTTCTTAGTCGTAATTCAGTTTCAAATATAAGTTGTAGATTTTTGCATTTGCCATATTTGAATTAGGAGACAGATAGTCTAACTACCAGTAATATATGATTGACCTTGTTTCTCTTTATGTCCAGGGCTATTTCCCTTTTTGTTATACCGAAAAGTGCTATTTTTTTCATTCATAGCAATATGTAGCCTATATCATGATGTGTTAATATGTATTGTTTTACATTCAGAGGCATTTGTTTGTGTCGGTGACACCCATTTTTTTGTAGTAGAATGTTTGTAGGATATATGTTATGCAGGAACTTAAAGTGGAGTAATCTCAGCCGAGATTTCTTTGTGCATTTGTATGCGGTGGAGAAGTAGTCTTGTATATTAATGTCTAACTTTTGCTTCCAAAAATTGGTTGCACATATTTCATGGTTTTGTTTTAAAGAGAATACTTTCCTGATTTGTTTGTTTGATAGTGAGGTTAGATTTCCGCCCTCTGTCATGATGTTGTTTTGAATTTCGTCTCTGTTAGCGTCGTTATTGAGTTTGTGTTTCCATGTGTGTGGAAGGGAGTTAACAATTGCGTTGTATTCGAAGAGTAACGTTGGGCTAGGGCCTATCTTCTGTTCTATTTTCTCTATAGGTCATCATGTTTCCATTTAGCCAGAGATCTTGCACAAAAAGAAAGCCAGATGTGCTCCATCGCAAGAAAAATAATGGCTTCCTTTGTATAGTATATTTTTGTTGTTCCACAAAGGTTCTGTTTTCACTTTCTCTGTCAATCTATTTTTGTTAAAGATGGAAACTGCTTTAATTACGTCTTTCCAAAAGATTGATTTTACCTGTTCAAGGTGCTTAATGTCTTTAGGTGGAACATTACAGTTGAACATGCAGTGGCTGTTCTCAAAGGGGGAAATGTTCTGTTTAGCCAGGATGCTCCATGACGAGTGTGTTTGTGAAAATAGTTTGGCTGCCCATTTTACTAGAAACATTTGTTGCTGGTGTTCGATATTTATCATTGATAGTCCTCCTTCTTCTTTTTCGAGGCTGAGGACACCCCTGTTTACCTTTTCAAATGCTTTTTGTTGTTGAACTTTTTCCAAAGGAATCTATACATTATTGTATTTATGTAGTTCAGCGTATTGGCTGGTATCGACGCTACTTGTAATACGTGTGAGAACTGTGCAAGTAGAAATATTTTTGAGAGAATAATTTTTCCGTACAGTGAAGGGTTTTTGTGTTCCCATCTTTTTATAATTCTGATCATTTTCTCTATCTTGGGTTTCCAGTTATCTTCTATTTCAGATATTTCTTTATCTCCTGAGTAGTATATGCCTAGGAGTTTTAGTTTACCAGATTTCATGGGTATGTCATTAACCTTTCCATTTTCATGTTTTCTTGATCCCAGCCATATATCTTCTGATTTACTTTTATTTAGCTTTAAGCCTGAGAATTCTTCGAATTGTTCTACGATGTTGGTGGCTATCTGTATATCGTTTTCATTTTTTAGAGTTAAAGTTGTATCATCTGCAAATTGTTTGATTTTGGATATATTTTGTACATCATCTTCATTGTCATATTGTCTCAGTTTGATTCCTTGTATATCTTTATTATGGCGAATTCAAATAGCAAGGATTTCCACCGCCATGACAAAAAGAAGGTGGCTAAGAGGACATCCTTGTCGAATTCCTCGTTCTGTTGGGAACCAATCAGAGAGCTCGCCTCCATTCTGAATACTGCTTTCTGTGTTTTCCATCACAGTTGTCACAAAAGTTTTGAATCTTGGACCAAACTGGAAAATATCTAATGCCTCCTTAACACAGTTTTTAGAGATGGTGTCAAAGGCTTTAGAAAAGTCTAGGGCTATTAGGGCGCCTGGCTGGTTGGTACTGTCCAAGTATTTTGTGAGATCGTCAAAGAATCTTAAATGATCTGCTATGTTTCTGTCTTTGATGAAACCGATTTGGTCTGTACTAATCACAGTCGTGATTACCTTTTGGAGTTGAGTGGCTGGTGCCTTTGTCAGAATTTTGTAGTCAGTGTTTGTTAAGGTAATGGGTCTGTAATTTGCCAGGTTGTTCTTGTCTAGGTTTTTGCCTTTGTGGATTAATGTTATTATACCCTTTCTCGTTGTGAAAGATAACTCTCCGTGTTCTACGCCATCTATTATTCAATTAAACAGAGGCACTTTCAATTTATCCCAGATTTTTTTTTTTATAGAATGCTGGTGTTAGACAATCGCTACCAGGGGCAGAATCTTGATTAAGTTCCTGAGGGCTTGAAAAAGATCTTCTAGTGTTATCATTCCGTCACACTCTTCCCGTTCCTCAGCAGTAAGAGCAGGAAAGTGCTCATCTGTCAAAAAACTGGTCTTGCATTCTCCCCCTTCTGTTAGGGGATGTTTTTTCTTTGTATAGTTTTTCATAGTATTTTTTAATGTCTGTTACTATTCTTTGTGGGTTGTCAATCTTTATTTGCTGTGTTTGTAAGGTTGATGTAGTATTTGCGACTCCTTGTTATTTTTCTAATCGTAGGAAGTATTTGGTATTTTTTCCCCCCCATCTTCAATCCATTTTGTTCTTGATCTGATCTGGGCTCCTCTTGCCTCTTTGATTTCTTGCAGTTCAATTTCTTTTTTCAGTTGTTGTGTTTGCCGTATGGTTTTCTTGTTATCAGGGTCTTGGATGACAGTTTTTTTTCAAAGTCATTTAGTCTTCTGATTTTTGTTTGTATATTTTGGGATTGGCTTTTAATTGTTTTTGAGTATGCTATACAAAACGATTTATATTTCACTTTAAACATTTCCCAGGTTGTTTGTGGATTTTCGTCTTTATACTGTGCTATATGATCATCAATAGATTTGTTTGTTTCTGAGACAAATGTTTCATCTGAGATTAATGAATTATTGAATTTCCAGTAACCTGGGCCTCTCTTGAATTTATTTGTACTGATGAGTTTTTTCACAAGTTTATGGTCTGAATGAGGAACTAGGTCTATATCTGTTTTTTGGGCGAGTGCTAATGAGGAAGTGTCGCAGAATATGTAATCTATTCTTTCAGCTGTAAATGGGGTAGGTCTTGACCAAGTGTATTCTTTTTTATAGGTATGGCATGACCTCCATACATCTTGCAAGTCAAGTGATACTAAGAGATTGACTCTACCCTGTCCATGAACAACTTTGTTTCTCAAACTGCCAGATCTTGCTACTATCATCTCCATCGTATAAGCCTGATCAGGAAGTATCTCTCTGTCGAAACAACTGCAAAACTCGTTCTCTCCTTCATAATGTCTCGCATTGACTATTGCAATTCACTCCTGTCTGGTCTTCCTGCCTCCACCATTCACATCCTACAGCGCATTCAAAACAATGCTGTACGCCTTGTACTCAAAAAGAAAAAAGCTGACCACATATCTCCTCTCCTGGCACAACTTCACTGGCTCCCTGTATCAAAGCGCATACAGTACAAACTAGACACCATGTGCTACAAAAGCCTCAATAACGCAGCCCCCGATTACCTGTCAAGCCTACTTGAGATCTATGTTCCCTCACGTACCCTCCGCTCTGCCTCCGATCCTCTGACTTTTCGCTTTCCACGCACTAAGCTCAATACCTATGGTCCACGAGCCTTCTCTGTTTCTGGTCCACTCTCCTGGAACAAACTTCCTCTCTCAGTCCGTCAGCAACCTACTTTTGCCTCCTTCAAGTCCGCTCTCAAAACTCACCTTTTCTCCTCTGCATAAAATCCTAACCTCACTCAACCCCCCTCTGCAGCCTGTCTCCGCTCGGAGGGGAATCACTTTGTTTTAATATATAATTGTATATGATGTGCTCTCTGTGGTTTTCCATTGGTTTTATTCTTGCTTTTATTGCTTTTATTCTTTTCTCCCCATTTGTGGCCATGCATGTGTGTGTGTGTGTGTGTGTGTGTGTGTGTGTGTGTGTGTGTGTGTGTGTGTGTGTGTGTGTGCGTGCGTGCGTGCGTGTGTGCGTGTGTGTCTTTTCGGCGCTTGGATTTGATTTTGTCGAGATTTGCGCTATATAAATATTGTAATTATTATGTA
>JAPXFY010000021.1:10562743-10587743 GCA_030674185.1 Monoplex corrugatus | reverse complement strand
ATACGGTATTTTCATTGCCTTAACCCATTCTCATACGGTATTTTTTGGATCTTGTCCCATTCTCATACGGTATTTTTGTGACCTTGTCCCATTCTCATACGGTATTTTTGTGACCTTGTCCCACTGCCATATGGTATATTTTTTGTGACCTTGTCCAATTAGCCATACAGTATTTTTGTGACCTTGTCCATTGCCATACAGTATTTTTGGACCATGGTCCTATTGCCATACGGTATTTTTGGGACCCTGTCCTATTGCCATACGGTATTTTTGGGACACGTCTCATTGCCATACGGTATTTTTGTGAACTTGGCCCATTGCCATGCGGTATTTTTGTGACCTTGTCCCATTGCCATACGGTATTTTTATGATCTTGTCCCAATGCCGAACGGTATTTTTGTGATCTTGTCCCATTGCCATACGGTATTTTTGTGATCTTGTCCCATTGCCATACGGTATTTTTATGATCTTGTCCCATTGCCATACGGTATTTTTGTGATCTTGTCCCATTGCCATACGGTATTTTTGTGATCTTGTCCCATTGCCATACGGTATTTTTTTGTGACCTTGTCTCATTGCCAAACGGTATTTTTGTGATCTAGTCCCATTGCTATACGGTATTTTTCTGACAAAGTTCCACTGCCATACGGTATTTTTGTGACCTTGTCCCATTGTCATACGGTATTTTTGTGATCTTGTCCCATTGCCAAACGGTATTTTTGTGAATTTGGCCCATTGCCATGCGGTATTTTTGTAACCCTGTCCCATTGCCATACGGTATTTTTGTGATCTTGTCCCATTGCCAAACGGTATTTTTGTGAACTTGGCCCATTGCCATGCGGTATTTTTGTGACCCTGTCCCATTGCCCTACGGTATTTTTATGATCTTGTCCCATTGCCATACGGTATTTTTGTGACCTTGTTCATAGCCATACGTTATTTTTATGATCTTGTCTCATTGCTATGCGTTATCTTTGTGCCTTGTCCCATTGCCAAACGGTATTTTTGTGATCTAGTCCCAATGCTATACGGTATTTTTTTGACAAAGTACCATTGCCATACGGTATTTTTGTGACCTTGTCCCATTGTCATACAGTATTTTTATATGACCGATTCACATTGCCATACGGTATTTTTGTGACCGTGTCCCATTGTTGTACAGTATTTTTGTGACCAAGTTCCATTCTCGTACAGTATTTTTGTGACAAAGTTCCATTGCCATACGGTATTTTCATGACCTTGTCCCATTTTCATACGGTATTTTTATGACCTTGGCCCATTGTCATTCGGTATTCTTGTGACCTTGTCCCATTTTCATACGGTATTTTTATGACCATGTCCCATTGCCATGCGGTATATTTGTGACCACATCACGTTTACGTACGGTGTTGTTGTGATCTTGTCCCTCTACCATATAGTATTTTATATTACCGTTCCCATTTTCATATGGTACGTTTGTGACCTTGTCCCATTACCATACGGTATTTTTTAACCAAGTCACATCGCAATACGGTATTTTTATGACCTTGTCCCTTTGCTACACCGCATTTTTGTGACCTTGTCCCTTTGCTACGCCGTATTTTTGTGACCTTGTCCCATTGCTACACCGCATTTTTTGGATCAAGTCTCATTACCATACGTTGTATTTATGACCTTGCCCAATTACCATACGGTATTGTTATAACCTTGTCCCATTACTATTCGGTATTTTTATGACCTTGTCCCTTTGTGATACGGTATTTTGTGACCTTGTTCCATTACCATACCGTATTTTTATCATCTTGTCCCATTACCATGCAGCATTTTTATGACCTTGTCCCATTACTATTCGGTATTTTCATGACCTTTCCCTTTGTGATACGTTATTTTTGTGACTTGTCCCATTACCATTTTGTATTTTTATCATCTTGTCCCATTGTCATACGGTATTTTTATGATCAAATCTTATCACCATGCGGCATTTTTATGACCTTGTCCTATTACCATTCAGTATCTTCTTGATCTTGTCCCATTACGGTATTTTTCTGAGCAAATTCCATTGTCATACGGTATTTTCAAGATCAATCTTATCGCCGTACTGTATTTTTCAGACCTTGTCCCATTACCATACGCTTTTTTTTTTTGGTGTGTGATCTTGTCCCGTTACCATACGATATTTGTGTGGTCTTGTCCCATTGTCATACAGTATTTTTGTGACTGTGTCCCATTGCCACACAATATATTTGTGACCGTGTCCCATTCTCGTCGATATTTTTGTGACAAAGTTCCAATGCCATACGGTATTTTCATGACTTTGTCTCATTCTCATACGGTATTTTCATGACCTTGTTCCATTCTCATACGGTATTTTCATGACCTTGTCCCATTCTAATACGGTTAATTTATGAACATGTTCCATTACTACAAGGTATATTTATTACCTCGTCCCATCGCCGTACGGTATTTTTGTCACCAATTCCCAGTGCCATACAGTATTTTTATGATCAGGTCTTATTGCCATGAGATATTTTTGTGACGCTGTCCCATTACCATATGGTATTTTTATGATCAAGGCCCGTTACCATACAGTATGTTGTGACTTCGTCCCATTGCCATACGTTATTCTTATGACCTAGTCCCATTGCCATATGGTATTTTTATGATCAAGGCCCATTACCATACAGTATGTTGTGACTTCGTCCCATTGCCATACGTTATTCTTATGACCTAGTCCCATTGCCATATGGTATTTTTATGATCAAGGCCCGTTACCATACAGTATGTTGTGACTTCGTCCCATTGCCATACGTTATTCTTATGACCTAGTACCATTTCCATACGGCATTTCAATGACCTTGTCCAATTGCCATACGGTATTTTTTATGACCTTGTCCCATTTCCTTTCCCTATTTTTATGACCTGGTGCTATTAGCATACGGTATTTTTGTGTTCTTGTCTCATTACCACACTGTATTTTTGTCACGGAGTGCCATTACCATACGGTATTTTTGTGACCTTGTCCCATTACCATACTGTATTTTTATGACCTTGTCCCAGTAACATACTGTATTTTTTTTGCCTTGTCCCACTGCCATACGGCATTTTTGTAATCTTGTCCCACTGCCACAGGGGGTATTTTTGTGACCTTGTCCCATTGCCATACGTTATTTTTGTGATCTTGTCCACTGCCATGCGGTATGTTTATGAACAAGTTCCATTGCTTCAAGGTATTTTTGTTGTCTTGTCCTATTACCATATGTTGTTTTTTTATGACATTGTCCCATTGCCGTACGGTATTTTTGTCACCAATTCCCAGTACCATACGGTATTTTTATGGTCAGTTCTTATTACCATGAGTGTATTTTTGTCATGCTGTCCCATTACCATATGGTATTTTCATTATCAAGGGCCATTACCGTACGGTATGTTGTGACCGTCCCGTTGCCATATATTATTCGTATAATCTTGTCCCATTGCCATACGGTAATTTTATGACCTTGTCCCATTGCCATACGGTAATTTTATGACCTTGTCCCATTGCCATACGGTAATTTTATGACCTTGTCCCATTGCCATACGGTAATTTTATGACCTTGTCCCATTGCCACACGGTATTTTTAAGACCTTCTCCCATTACCCTATGGTATTTTTGTGATAATGTCTCATTCCTGTACTAGTATTTTATGACCTTTCCCATTATCATACGGTATTTTTATAACCAAGTCCAATTGCCTTGCGTTATTTTTGTGACCTTGTCCCATTACCGTACGGAAGTTTTATAATCTTGTCCGATTGTCATACGGTATTTTTGTGACTTTGTCTCATTACGATACGGCATTTTTGTGACCAAGTCGCATTACCATACAGTATTTTTATGACCTTGTCCCATTAATGAACGGTATTATTGTGACCTTATCCCGTTACCACAAAGCATTTGTATGACCTTGTCCCACTGAGATACGGATTTTTTGTGACCTTGTCCCATTGCCATGCGGTCGTTTTGTGACCTTGTCCCAATGCCATATAGTATTTTTGTGACCTTGTCCCATTGCCATACGGTATTTTTGTTATCAAGTATCATTGCCATGCGGTATTTTTGTGACCTTGTCCCATTGTGATACAGTATTTTTGCTACATTGTCCTATTGCCATACGGTATTTTTGTGACCTTATATGGGTACCATGCCGAATTTTTATCACATTGTCCCATTACCACACGGTATTTTGTGACCTTGTCCCATTACTATTCCCTACTTTTATGACATTGTGCTATCACCATACGGTACTTTCGTGTTCTCGTCTCATTACATACTGTATTTTTGTCACTGAGTCACATTACCATACGGTATTTTTGTGACCTTGTCCCATTACCATACATTTTTTATGACCTTGTACATTGTGATACGGTACTTCTGTGACCTTGTCCCATTACCATACGGTATTTTTGTGACCTTGTCCCATTACCATACCATATATTTCTGACCTTGTCCCATTGCCTTTCTGTATTTTTATGACCTTGTCCCATTACCATCACTATTTTTTATGACCTTGTGGTATTACCATACGGTATTTTTGTGTTCTCGTATCATAACCATACGTATTTTTGTGTTCTTGTCTCATTATCATACGTATTTTTTGTGTTCTTGTCTCATTACCATACGTTTTTCTCTGACCTTGTCCCATTGCCATACGGTATTTTTGTGACCAAGTCCCATTGCAGTGCGATATTTTTATGACCTTGTCTAATTATCATACAGTATTTTTGTGACCTTATCATTACAATACGATCTTTCTGTGACCTTGTCCCATTACCATACGGTTATTTTATGACCAATTCTCATTACCATACGATGTGTTCATGACCCTAGCCAATTACCATACGGTGTTTTTATGACCTCGTTCTATTACCATACGGTGTTTCTAAGACCTTGTCCCATTGTGATACGGTATTTTTGTGACTTTGTCCCATTACCATACTGTACTTTTATCACCTTGTCCCATTACCATACGGTATTTTTATGATCAAATCTTATTGTCATACCCTGTCCCATTATCATACGGTCTTTTTGTGAAATTGTCCCATCAGCATACGGTATTTTTGTGACCTTGTCCCATTATCATACGGTCTTTTTATGACCTCGTCCCATTACAATTCGGTATTTCTATAACCTTGTCTCATTGTGATACAGTATTTCTATGACCTTGTCCCATTAGTATACTGTATTTTCATCTTGTCCCATTAAATACATTTTCCCATGACCAAGTCCCATTGTCAAATGGTATTTTTTATGATCGAATCTTATTGCCATACTGTTTTTTAAAAAGTACCTTGTCCCATTGCCATACGGTATTTTTGTAACGATGTTCCATTATCATATGGTGTTGTTGTGACACTTGTCCTATTGTTATGCGGTATATTTGTGACCTTGTTCCATTGCCATACGGTATTTTTGTAACGATGTTCCATTATCATATGGTGTTGTTGTGACACTTGTCCCATTGTTATACGGTATATTTGTGACCTTGTCCCATTGCCATATGGTATTTTTTTGTGATCAAGTCCCATTCCAGTACCGTATTTTTATGACCTTGTCACATTATCACACGGTATTTTTGTGACTTTGTCCCATTATCATACGGTCTTTTTGTGACCTTGTCCCATTAGCATACGGTATTGTTGTGACCTTGTCCCATTACCATAGGGTATTTTTTTGTGTGACCAAGTCACATTACCATACGGTCATTTTGTGACCAAGTCCAATTATCATGTGGTATTGTTGTGACATTTGTCCCATTGTTATACGGTATATTTGTGATCTTGTCCCATTGTTATTTGGTATTTTTGTGACGAGTCAAATTACCATAGTGTATTTTTGTAAACTTGTCCCAATACCATATTGTATTTTTGTTATCAATTATCATTGCTATACGGCATTCGAGTGACCTTGTTGCATAACCATGCGGTTATTTTTTATCACCGTGTCCCATTGTGAGACGGTATTTTTGCATGCTACCTTGCCCCACTGTGATACAGTATTTTTGTGATCTTGTCCCATTACCATACAGTATTTTGTGACCTTGTCCCATTACCATACGGTACTTTTATCACCTGTGTCTCATTACTATGCGGTCTTTTTGTGATCTTGTCCCATTATCATACCATATTTTTGTGACCTTGTCCCATTGCCACACGGTATTTTCGTGACCTTGTCACACTACATATGGTCTTTTTGTGACCTTATCCCATTACCATACGGTATTTTGCGACCTTGTCACATTGCCATACGGTATTTTTATGATCTTGTCCCATTGCCATACGGTATTTTTGTGACCTTGTCCCAACTACCATACGGTATTTTTCTGACCAAGTCTCATTACCATACGGCGTATTTATGACCCTGCGCAATTCATCATCATCGGTATTTTTATAACCTGGTCCCATTACCATACGGTATTTTGTGACCTTGTCCCATTGCCATACGGTCTTTTATCACCTTGTCCCATTACCATACGGTCTTTTTGTGACCTTGTCCCATTGTCATACGGTATTTTTGTAACCTTGTCCCATTACCATACGGTACTTTTGTGACCTTGTCCCATTGCCATACGGTCTTTTATGACCATGTCCTATTACCATACGGTCTTTTTGTGACCTTGTCCCATTGTCATATGGTATTTTTGTAACCTTGTCCCATAACCATACGGTATTTTTGTAACCTTGTCCCATTGCAGTACGGTATTTCTGTAACCCAGTCTGATTACCATATGGTATATTTATGGCTCTGCCCAATTACCATACAGTATTTTTATGAGCAAGTCCCATTGTAGTTCGGTATTTTTGTGACCTTGTCCCATTACCATACGGCATTTTTGTGACCTAGTCCCATTACTATACGGTATTTTTATGACCAAGTCTCATTACCATTTGGTGTATTTAGGACCCTGCCCAATTACCATTCGGTATTTCTTTGACTTTGTCCTACTGTGATACCGTATTTTTGTGACCTTCTCGCACTACCATGCTCTATTTTTATCATCTTGTCCGATTACCATACCTTACAGTATTTTGTGACCAAGTCCCATTACTATTACGTTACTTTTTGTGACCTAATCCCATTACCATACAGTACTTTTGTGACTTGTCCCATTACCTTACAGTATTTTGTGACCAAGTCCCATTACCATGCGGTATTTTTATGACCTTGTCCCATTACTGTACGGTATTTTTGTGACCTCATCCCATTACCATGCAGTATTTTTGTTACCTTGTCCCATTACCTTACAGTATTTTGTGACCAAGTCCCATTACCATACGGTATTTTTATGACCTTGTCCCATTACCATACTGTATTTTTATGACATTGTCCCATTGCCATACGTTATTTCTGTAACCCAGTCTCATTACCATACGGTGTATTTATGGCTCTGCCGAATTACCATACGGTATTTTTGTGACCTTGTCCACATTACCATATGGTATTTTTGTGACCTTGTCCATACCATACGGCATTTTTGTGACCTAGTCCCATTACTATAAGGTATTTTTATGACCAAGTCTCATTAAAGTTGGGTATTTATGACCCTGCCCAATTACCATTCGGTATTTCTGTGACCTTGTCCTACTGTGATACTATATTTTTGTGACCTTGTTGCACTACCATGCTGTATTTTTATGACCTTGTCCCATTACTATACGGTATTTTTGTGACCTCATCCCATTATCATACAGTATTTTTGTGATCTTGTCCCATTACCTTACAGTATTTTGTGATCAAGTCCCATCACCATACGGTATTTTTATGACGTTGTCCCATTACCGTACTGTATTTTCATGACATTGTCCCATTACCATACGGTCTTTTTGTGACCTTGTCCCATTACCGTACGATCTTTTCGTGATCTTGTCCCATTAGCATATGGTCTTTTTGTGACCTTGTCCCATTACCATACAGTCATTTTATGACCTTGTCCCAGTACCATACGTTATTTTTTTGGACCAAGTCTCATTACTATACGGTGTAGTTATGACCTTCCCAATAACCATACAGTATTTTTTATGACCTCGTCCCATTACCAAAAGGTATTTTGTATGATCTTGTCCCATTGTGATACGGTATTTTTGCGACATTGTCCCATTACTATACTGTATTTTCATCATCTTGTCCCATTACCATACGGTATTCTTATGACCAAGTCCCATGGTCATACGGTATTTTTATGATCGAATCTTATTGCCATACCGGATTTTTTTTTACCTTGTCCGATTACCATACGGTACTTTTATGACCTTGTCCCATTGTGATACAGTACTTTTGTGACCTTGTCCCATTACCATACGGTACTTTTGTGACCTTGTCCCATTACCATACCGTATTTTTATCACCTTATCCCATTACCATCCACTATTTTTATGACCTTGTGGTATTACCGTACGGTATTTTTGTGTTCTTGTCACATTACCACTCATATTTTTCTGTGTTTGTCCCTATTGCCATACGATATTTTTGTGACCAAGTCCCATTACCATACGGTATTTTATGACCTTGTCCCATTACCATACGGTATTTTTATGGCCCTGTCCCATTATATACGGTCTTTTTGTGACCTTATCCCATTGTCATACGGTATTTTTGTAAACTCGTCCCATGGCCATACGGTATTTTTGTAACCTAGTCTCATTACGATACGGTGTATTTATGGCTCTGCCCAATTACCATACGGCATTTTTTATGAGCAAGTCCCATTGCCATACGATATTTTTGTGAACAAGTCCCATTACAATACGGTATTTTTGTGACCTTGCCCCATTACCATACGGCATTTTTGTGACTTAGTCCCATTACTATACGGTATTTTTATGACCAAGTCTCATTACCATTTGGTGTATATAGGACCCTGCCCAATTACCATTAGGTATTTCTATGACCTTGTCCTACTGTGATACCGTATTTTTGTGTGACCTTGTCGCACTACCATACAGTATTTTTTATCATCTTGTCCCATTGCGATATGGTATTTTTATGAATACGTTCTATTGCAGTACGATACTTTCGTGACCTTCTCTCATAACCATACGGTATTTTTATGACCTTGTCCCAATACTATACGGTATTTTTGTGACCTCATCCCATTACCATACAGTATTTTTGTGACCTTGTCCCATTACATTACAGTATTTTTGTTACCAAGTCCCATTACCATACGGTATTTTTATGACCTTGTCCATTGCCGTACGGTAATTTTATGACGTTGTCCCATTACCATACGGTATTTTTATGACCTTGACCCATTACCATACGGTATTTTTGTGACCTTGTCCCATTAGCGTAGGTCTTTTCGTGACCTTGTCCCATTACCATACGGTATTTTTTTTCACCTTGTCTCATTACTATACGGTGTAGTTATGACCCTCCCAATAACCATACGGTATTTTTATGACCTCGTCCCATTACCATAAGGTGTTCTGTATGATCTTGTCTCATTGTGATACGGTATTTTTGCGACATTGTCCCATTACTATGCTGTATTTTCATCATCTTGTCCCATTACCATACGGTATTTTTATGACCAAGTCCCATTGTCATACGGTATTTTTATGATCAAGTCTTATTGCCATTCTGGATTTTTTACCCTGTCCCATTACCATACGGTATTTTTATGACCCTGTCCCATTGTGATACAGTACTTTTGTGACCTTGTCCCATTACCATACGGTACTTTTGTGACCTTGTCCCATTACCATACCGTATTTTTATCACCTTGTTCCATTACCATCCGCTATTTTTATGACCTTGTGGTATTTCCGTACGGTATTTTTGTGTTCTTGTCTCATTACCATACGTATTTTTCTGACTTTGTCCCTATTGCCATACGGTATTTTTGTGACCAAGTCCCATTGCAGTGCGGTATTTTTGTGACCTTGTCCCAGTACCATACAGTATTTTATGACCTTGTCCCATTACCATACGGTATTTTTGAGACCTTGTCCCATTACCATACGGTATTTTTGTGACCTTGTCCCATTACCATACGGTATTTTTGAGACCTTGTCCCATTACAATACGGTCTTTTTGTGACCTTGTCCCAGTACCATACGGTATTTTTGTGACCAAGTCCCATTGCAGTGCGGTATTTTTGTGACCTTGTCCCATTACCTTACGGTATTTTTGCGACCAAGTCCCATTGCAGTACTGTATTTCTGTGAACTTGTCCCATTACCATACGGTCTTTTTTTTTTTTACCTTGTCCTATTCCTTACGGTATTTTCATGGACTTGCTTCGTTGCCATACGGTATTTCTATGACCTTGTAAAATTATCATACGGTATTTTTGTGACCTTGTCCCATTGCCATATCGTTTTTTATGACCTTGTTTCATTACCAGACGGTATTTCTGTGACCTTGTCTCATTGCCATGCGGCGTATTTATGACCCTCCCCAATTACCATACGGTATTTTTATGACCTCGTCCCATTGCAATTCGGTATTTCTATGACCTTGTCTCATTGTGATACAATATTTGTATGACCTTGTCCCATTACTATACGGTATTTTCATCTTGTCCCATTACCATATGGTTTTTTTATGACCAAGTCCCATTGTCAAATGGTATTTTTTTATGATCGAATCTTATTGCCATACTGTTTTTTAAAAAGTACCTTGTCCCATTGCCATACGGTATTTTTGTAACGATGTTCCATTATCATATGGTGTTGTTATGACACTTGTCCTATTGTTATGCGGTATATTTGTGACCTTGTCCCATTGCCATACGGTATTTTTGTAACGATGTTCCATTATCATATGGTGTAGTTGTGACACTTGTCCTATTGTTATGCGGTATATTTGTGACCTTGTCCCATTGCCATATGGTATTTTTTTGTGATCAAGTCCCATTCCAGTACGGTATTTTTATGACCTTGTCACATTATCACACGGTATTTTTGTGACTTTGTCCCATTACCATACGGTCTTTTTGTGACCTTGTCCCATTAGCATACGGTATTGTTGTGACCTTGTCCCATTACTATAGGGTATTTTTTTGTGACCAAGTCACATTACCATACGGTCATTTTGTGACCAAGTCCAATTATCATGTGGTATTGTTGTGACATTTGTCCCATTGTTATACGGTATATTTGTGATCTTGTCCCATTGTTATTTGGTATTTTTGTGACCGAGTCAAATTACCATAGTGTATTTTTGTAAACTTGTCCCAATACCATATTGTATTTGTGTGGTATTCTTCCGAGCTTGTCCCATTACCATACGGTATTTTTGTTATCAATTATCATTGCTATACGGCAATCGAGTGACCTTGTTGCATAACCATGCGGTTATTTTTTATCATCGTGTCCCATTGTGAGACGGTATT
Source organism: Monoplex corrugatus (assembly GCA_030674185.1). Lineage (NCBI taxonomy): Eukaryota > Metazoa > Mollusca > Gastropoda > Littorinimorpha > Ranellidae > Monoplex > Monoplex corrugatus. The sequence continues at coordinate 10,576,392 of JAPXFY010000021.1, read as the reverse complement.
TTTGCATGCTACCTTGTCCCACTGTGATACAGTATTTTTGTGATCTTGTCCCATTACCATACAGTATTTTGTGACCTTGTCCCATTACCATACAGTATTTTTGTGATCTTTTTCCATTACCATACAGTATTTTGTGACCTTGTCCCATTACCATACGGTACTTTTATCACCTTGTCCCATTACTATGCGGTCTTTTTGTGATCTTGTCCCATTATCATACTATATTTTTGTGACCATGTCCCATTGCCATACGGTATTTTCGTGACCTTGTCCCATTGCCATACGGTCTTTTTGTCACCTTATCCCATTACTATACGGTATTTTGCGACCTTGTGACATTGCCATACGGTATTTTTATGACCAAGTCTCATTACCATTTGGTGTACATATATAGGTCCCTGCCCAATTACCATTAGGTATTTCTATGACCTTGTCCTACTGTGATACCGTATTTTTGTGTGACCTTGTCGCACTACCATACAGTATTTTTTTTATCATCTTGTCCCATTACCATACGGTCTTTTTATGATCAAATCTTATTGACATACCGTATTTTTTTCACCTTGTCCCATTGCGATATGGTATTTTTATGAATACGTTCTATTGCAGTACGATACTTTCGTGACCTTGTCTCATAACCATACGGTATTTTTATGACCTTGTCCCAATACTATACGGTATTTTTGTGACCTCATCCCATTACCATACAGTATTTTATGACCTTGTCCCATTACCTTACAGTATTTTTGTTACCAAGTCCCATTACCATGCGGTATTTTTATGACCTTGTCCATTGCCATACGGTAATTTTATGACGTTGTCCCATTACCATACGGTATTTTTATAACCTTGTCCCATTACCGTACGGTCTTTTTGTGACCTTGTCCCATTAGCGTACGGTCTTTTCGTGACCTTGTCCCATTACCATACGGTATTTTATGACCTTGTCCCAGTACCATACGCTATTTTTTTGGACCAAGTCTCATTACTATACGGTGTAGTTATGACCCTCCCAATAACCATACGGTATTTTTATGACCTCGTCCCATTACCATAAGGTGTTTTGTATGATCTTGCCTCATTGTGATACGGTATTTTTGCGATATTGTCCCATTACTATACTGTATTTTCATCATCTTGTCCCATTACCATACGGTATTCTTATGACCAAGTCCCATTGTCATACGGTATTTTTATGATCAAGTCTTATTGCCATACCGGATTTTTTTTACCTTGTCCCATTACCATGCGGTATTTTTATGACCCTGTCCCATTGTGACACAGTACTTTTGTGACCTTATCCTATTACCATACGGTACTTTTGTGACCTTATCCTATTACCATACGGTACTTTTGTGACCTCATCCTATTACCATACCGTATATTTATCACCTTGTCCCATTGCCATTCACTATTTTTATCACCTTGTCCCAATACCATACGGTATGTTTGTGTTCTTGTCTCATTACCATACGTATTTTTCTGATTTCTCCCTATTACCATACGGTATTTTTGTGACCAAGTCCCATTGCAGCACGGTATTTTTGTGACCTTGTCCCATTACCATACGGTATTTTATGACCTTGTCCCATAACCATACGGTATTTTTATGGCCTTGTCCTATTACATACGGTATTTTTGTGACCTTGTCCCATTCCGTACGGTATTTTAGGACCTTGTCCCATTACCATACGGTATTTTTGAGACCTTGTCCCATTATCATACGGTATTTTTGTAACCTTGTCCCTGTACCGTACGGTATTTTTGTGACCTTGTCCCAATTACTATACGGTATTTTTGTGACCAAGTCCCATTGCCATACGGTATTTTTGTGACCAAGTCCCATTGCCATACGGTATTTTTGTGACCAAGTCCCATTGCCATACGGTATTTTTGTGACCAAGCCCCATTGCCATACGCTATTTTTGTGACCAAGTCCCATTGCCATACGGTATTTTTGTGACCAAGTCCCATTGCCATACGCTATTTTTGTGACCAAGTCCCATTGCCATACGCTATTTTTGTGACCAAGTCCCATTGCCATACGCTATTTTTGTGACCAAGTCCCATTGCCATACGCTATTTTTGTGACCAAGTCCCATTATCAAACGGTATTTTCGTAACCTTGTCCCATTATTATATGGTATCGTTGTGACACTTGTCTCATTATCATATGGCATTTTTGTGAGCTTGTCTCATTGCCATACGGTATTTTTGACATAACGTCCCATTGGCAAACAGCATTTTTCTCACTGGCACCAAATACTATTGCCATACAGTATTTTTGTGATTTGTCCCTTTGCCATGCGGTATTTTTGTGATAAAGTATCATTGCCACACACACACACACACACACACACACACACACACACACACACACACACACACACATACACAAAGGCATACACACACGCAGACACATGCCCATATACATGCAAACACACGTCCGCATGCACACACACACATACTTACATACACGTGCGTATGCACACACACCGCACAGAAATACACAGACACGTTCTGGAGACAAAACACAAACTGTCGCACGCACGCGCATGCACACACACGCGCGCACACACACACACACACACACACATACACACACGCACACACACACGAACACACACACACGCACGCACGCACACACAAAGCACACACACACATACCTTTTGCTCTCATTTTGCAATGTTGTAAAACATAATCATAGGAACAATTTTCTCCAATGAAGGAATACATTAACCAATTTTGAGGTAAGATAACAACATCATAAACAGAAACGTAATGACATCATAAACCACTGGTACGATACTGACATCATAAACAGTAACATAACGACATCATGAACCATTGGTAAGATAATGACATCATAAACCATTGGTAAGATAACAACATCATAAACAGTAACATGACATCATAACCATTGATAAGATAATTACATAAACCATCGGTAAGATAATAACATCATAAACAATTGATGAGATAACAACTTCATAAATAATTGGTAAGATGAAATCGTAAACAATTGGAAAGATAATAACATCATAAATAATTGGTAAGGTAACAACATTATAAAGAAACGGTTAAATTACAACGTCAAAAACAACTGATGAAAAAAGAATAAACAATTACTAAGAAAATAACATTATGAAAATGTGGTAAGAAAATAACATAATAAACAAGTGGTAAGATAACAACATCATAAAGAATAAGTAAGCTAATAAGATAATAAATAACAGACAGGATAATAACACCTTTAGTAATTGGTAATGATATCATGAACAAATGATGAGATTATAACATCAAAAACAACTGAAGAATGAAGGAAAAATCGAGAGAAGAAAGACTGTGCCATGCACATATGATCATCAGTCCAAATGTTTGAACTAGCCAGACCAAAGATTGACTGACCACTGTTGGTAGATGTGTATGGATTGTGGTGTGTGTGTGTGTGTGTGTGTGTGTGTGGTGTGTGTGTGTGTGTGTGTGGTGTTGACCATATCACATTTCCAATCGGATGGTCAGAGTTCAATCCTGCCTTGGCTACTGCGTGGTGGCTGTTCCCATCTTCCAGCTTAAACGTATATGAAGACAAGCTAATGCCTGAACTCACCCCACCACCCCAATTTCATGCATGTACACACGCAAAACATAAATTGCGCACGTTAAAGAGCCAAAATGTAAAGCCACTGAGATAGAGCATGCAAGCTGTGAAATACGCACGTTAAACATTCTATAAGACGTATCACTGTTCGGTGGCCTATGGAATTACGATAATTTGAAGAGGGAGTATACACACGGTGAAATACCCACGTTAAAGATCCTATAAGACGTGTGAGTGTTCAGTGGCGTATAGAATTACGAAAATTTCCTGCCTGTACACCTATTGAAGAGGGAGTATGCAGACTGTGCAGCTATATAACGTCTGCATACAGTGGCAAAACAACATACAAGCACTGATTAAAAAAAAAAAAGAAGTATTGTTAACTCTATTGTGACTGCACTTGCCACAGTTGAGCTCTCCTGCTGGCCTAGGGCTGCCACAGTGTAATCACTGAGAACTGTCGCCTTTGAGCCATTTTCCATCGATTTTAGACAAACCGGCAAAACGTAGCCGAAGCGTTCAACGGAAGTTCCTTCCACAAGGGAAGCAACTGCCAACTACTAAATCATTAGCATAACAAAAGTAGAGGGAGTTATATACTCTAGACCGTCTGTTACTATGATCAAAGTACCCATCCTCAGTGAGAGCTCAGCTGTTACTTCGATCGAAGTAGCCCGTCGTCAAAGAGTTAAACACGAGGAAAAGCAACAACAAAGAACAGCAAGGGCAACAACAACAAAACCGACAAAGAAAGGATAATCGATCCATTCTAACAACCTCCCTTTCTATACAAAAATATTTTTACAGAAAATCCAGATTTAGTACTTTTCAAGGTCATTGTGACCTTGAAGAAGCTTTAGTTGAAATGAAACTTGACGGGTATCGAGGACACTGGGCGATTGTCTCAACAGTGAAGATAGATGTTAAACATATGAGAACAATGGAGGATTGTCTGTACAGTTAAAACATTTTACACAGATCTGAGGACAAGGAAGGACTGTGATTACGTTGCAAACAGATTTTACGTATTTGAGGACAATGGTGAAAACAGATTTTATATATTTGAGGACAATGAAGGACTGTCTCAAAAATGGAAACAGATTTTACATGTCTGAGGACAATGGAGGACTGTGTTTACAGTGGAAAAAGATTTTAAATATTTGAGGAAAATGGAGGACTGTCTCAACAGTGGAAACAGATGAATATTTGAGGACAATGGAGGACTGTCTCAACACTGGAAACAGATGAATATTTGAGGACAAATGTGGACTGTCTCAACAATAGAAACAGATTTTATATATTTGAGGACAATGGAGGACTGTCTCAACAGTGGAAACAGATAAATATTTGAGGACAATGTGGACTGTCTCAACACTGGAAACAGATGAATATTTGAGGACAAATGTGGACTGTCTCAACAATAGAAACAGATTTTATATATTTGAGGACAATGGAGGACTGTCTCAACAGTGGAAACATAAATATTTGAGGACAATGAAGGGCTGTCTCAACAATAGAAACAGATTTTACATATCTGAGGACAATGGAGGACTGTGTTTACAGTGGAAACAATTTTACATATTTGAGGAAAATGGTGGACTGTCTCAACACTGGAAACAGATTTTACATATTTGAGGACAATGGAGGACTGTCTCAACACTGGAAACAGATTTTAAATATTTGAGGACAATGGTGGACTGTCTCAACAATGGAAACAGATTTTACATATTTGAGGACAATGGAGGACTGTCTCAACACTGGAAACAGATTTTAAATATTTGAGGATAATGGAGGACTGTCTCAACACTGGAAACAGATTTTAAATATTTGAGGACAATGGAGGACTGTCTCAACACTGGAAACAGATTTAAATATTTGAGGACAATGGAGGACTGTCTCAACACTGGAAACAGATTTTAAATATTTGAGGACAATGGAGGACTGTCTCAACACTGGAAACAGATGAATATTTGAGGACAATGGTGGACTGTCTCAACACTGGAAACAGATGAATATTTGAGGACAATGGTGGACTGTCTCAACACTGGAAAGATTTTAAATATTTGAGGACAATGGAGGACTGTCTTTACAATGGAAACAGATTAAATGTTTGAGGACAATGAACAACCGTCTTTACTGAGGAAACAGATTTTAAATATTTGAGGACAATAGTGGACTGTCTCTACAGTCGAAACAGATTTGAAAATATTTGAGGACAATAGTGGACTGTCTCTACAGTCGAAACAGATTTGAAAATATTTGAGGACAATAGTGGACTGTCTCAAAAGTGGAAAACAGATTTTTACATATTTGAGGACAATGGTGGACTGTCTCAAAAGTGGAAAACAGATTTTTACATATTTGAGGACAATGTGGACTGTCTCAAAAGTGGAAAACAGATTTTTACATATTTGAGGACATGGTGGACTGTCTCAAAAGTGGAAAACAGATTTTTACATATTTGAGGACAATGGTGGACTGTCTCAAAGTGGAAAACAGATTTTTACATATTTGAGGACAATGGTGGACTGTCTCAAAAGTGGAAAAACAGATTTTTACATATTTGAGGACAATGGTGGACTGTCTCAAAAGTGGAAAACAGATTTTTACATATTTGAGGACAATGGTGGACTGTCTCAAAAGTGGAAAACAGATTTTTACATATTTGAGGACAATGGAGGACTGTCTTTCCAGTGGAAACAGGAGTTTAGATATTGTCAAAAGTTCTCGAGAAAGTTGCTGTTCACACGCCATCCATGAAAACTACTTAAGTTTTCGGCACTTGACTTTACAGTTTCTTTCTTTCTTTTTTCTTTATTATTATTATTATTATTATTATTATTATTATTATTATTATTATTATTATTATTATTATTATTATCATAATTGTTACTATTACTATTATCATTATCATTATTCTTATCATTATCATTTTATTGTTTTTGGTACCAGCTTTTGATCTGCGTCATTGACGTTGATCTTACAGTGCTCATTCCAGCTTCACATCACAGCACTAACTCCAAGTTCATTTAGTCACAGTCTCAGTGTCTTACCTTAACTTCCAAACTTATGCTTTTCATGAGTCCTCAACAACTAACACATGTGACCAAAATTTGGTAAAAGATCACTCGTATAGAGCTGGGAAAATTGTTCATACAGTTTTGTCAGACATACAGACAGACAGACAGACATGCAGACAGGCAGACAGAGAGGCAGATCTCAATCGGTCAATATGAAACAAAATCTCCCCCCCCCCCCCCCGCCCTTTTTTCCTTAAAGGTAAGTGAAAATTTCATATAGCTTTGACAGACAGACAGACAGACAGACAGAGAGGCAAATCCCAATTGGTCCGTATGAAACGAAATCCCCACCCGCCCTTTTTTCCTTAAAGGAAAATGAAATTATATATATAAAAAAAAAAAAGCTGAGTTTACTTTTGATGAATTCACAAGAACAAGGATGATAAAGAACAGGAAACAGGAAACATGACACAAGACACTAGATTTCACGATTCTGACATTCCACAATCCTACATCTAAATGAGTTCAGGATGTTGACATTCCACAACTGGGTATCTACACAACACAGGAATTCAGGATGCTGACATTCAACAATCCTGTATCAACGTGGCATAAGATTTCAAGATGTTGACATTCCACAATCCTATGTCAACATGAATAAGGATTTCAGGATGTTGGCATTTCCACAATCCTTTATCTATGACACACAGGATTTCAGGGACTTGACATTCCACGATCCTATATCTATATGACACAGGATTTCAGGGTGTTAACATTCAACAATCCTGTATCTACGTGGCACAAGATTTCAAGATGTTGACATTCCACAATCCTATGTCAACATGAATAAGGATTTCAGGATGTTGACATTCCACAATCCTATGTCTATGTGAGACAGGATTTCAGGATGTTGACATTCCACAATCCTATGTCAACATGAATAAGGATTTCAGGATGTTGACATTCCACAATCCTATGTCTATGTGAGACAGGATTTCAGGATGTTGACATTCTATAATCCTACATCTATGTCACACAGGATTTCAGGATGTTGACATTCCACGATCCTATATCTATGTAACACAGATTTCAGAATGTTGACATTCCACGATCCTATGTTTACGTCACATAGGATTTCAGGATGTTGACATTCCACAATCCTATGTTTACGTTACTCAGGATTTCAGGATGTTGACATTCCACAATCCTATGTTTACGTCACTCAGGATTTCAGGATGTTGACATTACACAATCCTATGTCTACATGACAAAGGATTTCAGGATGCTGACATTCCACGATCTTATTCTATGTGAGACAGGATTTCTGGATGTTGACATTACACAATCCTATAGCTAGTTAACACAGGATTTCAGGATGCTGACATTCCACGATCTTATTCTATGTGAGACAGGATTTCTGGATGTTGACATTACACAATCCTATAGCTAGTTAACACAGGATTTCAGGATGTTGACATTCCACGATCCTATGTCTACGTCACACAGGATTTCAGGATGCTGACATTCCACAATCCTATATCTTTGTGACTCATGTTTTCAGGATGTTGACATCCACAATCCTATAGCTATTTAACACAGGATTTCAGGATGTTGACATTCCACGATCCTATGTCTACGTCACACAGGACTTCAGGATGTTGACATTCCACAATCCTATATCTTTGTGACACAGGATTTCAGGATGTCGAAATTCCACGATCCTACACCTATGTAACAGGATTTCAGGGAGCTGACATTCCACAATCTTGTATTCAACATTCCACGTCACATGATGTATGCATCAGTCTATACTCAAAATTCCACATCACACAATAATCACTCCTCGTTTTTTATCCCACAGGAAAGAATGTAAGGATAATTTCACAACAACAGTTCCACATGAATAATTCCTCATGAATAATTCCACATAAATCATTCTACATGATATCATTATTATGGCCTCAGTCTCTTTGCCTGTCATTAGTACCAACAGTTCGTTTCTATGTGAGGCATAACTCACAGATATCTTTGTTTGTTCTATATATATATACACACACACACATACACTTCACTGGTTCTTTACAATGATTTGGCTCAATATATACACACAAGACGATCAATACTACACTAACTGTTGTTTTAAAGTCACAAATAACAAATAATATCACGGGTTTATTGTTGTTGTTTTTTCCCTCATAGCTATTTTACCCACAGGACAAACACAATACAATAATTAGTCATTATGTTCCACTGCTCCTAATTTCTGTTTTCTTCAGCAGGGTAGCACAGAAATGGCTCCCTCTTACCACAGGTTGGTCCAAGGATATTATATCGCGTTCTGCTGCATTTTGTCCGCTCATATTTTGCACGTCACACCCGCAGTGGCCGGTACGTGTGTGGTAATAAGTACAACAACAGTCAGTATGGTCACTACCCATTCTGGGAGTATTGGTTCCTGTCTTTTGTCTGCCCTCATCACACGTCCATCGGTATCACCACAGTAAAAAAGAACAAAAACGGCGGCTTGAATAGGGCAGCTATAGAATAACAGATTTTAGGCAACTAAATACAACAACAACAAAACTCACAAAAACCACATCCTTCATCCAACCCATTGGACCGACTGGGGTCATAGCCATGCCCGAATACAGAAGAGGAAGAACCGGTTCTGTCTGTATACACACACTAGCTACACATCACCACGAGGTCAAAGGAATATATACCCACCACTGCTGTTTGTATACACACACTGTATAAACATCATTACGAGCTCAAATGAATGTTTCAACCACTGCTGTCCATATATACACACAATGTATAAACATTTACATAAGGTCAAATGAATATACCGCCCTCTGCTGTGTGTATACACACTACATGTATAATCATCACCAAAAACTCCAAGGACTCAGTCAGCACTGTTATTCACACATACACAGTCTATAGTGTTCGTGGGGTTATATTTTTTTTGTCTCTCCAGAATCATCCCTTTCATTGTCCACTCTCTGCATATTAGCCACCGGTGTCACGATCCTGTTTCTGTGTGTATATTCTCTTCTGTCACAATTTACAACCATTTACCCACACAACCTGACAAATATGTCTCTTTTCACTCTTTACAACCACGTGTATACATCTTGTTCTAATATATACACACATCTGCCACTGCTTGTAGCCTCTCTCTCTCTCTCTCCTCTTCCCTCTCTCTCTCTTCCCTCTTTCCTCTCTCTCTTCCCTCTTTCTCTCTCTCTTTCACTGAGACTTAATGGTAATATCCTTGAGTAATAAAGTGTCTCTCTCTCTCTCTTTCAGTCTGTCTTTCTTTCTCTCTCCCTCCTCTCTCTCTCTCTCTCTCCCTCTCTCTCTCTTTCATTGAAACCTAATGGTACTATCCTTGAGTAATAAAGTGCCTCTCTCTCTCTCTCTCCCTCCCTCTCTCCCCCTTCTCTCTTTCACTGAGATTTCATGGTATTATCCTTGAGTAATAAAGTGTTTCTCTCTCTTTCTCCCTCACTCTCTCTCTCTCTCCTTCTCTCTCTCTCTCCTTCACTGAGACTTAATGGTAGTATCCTTGAGTAATAAAAGTGTCTTTATCTCTCTCTCCCTCACTCTCTCTCTCTCTCTTTTTGTCTCTTTCATTGGGACCCAAAGGTACTATCACTGAGTGATAAAGTGCTTTCATCTCTCTCTTTCTCTCTCAAACTATACACACACACACACACACACACACACACATACACACACACACTCAGACACGCACACAGTAACAAACATACACGCACACACACACACACACACACCACACACACACACACAGAGTGTCTACCCTATAGTCAAACATCTCTAGTGGCAGGATGATTGGTGTCCACCTCACTCTCCCCAACATACCACCACATGGACTGTAGTCACACACACACACACACACACACACACACACACACACACACACACACACACATACACACACACACACACACACACACACACACACACACACACACACAGAGTGTCTACCCTATAGTCAAACATCTCTCGTGGCAGGATGATTGGTGTCCACCTCACTCTCCCCAACATACACACCACATGGACTGTACACACACACACACACACACACACACACACACACACACACACAGACACAGACACACACACACACAAACACACACACACACACACACACACACACACACACACACAGTGTCTACCCTATAGTCAAACATCTCTAGTGGCAGGATGATTGGTGTCCACCTCACTCTCCCCAACATACACACCACACACACACACACACACAAAACACACACACAAAACACACACACAAAAACAAACACACATACACACACACTCTCTCTCTCTCTCTCTCTCTCTCTCTCTCACACACACACACACACACACACACACACAGAGTGTCTACCCTATAGTCAAACATCTCTAGTGGCAGGATGATTGGTGTCCACCTCACTTTCCCCAACATACACGCCACTCTCACAGCTCTCCAGCCACGAAGCACTTCTCTGCATGGGTTTGTGTGGGTGGGGCCCCGAGTCAAACATCATGCTGGTGTTTTCGCTGATCTGAAAGATTTGAACCCGGGGCAGGTGGCCCCACTGCAGCAGGTAGTAGCGGGCCACGGTGGCGGCGGTGTGACAGAGGAAGAGGAGAAAGACGACAGCGATGACGATGGCACAGAGCGACGACAACGTGTGTTTCACTGTCTGCAGCAAGGGAGACAAATGCTGGGCCACCATCTGGTCCAGGTTACCTCCACTGATGTCTGTACACAGAGATAAACATACCAAGATAAACACACAAAGCGCATAAAGATTATCACGTTAACAGACATAAATACTCAAAAATGTAACGGTTCTCTCATTAACAGAGATAAACAAAGAGAGATAACCACACAAACAACGTAAAAATTATCCCATTAAGAGAGATAAGCAAACATCGAGAGATAAACACGTAATGTAAAGGTATCCCATTAACACGGATAAACAAATACCGAGAGATAAACACAAGGAATGGACTGATTATTCCATTAACAGAGATAAACATACACAGAGATAAACGCACAAAGATTGTAAAGATTATCCCATTAACAGGGATAAACAAACATTGAGAGATAAACACAGTTACCCATTAACAGGGATAAACAAACATTGAGAGATAAACACAGTTACCCCATTAACAGGGATAAACAAACATTGAGAGATAAAAACACAGTTACCCCATTTACAGGGATAAAGAAACTGAGAGATAAAAACACATTTACCCCATTAACAGGGATAAACATACACGGAGAGATAAATTACCCCATTAACAGGGATAAACATACACGGAGAAATAAACAGTTACCCCATTAACAGGGATAAACAAACATTGAGAGATAAACACAGTTACCCCATTAACAGGGATAAACAAACATTGAGAGATAAACACAGTTACCCCATTAACAGGGATAAACAAACAGTGAGATAAACACAGTTACCCCAATAACAGGGATAAACAAGCAGTGAGAGATAAACACAGTTACCCCATTAACAAGGATAAACAAACATTGAGAGATAAACACAGTTACCCCATTAACAGGGATAAACAAACAGTGAGAGATAAACACAGTTACCCCATTAACAGGGATAAACAAACAGTGAGAGATAAACACAGTTACCCCATTAACAGGGATAAACAAACATTGAGAGATAAAAACACAGTTACCCCATTTACAGGGATAAAGAAACTGAGAGATAAAAACACATTTACCCCATTAACAGGGATAAACATACACGGAGAGATAAATTACCCCATTAACAGGGATAAACATACACGGAGAAATAAACAGTTACCCCATTAACAGGGATAAACATACACTAAGAGATAAACACAGTTACCCCATTAACAGGGATAAACAAACATTGAGAGATAAACACAGTTACCCCATTAACAGTGATAAACAGTGAGAGACAAACACAGTTACCCCATTAACAGGGATAAACATACACGGAGAAATATACAGTTACCCCATTAACAGGGATAAACAAACAGTGAGAGATAAACACAGTTACCCCATTAACAGGGATAAACAAACAGTGAGAGATAAACACAGTTACCCCATTAACAGGGATAAACAAACAGTGAGAGATAAACACAGTTACCCCATTAACAGGGATAAACAAACAGTGAGAGATAAACACAGTTACCCCATTAACAGGGATAAACAAGCATTGAGAGATAAATACAGTTACCCCATTAACAGTGATAAACAAGCATTGAGAGATAAACACAGTTACCCCATTAACAGGGATAAACAAGCATTGAGAGATAAACACATTTACCCCATTAACAGGGATAAACAAACAGTGAGAGATAAATACAGTTACCCCATTAACAGGGATAAACAAACATTGAGAGATAAACACAGTTACCCCATTAACAGGGATAAACAAACAGTGAGAGATAAACAGTTACCCCATTAACAGGGATAAACAAACAGTGAGAGATAAACACAGTTACCCCATTAACAGGGATAAACAAACATTGAGAGATAAACACAGTTACCCCATTAACAGGGATAAACAAACAGTGAGAGATAAACACAGTTACCCCATTAACAGGGATAAACAAACAGTGAGAGATAAACACAGTTACCCCATTAACAGGGATAAACAAACATTGAGAGATAAACACAGTTACCCCATTAACAGGGATAAACAAGCAGTGAGAGATAAACAAAATTACCCCATTAACAGGGATAAACAAACAGTGAGAGATAAACACAGTTACCCCATTAACAGGGATAAACAAACAGTGAGAGATAAACACAGTTACCCCATTAACAGGGATAAACAAACAGTGAGAGATAAACACACAAAGATCTTTCAGTATGGGGGTGGTCCTTCAACGTTCTTTCTTATGATGTGTTTTTCTTTTCTGTCATCGTCAAAAAGTCTTTAATGTACTCTCCCAGTCTATCTAATATTATCACTATCGGTGGGAAGTCACAGATTGAGAATCGCTCATTTTTTCCAATTACA
>JAPXFY010000021.1:10535243-10557743 GCA_030674185.1 Monoplex corrugatus | reverse complement strand
CACACAAAGTAACACAGATAACCTCTCACCCGTAAAATCTCTAAACAAAAGTGACACAGATGACCTCTGTAAATAGAGATCTCTTAACACAGAGGACCTGTCACCTGTTGATAAAGATCTCTTAAAAATGACACAGACATCTCTGTACACAAAATGACATGGACAAACAGTCACCTGGCCGTGAAGATCTCTAGGAACAATACGATGTCAACGCATACAGTTTTACCTGTTAGTATAAGTGATGCTGTCTGAAAGTGACAACTCAGGTGACACTGATAACCTAAAACCTGTCAGTGATACAAACAATTTATGAAGATCTCTTCACACAAAGTGACAGATACACCTTCACCTGTAAAATAAAAAAAATCTCTTGACAAAGTAAAAGGGAGATATGTTCCTGCGAAATGATTTTGCCTCGCCAGTTTCAATTTCTCAAGACGACGTCTCCGCGCTCGGAACGAATTCCATAAGCACTAAAGTCACAGGTGCCATGTGTATGGTGATCATGGCACAAGCCTTAAGCCTGCACATAAACCCATGAGCTGGCCAGGTCCTGAGGTCTTACCTAGCCTATGTTTTACCTAACCTACACTTTTATATACTTATAGCTGGCCAGATCCTGAGGCCCTACCTAGACTATGTTTTATCTAGTCTATATTTCATACTGGTAACCAGTTGCCTCGCCAGTGCGTGTGAACAAGAACTGAACTGTGACAAGAAAGTGACAACAAGAAATCTCTCAAGTGAAGAACAGCAAACAAAAAAACCCCAAACAAACAAAAAACAAATAAAAAACAAACAAACAAAACAAACAAACAAACAAAAAGTGATGAATCCTCACAGGTAAGCCAAAATCTCTAAGTTGTCACAACACAGATTAGTTAACAACAAGTTAACACGAAACACCACGAGGGTGCGGATGGGACCCAGAGCACCAGTGCCTCGCCACTCTCGGGACACTCACATCCCAAGCTCCCGACCTTTTTTTCAAGACCTCGCCAGCACCTAGGATTTTATGCAGGCTCAGGAAATCTGTCAGATAATTTCTGGCGGATTGGGTGGAGCGCATATGGAGCTGCCCGAGTACGGTGAATCCCTCTTGAAATAATTCCAATAACACCAAGTTCCCGACGCCAATCGACAGTCATTTCTTCAAGCAAAGCGGGGGGTGGGGGTGGGGGGGCTGTCCAGGTAAACCAAGATCTCTAAATTGTCATAACATAGATAAACTCTTCTCTGACAACGGACATTTCTGAACAGAAAGTCTTGTAAATGAAGATGTGTAGGGTCGATATTCTGATGTCTTACCTGTCTTGTAAATGAAGATGTGTAGGGTCGATATTCTGATGTCTTACCTGTCTTGTAAATGAAGATGTGTGGGGTCGATATGCTGTCTTACCTGTCTTGTAAATGAAGATGTGTACGGTCGATATGCTGTCTTACCTGTCTTGGAAATGAAGATGTGTAGGGTCGGTATGCTGTCTTACCTGTCTTGTAAATGAAGATGTGTAGGGTCGATATGCTGTCTTACCTGTCTTGGAAATGAAGATGTGTAGGGTCGATATGCTGTCTTACCTGTCTTGTAAATGATGTGTAGGTCGATATGCTGTCTTACCTGTCTTGTAAATGAAGATGTGTTGGGTCGATATGCTGTCTTACCTGTCTTGTAAATGAAGATGTGTGGGGTCGATATCTTGTAAATGAAGATGTGTGGGTCGATATCTTGTAAATGAAGATGTGTGGGGTCGATATCTTGTAAATGAAGATGTGTGGGGTCGATATGCTGTCTTACCTGTCTCGTAAATGAAGATGTGTAGGGTCGATATGCTGTCTTACCTGTCTTGTAAATGAAGATGTGTAGGGTCGATATTCTGATGTCTTATCTGTCTTGTAAATGAAGATGTGTTAGGTCGATATGCTGATGTCTTACCTGTAAATGGAGGTCTGTGAGAGCGGTGTGTGGCCCCACTAAGACAGCCAGGTTGTCTGTGGTCAGCCACAGGTCTGCCGTGTACAGCAACACACACAGCAACACCACCAGCACCGACAGCACCACGAACCCCCACCAGCTGGGAGACCAGCACTCGCTGTAACCAGTAGCAACAAGAACACAGGTGTCTGGCGGGGCGGGAGCGAGCGGGCGTGTGGTGAGCACTGTTGGCCGCCGCCTCCGCGTCATGGGGTCTGTCTTCTTCCATGTACTCTTTGGTGCTGTTCATTTTCTGCTCCATGATCTGACGCAGGATGTCGTCTTTGGACTTGGGGTAGGACTGGCAGAAGTAGACGTTGAACTCGCCCTCCGAGATCCGTTCCTCTGGGGGCTGGCTGTCCTTGTGGTGCGCGGTGTAGCTGTGAGACGGGTCCATGGCCTGCATGTCCGTGATGTGGTAACCGCTCTGAATGGCCAGCAGCTTGTGGCACACAGGGTCAGTGGGCAGCCTGTCTTCATAGCCGGCCTTGGCGGCGGCCAGCTGGTTGACCATCCAGGACATGCGGAAAGCAAAGAGCAGCAGGTCCAGCATCAGGAAGACGCCGATCATCACGTAGACGAACACACCCCACTCTTCCTCTCCTCCCTCTCCCCTTGGACCTGACGTCATCATCTGTGACCTTGACCTTGTCTGATGACCCTTGACTGGAGAGGGAGTCCGCCTTGGGCTGGGAAGGGAGGAGGTGGGTGGAATTCTGAGTGTGTGGGAGGGGAGGGAGGGTGTGTGTGTAGGCCTGGGTGTAGGAGACGGGGGAGGAAGGTGGGTGCAGAAGCAGGAAGGTGTGTTCAGCCACCATGGGCTGTGAGGGCAGAGAGGACAGCAGGACCTCAAAAGGAGACCTGACTGTGGCCTTCAGGTGGTCACTGGGTGACGGCAGCTTTAGGCTGGATAACCTGTACCGACAGTGAAAAGTAAGCGTGTAAACACTGATCATGTTGAACTGTTTACAAGCATGCCAGTACTGATCATGTTGATCTGTTTACAAATATCATGCCAGTACTGATCATGTTGAACTGTTTACAAGTATCATGCCAGTACTGATCATGTGGAACTGTTTACAAATATGCCAATACTGATCATGTTGAATTCTTTACAAATACCATGCCAATACTGATCATATTGAATTCTTTACAAATACCATGCCAATACTGATCATATTGAATTCTTTACAAATACCATGCCAATTCTGATCATACTGAATTCTTTACAAATACCATGCCAATACTGATCATGTTGATCTGTTTACAAATGTCATGCCAATACTGATCATGTTGAACTGTTTACAAACATTAGAAGGAAGACAATGTCTGAAAATGCAGTGTAATTGTATAGACAGAGACAAGTCCTTGAGTGTGACTACATGTAGATTTAGAAAAATAAGCACTTCACAGCATATCTTGGTCTTTTAGCAAGGAAGCTGAGATATCTTGGACTCTTACCAGAAAAAAAAAATCAGAAATCAGATGCCAAAATCAATTTTTTTTTTTAGGAATTTTTATTCTATTCAGAGTACTTGGTATTTGTTTCAGTTTTCAGTTTTCTGAAAACAGCGTCTACATATTCGGAAACTTCCATATGCGCCAACAGCACCAATGCCATGTAACTGGAACAGACTCAACATAATCATGGCAAACGCTGTCAGCATGAACATAACCCTTGAACGCTTGCTGAACAACATGCATTACAAAAATGATTAAAAAATAAGCCAACTTTGCTTGTTAAAGAGTTGACGAAAGAAGAAGAAGAAGAAGAAGAAGAAGGAGAAGGAGGAGGAGGAGGAGGAGGGAGGAGGAGGAGGGTGAAAGAGAGAGAGAGAGAGAGAGAGAGAGAGAGAGAGAGGGAGAGAGAGAGTGAAAGAGAGAAAGAAAGAGAGAAAGAGAAAAAAGAGAGAGAAAAGGAAGAAAGAGAGAGATACAGACAGAGAGGCAAAGGGGGGGGGGGGGGAGAGAGAGAGAGAGAGAGAGAGAGAGAGAGAGAGAGAGAAAGAGAGAGAGAGCGACAGAGTGTGTGTGAGTGTGTGTGTGTGTGTGTGTGTGTGTGTGTGTGTGTGTGTGTGTGTGTGTGTGTGTGTGTGTTTGTGTGGACAGGAGAGTTAGTCACCTGTAAGCCATGGTGTCAGAGAGTTCCAACAGATCCTGAGTTTTGTCCACCTGCAGGAAGTGCAGGAAGCGGGTCAGCTGGTCCACAGACATGTACTTCCGGTCAGCATCATCCCCTTCCTGCGTCAGAAAGATCTCACGGGCAAAGTCCAGCCAACCGTTCCGTGACACCTCCTTCATGTGCAGCAACAAGTGGGCATCGAACCGATCCACAATACTCTGCACCGTCTTGTTACAGTCCACCAAAAACTGCTGAATCTCCTCGGCGTAGATGGAAGAGTTCTGCAGGATGGACTGGCTGCCGATGGTATCCACAGCTCCGTCTTGTAAGTAAACCTGACTCAGCAGCTCTGTGATATGATCGTGATACTGTTGAAGAAAATCGTGGTTCTGCCGCTGAAGGTGGACGGCGCAGGCCTGCAGTCTGGACTGCACCGACTGAAGGAGACGCACCTCTTCCTGGCCCTCGTGAAGCTTGACCTGCTGGAAGGAGGCGTTGAGTTGTGTCTGGAGGGTCCGGGACACGTTGGCCACCCCACTCACCTGCCCCATGAGGGAGTGGTGGGTGAAGTACAGGACGGACAGGGTGACACAGAAGGTGAACAGCACGGAGTACAGCACGTACAGTACGACAAAGACACACATCCACCTTTGACCTACACGCGACACAGTGGCTTTGGGCTCTGGAGGTTTTTCATCCACGTTGGCGGCCTCTTTTTCAGCCATATTGGCGATGTCCTTTTCCTGGTTCTGTTGGTTCTGCTGAGCGGGGTCCCATGCAGTCTGGCAGTCAGATCTCTTGACGGTGAGATATACAGCAGCCATTGCCACCAGCCCCAGCAGACACAGGACCAGCACGGCCAGCACAGAGGCCCACACAGACCAGGTGGCCTGCCAGCGTTGACCGTCAGCGTGACCGGTGTGTGGCTGTGAGGTCAGCACAGGCACCGGAGCCAGCACGGACGACAGCACCAGCTGATGGGACGATGACGTGTCGTTCACCATCACCACGAAAATGTCCGGCAGGTCATCGGCCGTCCTTGACAGGTTGAAGGTCAAGGTGAACTTGTCGGGACAAGCCACGATGACGTCATAGATAGCAGCACAGGCAGACATCATCTTGTTGAAGATCTGTACGGTCAGGATGGCAGGACAGTTCTGTATGGACCCTGAAAAAAAAATCACACACCCAGGGTCAGTAAAGGACATGGACCCTGAAAAAAATCACACACCCAGGGTCAGTAAAGGACATGGACCCTGAAAAAAAATCACACACCAGGGTCAGTAAAGGACATGGTATTCACGTACTCTATGGACCCAGAAAGGACATCCAGAAGGACAGTAAAGGACATGGTATTCACGTTCTCTATGGACGCAGAAAGGACATCCAGAAGGACAGTAAAGGACATGGAATTCACGTACTCTATGGACCCAGAAAGGACACGCAGAAGGACAGTAAAGGACATGGTATTCACGTTCTCTATGGACGCAGAAAGGACATCCAGAAGGACAGTAAAGGACATGGAATTCACGTACTCTATGGACCCAGAAAGGACAGTAAAGGACAAGGAATTCACGTTCTCTATGGACCCTGAAAGGACACACACAGGGACAGTAAAGGACATGGAATTCACGTTCTCTATGCATCCTGAAAGGACATCCAGAAGGACAGTAAAGGACATGGTATTCACGTTCTCTGTGGACCCTGAAAGGACACACAGAAGGTCAGTGAGAGACACGGAATTCACGTTCTCTATGGACCTTGAAAGGACACACCCAGGGTCAGTAAAGGACATGGAATTCACATTCTCTATGGACCCTGAAAGGACATCCAGAAGGACAGTAAAGAAGACGGAATTCACGTACTCTATGGACCAGAAAGGACATCCAGAAGGACAGTAAAGGACATGGAATTCACATTCTCTATGGACACGGAAAAGACACGCGCAGGGTCAATAAGGGACATGGAATTCACGTTCTCTACGGACCCTGACAGGACATCCAGAAGAACAGTAAAGGACAAGGAATTCACGTTCTCTATGGACCTTGAAAGGACACAGTAAAGGACAAGGAATTCACGTTCTCTATGGACCTTGAAAGGACACAGTAAAGGACAAGGAATTCACGTTCTCAATGGATCCTGAAAGGACACAGTAAAGGACATGGAATTCACGTTCTCTACGGACCCTGACAGGACATCCAGAAGAACAGTAAAAGACAAGGAATTCACGTTCTCTATGGACCTTGAAAGGACACAGTAAAGGACATGGAATTCACGTTCTCTATGGATCCTGAAAGGACACAGTAAAGGACATGGAATTCACGTTCTCTATGGATCCTGAAAGGACACAGTAAAGGACATGGAATTCACGTTCTCTATGGATCCTGAAAGGACACAGTAAAGGACATGGAATTCACGTTCTCTATGGATCCTGAAAGGACACAGTAAAGGACATGGAATTCACGTTCTCTATGCATCCTGAAAGGACCCAGTAAAGGACATGGAATTCACGTTCTCTAGGACACTGAAAGGACACAGTAAAGGACATGGAATTCACGTTCTCTATGGACCCAGAAAGGACACAGTAAAGGACATGGAATTCACGTTCTCTATGGACACTGAAAGGACACAATAAAGGACATAAAATTCACGTTCTCTATGGACCTTGAAAGGACACAATAAAGGACATAAAATTCACGTTCTCTATGGATCCTGAAAGGACACAAACATGGTCATTGAGGGACAACATAACACAACACAAGCACAGCACAGTACAGCACAACACAGCACCGCACAACATAAACACACACACCACAACTCACCAGAGATACGAATGGACCACAGAGAATGAGTATAATCCCAAGTCAACACACGGTCATGTGTGTTCTATGATGGTGCCTTGTGCTGCCTTGCCTTGTAGCCACTGTAACACTGACTGTCCCTCTGTACACACACACACACACACACACACACACACACACACACACACACACACACACACACACACACACACACACAACACACCAACACACACAGCCACACACACACACACACACCACACACACACACACACACACACACACACACACACACACACACACACACACAACACACACACACACACACACACACGACCACACACACACACACAAACACACACACACACACACACCACACACACATCATACACACACACACACATACACACACCACACCGCCCGCATACACAACACGCATACATACAAACACACACACATACAAACACACACACAAAACACATCACACACAACATACACATACACACGCACACATACACATACACACACACACATACACATACTCACACACACACACACACACACACACACACACACACGAATGATGAGCACAAAACGTTTACTTCCATTTTGCACACAGCACCATAGTGGTTGATTTGACATTGGTAAAGAATCGTCAACATCTACTTCAAACAGCTCACGTCTGTCTATAAAGTTTTTCTTTATGTTATTTTTCTACTGTCAGCTGCTTTCTCCTTGTTGCTATATTTACAAACACAAAGTTCTGAAGCTGATTAAATAAAAGGTAAAACAATGTGTTCATTCTGAAAGGACAATTGGAAAAACAATTGTTTTTTTCATGTATCAGTAACCTGTAAGTCAAAAGTCTAAGTTCTTCTCAAATTACTGATGTACAGTCTGTTTAAGTGGGTGAATGCGGTTCTTTTAGCATTACACTGTGCTGCCAGCCAGACAAGTACCTAAACCTACAACCAGTTAACATTCTATCAATCATCTCACATCTACATCCATTACCAATCATCCCGCCATCTACCATCCATCTAACCATAATATCAACCATGTACCAACCATCCACCTACTATCTACCAACCATCTACCACTTAACCAGATACCAATCGACCAACCTAACCCATGACCTACCCTAACCTATGACCTACACTAACCTATGACCTACACTAACATGACTTAAACTAACCTATGACCTACACTAACCTATGACCTACACTAACATGACTTAAACAACCTATGACCTACACTAACATGACCTACACTAACTCATGACCTACACTAACCTATGACCTACACTAACCTATGACCTACACTAACCTATGACCTACACTAACCCATGACTTACACTAACCCATGACCTATACTAACATGACCTACACTAACTATGACCTACACTAACCTATGACCTACACTAATATGACCTACACTAACCTATGACCTACACTAACCTATGACCTACACTAACCTATGACCTACACTAACCCATGACTTACACTAACCCATGACCTATACTAACATGACCTACACTACGATGACCTACACTAACCTATGACCTACACAAACGATGACCTACACTACCATGACCTACACTAACTATGACCTACACTAACCCAACAGGTTGTCGTTTTTGATGTGGTCTTTGCCCTGATAGGCTCTAGTAGTCGGCTGGGCTATAACCAATATGAACTTGAAGTACACCAACCCATGACCTACACTAACATGACCCACACTAACCTATGACCTACGCTAACCTATGACCTACAGTAACCTATGACCTACAGTAACCTATGACCTACACTAACCCATGACCTACAGTAGCCTACGATACAATAACCAACCTAACCTAGGACCTAACACTAACCCATGACCTACACAAAACCATCCCTTACACTCTCACCCGTCTCACCCGTCGGCGTCACCGGGAACAGTGTTGGCCGCTGCACATGATGTCCTCACAAGCTGCCTCCAGCACTCTCGATCTTGGCTAAGTCTGACCACCTCCTGGAGTTTCTTGCCACTGATGTTTGTGATGTTTCTAGCAAGTGATGCAGGTGGCCGTCCTCTGTTTCTCTTTCCTTCCACTTTACCCTGGAGGACAGTGGACATCAAGTCTGTTCTCTCATTACGGATTGCGTGTCCAACATATTTCAGTTTCCTCCGTTGTATGAGTACTAGGAGCTTGCGTGTAGTACCCAACTCATTCAGTATGCTTTCATTTGAGCGCCTATCCGTCCATCTGACCCTCAGCAGTCTTCGGTAAAACCACAGCTCTGCTGCTTCCACTCGTCTTTCATCCTCTTTCTTCATTGTCCATGCCTCGCAGCCGTATAAAATCACTGGCCAGACAAGACATTTTAAGAGTTTTATCTTAAGGTCTGCTGTTATGCTGTGGTCTTTCCAAATATTGTTCAATTGAACCATACTGTTCTTGGCCATTCCAATTCTCATCTTTATGTCTTTTGAGCATGTTCCATCGTGTGTCTTGACTGAACCTAAATATTTAAAGTCCTTGACATTTTCTAGAGGGACTTGGTTTAGCATGATCTGGTCCTGTCTAGTGTTATATTTGCCTGCAACATGCATAACCTTTGTCTTCTTTGAATTTAAGTCCAGCCCAGCTGCCTTTCCAACCCGGTCTACCCTGCTCAGGATCCTCCTAGAGCCTGTAATGTTGTCTGCCAGTAATCCTGTGTCATCTGCGTAGCGTAAATTTGACAGGTTTCTACCACCAATATTTACTCCCATGTCTTCTATGTCTGCTTCTCTCATGATATGTTCAGTGTATATGCTGAAGAGATGTGGAGACAGGATGCAACCCTGCCTTACCCCTTTAGTGATGTTAAAAATTTTGCAGTTTTGATTATTCCATCTGATTGTTGCTTTTTGATCATTATATAATGAAGCTATGAGGGAAACCAGATGTCTTGGAAAACCCATTTTGATCATGAAGTGGAAAAGACTTTGGTGAATCACGCTATCAAACGCTTTGCTGTAGTCAATGAAAACGATGAACATCTCTTGGTCTGTGTTTCTAATCTTTTCTATCAATATCTGGAGTACAAACAGCATATCTATTGTTCCCCGTTTTTCCTATAGCCTGCCTGACAGTCGGATAGCTCTTCCTCTACTTTTGGCTTTAACCTGTTTAAAATTATTATCAGCAGTATTTTACTGGCATGACTGATCAGTGCAATTGTTCTATAATTGTTGCAGTCTTTGACATTTCCACTCTTATGTAACATGACAAATTCTTGGAGCTTCCAGTCTGTAGGCCATTGACAAGTCTTCCATATCTTGCAGCATAAGTGATGCATTACTTTGAGTCCACCATCACCTGAGTGTTTCAACAACTCTCCAGGAATATTGTCAAGACCAGGAGACTTTCTGCATTTTAGATCTTTAATGGCAGATTCAACTTCGCTGAGCAGAGGTTCAGGTTCCATATCTCCAGGGGTCAATTCCAAATTTGGCTCTAAATTATTTTCATGGCCGTCAGGCTTGCCAAAAGGTGATGTGCCATATTCGTTCCACCTATCCAAGACATCATCTGGTTCAGTCAGTGTGTGACCATCCTTGTTGTTGATGCATTGGTTTGTTGCTTTGAAATTTGTTTTTTTCACTTTTTTTATTTGTTTGAAGAGCTCCCTCGACTTCCTGTTTTCGTTGTGATCATTGATTTTACTGCATTCTTGTGCCAGCCAATTTGCTTTGTCTCTTCTGACTTTACTTTTTATTTCCCTTTTCAGTGCTGAGTATTTTTCCCGCTCTCCCTGCTTTCGAGCTTGACTTTTCTTTTCTGCCAGATCTATCACTTCCTGACTTATGTAGGGCTTAGCTTTTTTCCTTTTTTCTTCTTTTCCTAGTTTTTCTTCAGAGATTTTGGTCAGTGTGTTTTTTATGTCTGTCCAGATTTCATCAGGATATGAGTCATTTTCATCCCAAACTTCAAGTAACTTTAAGAAACGATTACTTGTTTCTATACTAAATTCTAACGCCAGCTCAGGGTTTTCTAATTTTGAAATGTCGAACTTTGGCGTCGATTTGGTTTTAGGCTTCTTCAATATTTTCATTCTTAATTTGGTTGTCACAAGAATGTGATCCGTGTCGCAGTCTGTTCCAGGCTTTGTTTTTGCATTGAGGACAGTTGATTTCCAGGATCTGTCAATGATAATATAATCAATCTGATTACGACACCTGTCTCCTGGAGAGATCCATGTGTATCTTCTGCGCAGTGGTTGTTGGAAGAAAGTATTTGTGATGTTCATCTCATTTGCCTGACAAAACAGAGCCAGCATGTCACCTCTCTCATTTCGTTCTCCTAAACCATATGGTCCTATTCCACATTCTGTGTCAGCCCCCTCTCCAACTTTAGCGTTGAAGTCACCCATCACAATGCATATTTCCTTTTTGGGGATTTTGTCTCTGATAGTTTGGAGGTCATTGTAAAAATTTTCTATTTCTTCTTCTGAGCTAGTGGATGTTGGAGCATAGGCTTGAACTATGTTCAAAACAGCATATTTGGTATTTATTTTGACAGTGAGAAATCTGTCATTAATTGGATTATAGCTTTTCAGAGCTCCAGCATGCTTTTTGTCCAGCACAATTGCTACTCCTCTTGAGCCACCTTTTTCATTTCCACTATATACAACTGTATGCTCTCCTACAGTAAAAAGTCCCTGCCCACTCCATCTAACCTCACAGAGCCCTGTTATGTTCATCTTGCTCCTTTCTAATTCTTTGACTAGTAGGTAGAGCTTTCCTAATTCTAACATAGTCTGTACATTCCATGTCCCTATATTCAAATCCTTTTTTTTGCATTTTTTTCTTTTTGTGATTTTGCATTTTTGAGGAGTTTCTACATGTCCGCTTCCAATAACCTCCGTCGGGTAATCCATTACCATCATCACAGCTACCTTTCACAGACACGGACTCTCCCTCCCCAGTAGCCATTGAGTTCAGGTCCCCCCTGGGGGACTCAGAGGACACAGAACTATAACGTTTTCCATTTTGTGAGTTCATCATATGCAATAATTAGCAAAAGTACAAGCAAGTAGTTTGCGGGTGCCTTCTTGCCGCGCAGTGCACTTACAGTGCTGAGATCCTGACCATTGTTCCTTCGAAGAAATCATCTGCTCACGACATTGAAAAAGAAGCCATATATGAAAAGTGTATCTTCTTTACCCTCTTTTTCACCCATCCCCTGCTGCCAGGACTTGTTTGTATGCACCCCTTAGTCTGGCCCCTCCCCCAGCGACCTGTCCGGCTTGCTTGAAGCTGCCAGGGCCCACGAAGTCCCCGCCGGCATAGCTCCTGGGATCGTAAGGACACACAAGCTCCCCCGCCACAACAAGGCAGATAAACCAGTATAAAACCCATTCGTCCTTACCTGCCACAGATAGCTTGATGTAGGGCGATCGGTCCTTGTGCGAAATCTGGTACCCAAAGTTCTTCCCCTTGTCCAGCTTCTTGGCGCTGACCGCAAGGCCATCATCGTTGTAGAGTGTCTGGTTGGGGAAGATGCCGGAGACGTTCTTGCGGCAGCCGTCCCTGTACCACGAGGTGGAACTGTAGAGGAAGGGTCTCTCAAACTGCACGGGGGTGCTGAACTGCCCGGCGTCTTTGCTGCTGGTGAAGAAGGCGGTGCGTTGTGCCAGCTGGGAGCGCTGTTTGAGGGAGTGCAGCACAAAGGGCTGCATGTGGTTCTGCTGGCTGGCCTTCAGTTCCTGGTGCATGCCCTTCAGCAGCACCTCCCCCAGCACCGGCACGCGCGTGTCGTGCCACACCTGCATGAACTGGAACCGTCCGGACTGACGCTCGTGCTGCTCCGGGGTTGTGGAGAACGCCGTGTATGTCTGGATAGGGATCTGGCAAAAAAAAAGCAAAAAAAAAAAGCCGTTGGCTGGATTAGTTAAGGTTATTGTTATTGTTGTTTAATTTAATATTAATATTAATGCAAGATGGCAGAATACCCAAAGACATTTTGTACGGCGAGCTTGCTACTGATTCCAGACTCACGGGAAGGCCCATACTCCGCTACAAAGATATGTGCAAGCGGGACCTCAAGGCGGGTGGCATTGCACCAGCAGGCTTCGAAGTGGTAGCAGCAGACCGCAGCAGCTGGAAACTTGCCATCAGTTCGGCCATCAAGACATCCGAGCAGAGGAGAGAGGAGCAGTGGGAGGTAAGAAGAGCACGCAGACGCCAGAGAGCAGGGCCAGCGCCTTCGGACGACACCATCTTCACGTGCAGCAACTGCAACAGGACCTGCCGTTCGAGGATCGGGCTCTACAGCCACAGCCGGCGCTGCAGTTCCACCACAGAATGACTTCCAAGGCACAATCTCCATTGTCTCCCGAGACAGACGGATGCCAATACTATTGTTGTTTAAAATGTGGAGGAAGGAGGAAGCCTAGGTGAAGGCGTGTCCTACATGGTTTACTGTTATTTACTGTTATTTCTGTTTAAGGCCTAGCTGACTCCATAGAGCCATATCAGGGATATAACCGTTCAAAACATGCAAAATTTCAACAGGAAAAAAAAAAGAAAATTAAGTACACATATTCATGCATTCGCGCTCATAATCTAAGGACATGCTCCCAGCGTTGACCACTCCGTCCAATTTATCACACAGGGGATTTAAATTAAAAAACAAACCTGAATACAAATTTAAGCATACCAAAGGACACCAAAACATATATAAAAACGGGCCTAAATTACCTAAAATTGCTTCTGCATATTTCACCTCCCTAGAGCCAAAAATGCACTTAATACATGCACCCAATTATCAATCCTAAAAGAATGTATGTAAGACTTTATCGAACACACACAGGAGAATGGACCAGCAAGGCAGAAAATGATAGGAAGAAATGACAGAAAGCAAAGGAACAAGGCAGAAACAAAGAGAGTGACAGAAAAGAAGAAATTTCTAGCACAGAATTTCCAGAAGGTGGGGATACTATTTATACTGAAAGAGTCCCCGGCATCTCCACGGGGGACCTACATGGTTTTACAATGTCACTCACGGCCCAGTAACATAACAGAGACATGCAATGTTATAATCTGTACATCATCATCATCAGGTGCCCTGCCACATGGCGTTGGCGATCATGGACTCCCATCTGTCTCTATCTCTCGTTGCCCCTAGCATCTCCCCCACCCTCCTCGTCCCCAGCCACTCTGCAAGTCCGTCCAGCATTTTCTCCCTTGGTCTACCAGGTGCTCTCTTTCCCTCCAGCTTTCCCGTTGTGACCAGGTGCTCCAAATCCCCCTTCCTCATAAAATGGCCTATAAATGTTGCCTGTCTTTTCCTAATCTTCCTTATGAGTGATCTACTTGTGTCTGCCTCCATCAAGACTGTCTCGTTTGTTTTCTTTGCTGTCCATGGGACTTTCAACATTCTTCTTAGAAACTACATCTCGGCATAATCTGTACACCCACTGTAAAGTGTGAAAAATAAAGCCTGTATTACGACAGTAGGTTTATCTAAAACAGCAAGGTAAAAACATAGAAAATACTAAAAGGAACCAGAAAAAGCACGAAAAAAGAAGAACGCGCAGTTAATACAACAAGACAAGACAGGCACAAATTTTCGGCCAACTGGCCTTTGTCAAGCATAAGATCACAAACAAGCAAACACCAAATACAAAAATTATGAGAAAAAGACTGACACTTCCCTGCTGACTCTGTCCAGTATGAGAAAAGGACTTTGGACGGAGAAGCAGGGATGTTTCAGTCTTTTCCTCCTAATTTTTGTATTTGGTGTTTGCTTGTTTGTGATCTTACACTTGACAAAGGCCAGTTGGCCGAAAAATTGCGCCTGTTTGGTCTTGTTGTATTAAACACGCGTTCTTCTTCTTTTTTCGTGTATTTTTCTGGTTCCTGTTTGCTTGAACGCAGGCAGTCACACTTGTTTTGGATTTCATAGAAAATACTACCTTTACGTTCAGGTTTGGGATGGACAGGGAGTAGGAGATGTTGTACAGGTATGCTGGCTGCTCGTAGGTCAGGTGGCACTGCCATTCGTGCAGCAGGGAAGAGAAGACAGGTATCAGCGTGTACCTGTACACCTCACCTGGAACCACACAGCGTACACACTCTTCATACAACTCCACTGACTACAGAACATACTGGACTGGTCACTTACAATATTAGACAACTGATTCTGTCATAATACCGTCATAATATCCTGGTATTTGTGAGTTAGCAGATGCGTTCAATAACCATTGTTGTTTAGGGTCATGTACGCTTGTTGTTTTTGTTCCTATGTTCTTTCTATGGTTTACCGCAAATGCAGATCAGTTTCTGGTCTTTTGAAGGAAACTTGTGCATTAGTATGATACCTGCAGGCTACTTTGTGTTCTACCTGTATGCAAATGAAACCTGCAGACTACTTAATGTTTTAAATGTATGCAAATGATACCTACAGGTTGTTTTATGTCTTACGTGTATGCAAATGATACCTGCAGGTTGTGTTAGGTTTTACGTGTATGCAAATGATACCTGCAGGTTGTGTTAGGTTTTACGTGTATGCAAATGATACCTGCAGGTTGTGTTAGGTTTTACGTGTATGCAAATGATACCTGCAGGTTGTGTTAGGTTTTACGTGTATGCAAATGATACCTGCAGGTTGTGTTAGGTTTTACGTGTATGCAAATGATACCTGCAGGTTGCTTCATGTTTTACCAGTATACAAATGATATCTTCAGGTTGTTATTTGTTTTGCCAGTATGCAAATGATACCTGCAGGCTACTTTATGCTTTACTAGTATGCAAATGATATCTGCAGGCTGCTTTATGTTTTATGTGTATGCAAATGATACCTGCAGGCTACTTTATGTTTTACGTATATGCAAATGATACCTGCATGCTACTTTATGTTTTACCAGTATGCAAATGATACCTGCAGGTTGCTTTATGTTTTACGTGTATGCAAATAACACCTGCAGGTTGTTTTATGTTTTACTAGTATGCAAATGATACCTGCAGATTGTTTTGTGTTTTACTTGTATGCAAATGATACCTGCAGGTTGTTTTATGTTTTACGTGTATGCAAATAACACCTACAGGTTGTTTTATGTTTTACGTGTATGCAAATAACACCTGCAGGTTGTTTTATGTTTTACGTGTATGCAAATAACACCTGCAGGTTGTTTTATGTTTTACGTGTATGCAAATAACACCTGCAGGTTGTTTTATGTTTTACGTGTATGCAAATAACACCTGCAGGTTGTTTTATGTTTTACGTGTATGCAAATAACACCTGCAGGTTGTTTTATGTTTTACGTGTATGCAAATAACACCTGCAGGTTGTTTTATGTTTTACGTGTATGCAAATAACACCTACAGGTTGTTTTATGTTTTACGTGTATGCAAATAACACCTACAGGTTGTTTTATGTTTTACGTGTATGCAAATAACACCTGCAGGTTGTTTTATGTTTTACGTGTATGCAAATAACACCTACAGGTTGTTTTATGTTTTACGTGTATGCAAATAACACATGCAGGTTGTTTTATGTTTTACGTGTATGCAAATAACACCTGCAGGTTGTTTTTATGTTTTACGTGTATGCAAATAACACCTGCAGGTTGTTTTATGTTTTACGTGTATGCAAATAACACATGCAGGTTGTTTTATGTTTTACGTGTATGAAAATAACACCTGCAGGTTGTTTTATGTTTTACGTGTATGCAAATAACACATGCAGGTTGTTTTATGTTTTATCTTTATCTGTATGCAAGTAATACCTGCCGGCTGCTTTACAATTCATCTGTATGCAAGTAATACCTGCCGGCTGCTTTACAATTCATCTATATGCAAATCATACTTGCAGGTTGTTTCATTTAATGTTAATCTTATCAATCATTTTATCTAATCTTATCAGATACTTAGCAATTGAGGTACTGAATACTTTACGTATTTAAACAAATGTATTAGTGGTTTGTCTTGATATTTTGTGTGAAAATATAAGTGTAGGCATTGTGGTTACTTGACCTCTTTAAATCAATGTATCAGTGTTTTTGTTATAATGTTTCGTATGTGAAAAAACATCGTTGTAGGGACAATGATTATTTCCCCTGTTTCAGTTACTCACCTGTGGCACACTCCACTTCAGCAGGAGGACAGGTGGCGCTGTAGAACTTGTGGCAGGCATCTTTGTTGTAACAGGATGTGCCACAACACGACCTGTGTTTGTCTGTAAACACACACATAGATGATAATGTCCGTAAACACACACATAGATGATAATGTCTGTAAACACACATAGATGATAATGTCTGTAAATACACATAGATGATAATGTCTGTAAATACACATAGATGATAATGTCTGTGATACATACAGATGATAACTATGTCTGTAAATACACATAGATGATAATGTCTGTAAACACACATAGATGATAATGTCTGTAAAAACACATAGATGATAATGTCTGTAAAAACACATAGATGATAATGTCTGTAAACACATAGATGATAATGTCTGTAAATACACATAGATGATAATGTCTGTAAACACACATAGATGATAATGTCTGTAAATACACATAGATGATAATGTCTGTAAACACACACAGATGATAATGTCTGTAAACACACATAGATGATAATGTCTGTAAACACACACAGATGATAATGTCTGTAAACACACATAGATGATAATGTCTGTAAACACACACATAGATGATAATGTCTGTAAACACACACAGATGATAATGTCTGTAAATACACATAGATAATGTCTGTAGATACACATAGATGATAATGTCTGTAAACACACATAGATGATAATGTCTGTAAATACACATAGATAATGTCTGTAAATACACATAGATAATGTCT
This sequence comes from Monoplex corrugatus, assembly GCA_030674185.1. Lineage (NCBI taxonomy): Eukaryota > Metazoa > Mollusca > Gastropoda > Littorinimorpha > Ranellidae > Monoplex > Monoplex corrugatus. The sequence continues at coordinate 10,540,001 of JAPXFY010000021.1, read as the reverse complement.
GTAAATACACATAGATGATAATGTCTGTAGATACACATAGATGATAATGTCTGTAAACACACATAGACGATAATGTCTGCAAACACACATAGCTGATAACTGTAAGTCCTGTGTTTGTCTGTACACACACACATAGATGATAACTTTGTGTGTATGCAAACACACATAGATGGTAATGTCTGTAAATACACATAGATGATAATGTCTGTAAACACACATAGACGATAATGCCTGTAAATTCACATAGATGATGACTGTACGTCCTATATTTAACTGTAAACATACACAGTTAACTGTAAGGCAACTGACAACTGATAAAAGTCATTGGACAGACAGCGGAACAGGAAAATAAACTGTACATAATATTGTACAGGGATACATCTATTGTGGACAAGCTGTAAACAGGTACAGCTGTTGTAGAGGATAGGTGAAGGATCAAGGTCATTCCGTGTGTATAATACTGTATACGTATCGGGACAGACAAACCGACAGAAAAAAAAGAATGGCAGACGAATAAACAGATTTGATTTGACTAACAGACAGACAGGCACAGAAAATGGCAGGCAGACAGACAGAAGAACATGGGAGACAGACAAACATATGGATAAAACCAACCAACCAACCCAGCACACAACCAGACACACACACACGCACGCACGCACACACACACACACAAGCACACACATATACATACAAACACACAGACAGACAGACAGACACACACACAAACACTCACAGACTCACACACACTTACGCACACACAAACACTCACAGACTCACACATACTCACGCACACACAAACACACTCAAAGACACACACACACGCACAAACATACAGACAAACATAAAAATACATCAGATACACACACACACACCTCTACCCACACACCATACCCACCCACAACACACACACACAAACATACAGACAGACATGCACATAAACACACACTCACACAGACGCACACACACACACCCTACCCACACACACACACAGAAACACACACAGAAACACATAGAAACACACACACACACATACACAAACACAGAAACATACACTTAGACACACACACACACACACAAACGAACACCCCCCCAAACACCCACACACCCCACAACCACCCCACCACACACACACAACCTACTGACCTAATCCTCGACAAGCAGACAAGTTCAAGCATCTGTGACACTGCTGACGAGCCAGGCCACACTGTGTGGAAGGGAACATCATCTCCAGGGTGACAGGCCTGGACAGGTGGAAGATGTGGTGATCCATGGCCGTCTCCTCAGCACACACCACAGTGTTGAAGCCGTCCCGTAGCGTGGGCAAGGGGTCAGGATCCCGGCCCAGCGACTGTTTGACATATATCTAGAAATGTCCACGCGATTACTTTACTACCATGCTCACAAACCAAAGACTTAAATTAAACCCAGCTCAGTAATAAAAGTTGTAATCCAAAAATGATCACACTGAACAGAATACGAATAAAAAACCTAGCACAAAGAGAAAAGAAAAAGGTGATGGTGGATAATAAACAGTGATAATCGTGAAGGAAATAAAGAGACATTATAAAGTAAAATGTGCAGGTCTCTCTAAGAAATGTGTACGTATGGTGAATGACAACACAGCAATAAATGTTAATGATATATACAGATATTATAAATGTGCAAGTCCCTCTACGGCGTGTGTACGCATGGTGAATAAGAACAGCAATAAACATGGATGACATAAACAGACATTATAGACATTATAAAGTAAATCTGGAGGTTTGTGTAAGGCGTGTGTACGCATGGTGAATTACAACAGCAATGAACGTGAATGAAATAAACAGATATTTTAAAGCAAAACGTGAAGGTTTGTGAAGACATATGTACATGTACTACGCATGGTGAATAAAAACAACATTAAACGTGAATAAAATAAAAGAATCCAGAAAAACACGAAAACAGAACCAGAACGCGTATTTAATACAACCAGACAAGACAGGCGCAAATTTTCGGCCAACTGGCCTTTGTCAAGCGTAAATGTAAGATCACAAACAAACAAACACCAAATATAAATACAAAAATTAGGAGAAAAAGACAAAACCTTCCCTGCTGCTTCGTCCAGTGTGCAGAAAAGAACTTTTAGTCTTTTTCTCCTAAATTATTGTATTTGGTGTTTGTTTGTTGGTGATCTTACGTTTACGCTTGACAAAGGCCAGTTGGCCGAAAAATTTGCTCCTGTCTTGTCTGGTTGTATTAAATACGCGTTCTGATTCTGTTTTCGTGTTTTTTTCTGGTTCCTGTTTGCTTGAACGCGGGCAGTCGCATTGTTTTGGATTTACAATAAGAGACATTATAAAGTAAAATGTGCAGGTCTCTCTAAAACATATGTACACATGGTGAATGACAACACATTAATAAACGTGAATGAAATAAACACTATACAGTAAAATGTCTACGTTCAGCTCTCTGTACTCAGGGATGAGGTAGACCCCGGATGATGCCCACCACGATGTCCATGCCGGACTCCCCCCGATGCCAGACAAAGTCCGGGTCTGAGGCATGTGCACGTCAGTGACACACGGAAAGTCAACAAAATGGAATAGCCGCTGGCGATATGGTGAATTATGCGCCGGCATCCATAAAATCTTGGCTATTGGATGGGAGCTGTTTTTTTTTATTTTGGAGAGAGGGGGGGGGGGGGTTGAGATGAGGAAACAGGCTTCTGTGTACAGTACGCACTTCGCGCATGTAAAACAACCCATGGCAACAAAGAAATCGTCCCTGGCAAGATTCTAGAGATAATCCTCGTTTATTAGTAAACACACAGGAACAAAGCTAGCGATGTGTTTGGAAGAGGAGAGCAACCGGAACTTTTCATAACAAACCCATTGTACGAAAATACAAACAAACAAACAAAACAAAACAAACAAACAAACAAACAAACAAACAAACGAACAAACAAACAAACAAGGATTGAAGGAAACAAACAAATAAATAAACAAGCAAACAAGGAAGCAAACAGACAAACAAACAAACAAACAAACAACGAAACAAGGATTGAAGGAAACGAACAAACAAACAAACAAACAAAGTACGATTGAAGGAAACAAATAAACAACAAGCAAACAAACAAAAGATTAAAAATATTTGGGGAATATTGCACTGCAACTCAGAATACATACATTTCAGCATAAAAACAGACTGGAAAAAAAGATAATGACTAGTTTAGGATGGAACTAACACACACATACTTCAGTTGCAGGAACACAAACAGATTGAACAAACAAACAAACAAACAAACAAACAAAAACGAGCAAGTGTGTTTTGGCAGAGGTGTACTTCACACAAACACATTTAAAGTAAAACTGATAAACGACTGAAAAACAAAACAGAAACCATTCAGACGTGTTTCACAAAAGAAGAACAGAAGACACTGCACAAACTTTACTACTAGGTACAACTATATCTAACAAATATACCAGCAAGAACTTTAACCCTCTGGCTCTCGCATCCCATCTACCAACTGCAAAAACTTAACCCTATGACTCCCTTACCCTGTTCACCAGGTTTTTTTTCGCAGGAAGCTGGTGGATAGGATGAGAAAGTCAAAGGGTTAACTTTTTGCTTTGCTTGCACGGTTGACAATGCAGGAAGGTGGTGAATAGGATGAGAAAGTCAAAGGTTAACGTTTTGCTTTGCTTGCAAGGTTGACAATGCAGGAAGCTGGTGGATAGGATGAGAAAGTCAAAGGGTTAACTTTTTGCTTTGCTTGCATGGTTGACAATGCAGGAAGCGGGTGGATAGGATGAGAAAGTCAAGGGGTTAACTTTCTGCTTTGCTTGCACGGTTGACAATGCAGGATGCTGGTGGACAGGGTGTAGGAGTCAAAAGATTAAACAACTGAAAAAAAACTTTAACACAGGGCAACAGACTACACAGGGCAACAGACTACACAGAGCAACAGACTACACAGGGCAACAGACTACACAGGGCAACAGACTACACAGGGCAACAGACTATACAGGGCAACAGACTACACAGGGCAACAGACTACACAGGGCAACAGACTACACAGAGCAACAGACTACACAGAGCAACAGACTACACAGGGCAACAGACTACACAGGGCAACAGACTACACAGGGCAACAGACTACACAGGGCAACAGACTACACAGGGCAACAGACTACACAGGGCAACAGACTACACAGAGCAACAGGCTACACAGAGCAACAGACTACACAGGGCAACAGACTACACAGGGCAACAGACTACACAGGGCAACAGACTACACAGGGCAACAGACTACACAGGGCAACAGACTACACAGAGCAACAGACTACACAGGGCAACAGACTACACAGAGCAACAGACTACACAGGGCAACAGACTACACAGAGCAACAGACTACACAGGGCAACAGACTACACAGGGCAACAGACTACACAGAGCAACAGACTACACAGAGCAACAGACTACAGACTACACAGAAGACAACAGAACAATACACAGGGCACAGACTAACAGAGCAACAACTACACAGGGCAACAGACTACACAGAGCAACAGACTACACAGGGCAAACAGACTACACAGGCACAGATCAAAGAACTACACAGGGCAACAGACTACACAGAGCAACAGACTACACAGAGCAACAGACTACACAGAGCAACAGACTACACAGAGCAACAGACTACACAGAGCAACAGACTACACAGGGCAACAGACTACACAGGCAACAGACTACACAGAGCAACAGACTACACAGAGC
>JAPXFY010000021.1:10527743-10532743 GCA_030674185.1 Monoplex corrugatus | reverse complement strand
GTTTTTCTCAGAGTCCAGACTTCGCAGCCATAAATCATGACTGGCCAGATCAAACATTTTAGAAGTTACACAGTGGTATGAACACAAAAGAGTCTGGTACTGGGTGCCTGTGGAACATATGCAGCATGATAAGGTGTGTGAAAGGACAGGTAAAGACTGACCTTATTTTTCTTATACACACAAATAGTCTGGTACTGGGTGTATGTGGAACGTATGCAGCATGATAAGGTGTGTGAATGGACAGGTAAAGACTGACCTTATTTTTCTTATAATATACACACAAATAGTCTGGTACTGGGTGTACGTGGAACATATACAACAGGGCATACTGTTGTACGGATAAGAGGCGTGGACAGTCAACAAGCAAAGCCAAAACAAGATTGAGGCAGCGAGATGTGGTTTCTAAAAAGAATGTTGAGAGTTCCATGGACAGCAAAGAAAACAAACGAGACAGTCTTGATGGAGGCAGACACAATAGATCACTCATAAAGAAGATTAGGAAAAGACAGGCAACATTTATAGGCCATTTTATGAGGAAGGGGGATTTGGAGCACCTGGTCACAACCGGAAAGCTGGAGGGAAAGACAGCACCAGGTAGACCCAGGGAGAAAATGCTGGACGGACTTGCAGAGTGGTTGGGGACGAGGAGGGTGGGGGAGATGCTAGGGGCAACGAGAGATAGAGACAGATGGAAGTCCATGATCGCCAACGCCATGCGGCAGGGCACCTGATGATGATGATGATACAACATGGCAAGGTGTGTGAATGTACAGGTAGAGAGACAGACCTTACTTTACTTTTACACGCAAGTAGTCTGGTACTGGGTGTCTGGGGAACAGACAACATGCTAAGGTGTGTGAATGCTCAGGTAGAGAATAGCCTTACTTTTCTTATACACAATGTAGTCTGGTACTGGGAACACATGCAACATGGTAAGGTTTGTGAATGGACAGGTAGATACTGACATTAGTTTACGTTTATGTACTGGTATGAACACAAGTAGTCTGGTACTGGGTGTCTGGGGAACATGTACAACATGGTAAGGTGTGTGAATGGACAGGTAGATACTAACATTAGTTTACTTTTATGTAGGCCTACTAGTATGATCACAAGTAGTCTGGTACTGTGAGTCTGGGGAACACACAAATCATGGTAAGGTGTGTGAATGGACAGGCAAAGACTGACCTTACTTTACTTTTACACACAAGTAGTTTGGTACTGGATATCTGGTGAACATGGTAAGGTGTGTGAATGTGACATTACTTTACTATTACATGCTGGTATGAAAACAAGTAGTCTGGTACTGGGTGTATGTGGAACATACACAACATAGTCAGGTGTCTCAACAGATAAAGAAGATTGACATTCTGTTCTTTTTCTTTCTTTTTTTTTTTACTGATTAGTTATCATATCCCAAAGTGTTGTACACTGACACAAGTGGCACCAGAAATAACATCACGTTCATTTAAAAAAACATTTTTTCATTGATTAGTTTTAATGTCCCAAAGAGTTCTATACTTGTATATGTAGCACCAGAAACAACGTCGAGAAATGGGTGACCATAAAAATGTCAATGAAAATGATAATGATTTTCTTTTTCATTTCCCAACGCCAAAAGCCATGTTCAAACTTGCCGTTGCTCATCTACGTATCTGTCTAGAATTAAAAAAACTGAAAAATGTAACACATGAATAAACTAATTACATAACTGAAGGAGAAGAGTGGCAGAATGGTTCAGACATTCGCCTGCCAATAACTAAACACGACGTTCCAGAGTTCGTTTCGTCGAGGACCTCGACTTTTCTCCTCAATTTGATTGGAAAATCGAACTGAACGTCTAGTCCTTCGGAAGAGGACGGAAACCGAGTCGGAGCCGTGTACCTTTTGATCTGCGCACGCTGAAGATACCATGACAGCTCAAAATCGTGAAGAGCAGGACATTCGTCCGGATGCCCTGGTATAAAACAGGAGAGATAGGTTCATTTTCCAGTTCCCTCCTCTTGAAGGACAATCGGTCTTCTTGCCTTTCTTAAAAAAAAAAAAAAAAAAAAAAAAAGAGGCGCTGTGCTGCGGTGACGCATGTCAACGGGGACAGATCTGGAGTCTGAAGTTCTATCGAAAAACCAAACCAACCCGCCATCACTGACACCACCACCATCACCACCAATGACAACAACAACCACAACCACCACCATCACCAGCAACAGACCTGCAGTAGTGCCTCCTGATGTGCTGGAACAAATTCCTCCTGCTCTGAGTCTCCATGGTGTGAGTCAGGAAGAACTGGGAGTCATCATCCACGTTGAGCTCTGTGTACTCAGGGATGAGGTAGACCCCGGAGATGCCCACCACGATGTCCATGCCGGACTCCCGGTGCCAGACAAAGTCCTGTGTCTGCTGGTTGTTGGTGACGTACATGGGGGTCTCCAGTTCCTTCATGGCTGACACTCTCTCCAGGAACACGTTGGGACTGTGAGATACTGACACAGGACTCCCATCTGAAGAATAATAATATATAACCGAGCTGATTAAATCAATAAATCGATTATCATTGTGAGATTGTTAGATGTTGGTGACGAACATGGGTGTCTCCAGTTCTTTTATTCCAGAAACAAGTTGAGACACTGATACAGGGCTCCCATATAAAGAATATAATATGTAATTGATCAATCAATTAATATATCCAACATTATTGATGACAGACAAGACTGTTGGCGGTTGATCCTGAGTATGGGGGTTTCTACTTCCTTCATAGCAAAAACTCTCTCCAAGAACACGTTGGGATCGCGAGATACTGATACAGGGCTCCCGTCTGAAAAATAATAATATGTAACTGATAGATCAATTAATTAATCCACTGACGAGAGACTCAACGTCTGTTGGCTGTTGGTCCTATCTATGGGTTTCTGCAGTTCTTTCATGGCCGACATCACCCATTCTAGGAACACGTTGTAACTGTGTGACACTGATACAGGGCTGTCGTCTGAAGAATATAATGTATAATTGATTAATCAATCATCTCGTCTGGGGAATATAATTCATATTCATATTTATTTAATCAACCATCAAATCGATTATTAATGAGACATGTAAGTCTGTTGGTTGTTGGTGACGAACATAGGTGTCTCCAATTCTTTTATTTCGGGAACACGTTGGCACTGTGAGATATTGATACAGCGCTCTCTTCTAAAGAATACCATGTATAACTGATTAATCAATCATCCCGTCTGAAGAATATAATTCATATTTATTTAATCAATCATCAAACTGAATACTAATGAGACACATAAGTCTGTTGGTTATTGGTGATGAACATGGGTGTCTCCAGTTATAATTTATTTTTATTTAATCAATCATCAAACTGAATACTAATGAGACACATAAGTCTGTTGGTTATTGGTGATGAACATGGGTGTCTCCAGTTATAATTTATTTTTATTTAATCAATCATCAAACTGAATACTAATGAGACACATAAGTCTGTTGGTTATTGGTGACGAACATGGGTGTCTCCAATTCTTTTATTCCAGGAACACGTTGGTACTGTGCGATACTGATACAGGGCTCTCGTCTGAAGAATATCATGTATAACTGATTAATCAATCATTCCGTCTGAAGAATAACAATATATAATTGACTACCCAATCATCGGGCCAGTTCATATGCTGAAGGCTGGGGAAGAAAAAACTTCAGGCATCACATGTGAGGTCCATTGCTGTATCAACAGACTCATTCAGCCATGAAAGGCAGGAAGGAGACAGTCGATGAGGGTACTATTATTTCCCGAGACAGTCGATGAGGGTACTATTATTTCCTGTTATTTTTGTTTAAAGCCCAGCCGACTGCTTAGACCCATATCAGGACTATAACCTTTTTCAAAACATACTACTTCAACAAGAAAAAAAAAATCCCAGCCGACTGCGCAGAGCCATATCAGGGTTATAACCCGTTTCAAAACAAACTACTTGGACAAGAAAAACAAAGAAAAAAAAAAGAAAATTAAATACACATATCAATGCATTCGCGAAAAATCATCTCAGGAGATACCCTTGGCGTTGACCACTCCGTCCAATTTATCATACAGGGGATTTAAAAAAACATTCCTGAATACAAATTTGACCATAACTAAGACATTTAAACATGTAAAAACGGGTCTAAAAAAACCTAAAGTTGCTTCCGCTTATCTCATTTCACTAGAGCCAAAAATACACTTAAATATGTGTACCAAATTATCAATCCTAAGAAGGACAGCAAGAAAGAAGGAAAGAAAGAAAGAAGAAAACAAAGAATCAAAGAAAGAAAGAAGGAAAGAAAGAAAGAAAAAAAAGAAAGAAAGAAACACACAAACAAACAGTGTTCATTATACCCAAAGCGAACAGGACAAAGGGTAACGCCTGGTTTTAAACTGGCATGATTGTCCCTAAGTACTGACAAAGGGCAGGAAATAAAGTCTTACCGTCAGGAAGATTGGTCCCATTTGTCGGCACAAAACTTAGAGGAAAGGTGACATCTGTAAGACAGAACACACACACACACACACACACACACACACACACACACACACACACACACATAGTGAAAATAGTTAATACGTTAAATCAAAGAACGAACGAAGACAGACAGACAGACAGACACACACACACACACACACACACACACACACACACACACACACACATACACACACATACACACACACACACACACACACACACACATTCATAGTAAAAAGATGTTAAATCAAAGAACGAACGAACGAACGAACACACACACACACACACACACACACACACACACACACACACACTCAGTGAAAAGACGTTAAATCAAAGAACACACACATACACACACACACACACACACACACACACACACACACGCACACATACACGCAAATACACATAAACACACACAAACACACGCGCGAAGACATACAATTATACAGACACACACACACATACACACACAGGCACACGCACGCACATATACACTCTCAGATA
>JAPXFY010000021.1:10522743-10525243 GCA_030674185.1 Monoplex corrugatus | reverse complement strand
TAAAACAACAGGTAAAACAGAGTAAAGAAATGTAAAACACCAGACACCAGGTAAAACAGAGTAAAGAAATGTAAAACACCAGGTAAAACAGAACAAAGAATTGTAAAACACCTGGTAAAGTAAAACACCTGGTAAACAGAACAAAGAAATGCTAAACACCAGGTAAAACAGAGCAAAGAAATGTAAAACAACAGGTAAAACAGAGTAAAGAAATGTAAAACACCAGACACCAGGTAAAACAGAACAAAGACATGTAAAACACCAGGTAAAACAGAGCAAAGAAATGTAAAACAACAGGTAAAACAGAGCAAAGAAATGTAAAACAACAGGTAAAAAAGAACAAAGAAATGTAAAACAACAGGTAAAACAGAACAAAGAAATGTAAAACAACAGGTAAAACAGAATAAAGAAATGTAAAACAACAGGTAAAACAGAACAAAGAAATGTAAAACACCAGGTAAAACAGAGCAAAGAAATGTAAAACACCAGACACCAGGTAAAACAGAACAAAGACATGTAAAACACCAGGTAAAACAGAGCAAAGAAATGTAAAACAACAGGTAAAACAGAGCAAAGAAATGTAAAACAACAGGAAAAACAGAACAAAGAAATGTAAAACAACAGGTAAAACAGAACAAAGAAATGTAAAACAACAGGTAAAACAGAATAAAGAAATGTAAAACAACAGGTAAAACAGAACAAAGAAATGTAAAACACCAGGTAAAACAGAACAAAGAAATGTAAAACACCAGGTAAAACAGAGCAAAGAAATGTAAAACACCAGACACCAGGTAAAACAGAACAAAGACATGCAAAACACCAGGTAAAACAGAGCAAAGAAATGTAAAACAACAGGTAAAACAGAGCAAAGAAATGTAAAACAACAGGTAAAACAGAACAAAGAAATGTAAAACATCAGGTAAAACAGAACAAAGAAATGTAAAACACCAGGTAAAACAGAGCAAAGAAATGTAAAACAACAGGTAAAACAGAACAAAGAAATGTAAAACACCAGGTAAAACAGAGCAAAGAAATGTAAAACACCAGGTAAAACAGACAAAGAAATGTAAAACAACAGGTAAAACAGAGCAAAGAAATGTAAAACACCAGTACACCAGTTAAAACAGAAACAGACAAAGAAATGTAAAACACCAGGTAAAACAGAACAAAGAAATGTAAAACACCAAGGTAAAACAGAACAAAGAAATGTAAAACACCAGGTAAAACAGAACAAAGAAATGTAAAACACCAGGTAAAACAGAGCAAAGAAATGTAAAACACCAGGTAAAACAGAGTAAGAAATGTAAAACACCAGGTAAACAGAGTAAAGAAATGTAAAACACAGGTAAAACAGAACAAAGAAATGTAAAACACCAGGTAAAACAGAACAAAGATGAACATGTCAAAACATACACAGGTAAAACAGAGTAAAGAATGTAAAACACCAGGTAAAACAGAGCAAAGACATGTAAAACACCAGGTAAAACAGAACAAAGAAATGTAAAACACCAGGTAAAACAGAACAAAGATAATGTAAAACAAACAGGTAAAAACAGAAACAAAGTAAACCAGTATAAACAACAAGAAGTAAAACACCAGTAAACAAAAAGAAATGTAAAACACCAGGTAACAACAAGAAACCAAAACAGACAAAGAAATGTAAAACACCAGGTAAAACAGAACAAAGAAATGTAAAACAACCAAGTGTAAAACAAGTAAAAGAAATGAATGAAAACACCAGGTAAAACAGAACAAGAAATGCAAAACACCAGATAAAACAGAACAAAAGAAATGTAAAACACCAGATAAAACAGAACAAAGAAATGTAAAACACCAGGTAAAACAGAACAAAGAAATGTAAAACACCAGATAAAACAGAGTAAAGAAATGTAAAACATCAGATAAAACAGAGTAAAGAAATGTAAAACATCAGGTAAAACAGAACAAAGAAATGTAAAACACCAGGTAAAACAGAGTAAAGAAATGTAAAACACCAGGTAAAACAGAGCAAAGAAATGTAAAACACCAGGTAAAACAGAGCAAAGAAAGTTAAAACACCAGAAACCAGGCATCAGACACCAGGTTAAAACAGAGCAAAGAAAGTTAAAACACCAGACACAAGGTAAAACAGAGCAAAGAAAGTTAAAACACTAGACACCAGGTAAAACCAGCAAAGAAAGTTAAAACACTAGACACCAGGTAAAACAGGGTAAAGAAATGTAAACACAAGACACCAGGTAAAACAGAGCAAAGAAAGTTAAAACACCAGACACAAGGTAAAACAGAGCAAAGAAAGTTAAAACATTAGACACCAGGTAAAACACAGCAAAGAAATGTAAGACACCAGGTAAAACAGAGTAAAGAAATGAAAAACACCAGACACCAGGTAAAACAGAGCAAAGACAGGTAAAACACAAGACACCAGGTAAAACAGAGCAAAGACAGGTAAAACACAAGACACCAGGTAAAACAGAGTAAAGACAGGTAAAACACCAGGTAA
>JAPXFY010000021.1:10515243-10520243 GCA_030674185.1 Monoplex corrugatus | reverse complement strand
CATCTGTTATATATATACACACACACAAACACACACACACACACACACACACAAATATATAATATATATATATATATATATATATATATATATATATATATATCCATTGTTAGTGTAAATGTACTTGTATGGACTGACAGAGAGACGGATACACAGACAGATAGACAGATAGATAAAGACAGACAGATGGACAGGAGACAGATAGACAGGCAGGCAGACAGACAGACGGATATACAGACAGACAGACAGGTAGGCAGACAAACAGACAGACAGACAAACAACAGACAGACAAACGAACATACCCCAAAGCTGTAGCCGTGACACCAAGGAGAGAGTGGAGTGACTGTCAACAGGAGCAGATAACTCAGCTGTATGACCGAGTTGTGTTACTTCCCCTGTAACATCAACATAATGTTAACAGATATCACCACTGCTGATATACACTGGACAATGAGCACACACACGGATAATGATAGTGACAAAGATAATGATAATGGCTTAATAATAATAACAAAATGTCAATATAACAATGATGATAATAATAATAATAATAAATAACAATAACAATAATGCAGTGATGATGTCAATGATGATGATAACATAATGTAATAATAATGATATTAATAACATTATTACTACTAATACTAATACTTTTACTATTCCAGAACTGAAGACCATCATATAGGCTCACAACGTCTCACAAAAAAAATCGTAAAACGCTAATTTAATAACTAAAAGAGGCTAGCATATTACATAGCCAACCAACCAACCAACAAGCCAGCCAACCGACCAACCAAACAGCCAGCCAGTCACTCAGCCAACCAACCAACCAACCAACTAACCAACCAACCAGCTTACCAATCAACCAGCAGCCAGCCAGTCACCCAACCAGACAGACAGCCAATCAACCCGCCAGCTAACCAACCAAACAACCAACAAACTACCCAACCAAACAGCCAATCAACAAACTAGCTATCCGTCCAGCCACCAACCAACCAACCAACCAACCCACTGACCAGCTTATCAACCAATCAACCAGCCAACCAACCAAGCAAGCAACCAACCAACATACAAGCCAACCAACCAACAAACCAACCAGCCAACCAACCAGCAAGCTAAACCAAACCAAGCAACCAGCTGACCAGCTTACAACCAATCAACCAGCCAGCCAACCAGCAAACAACAACAACCAACCAACCAACCAACCAGCTAACCAACCATCAACCAGCTAACCAACAATCAACCAGCTAACCAACCAATCACTAACCAACCAACCAGCTAACCAACCAACCACAACCAGCTAACCAACCAACCAACCAGCTTACCAATCAACCAGTCAACCAACAACCAACCAACCAACCAGCTAACCAACCAATCAACCAGCTAACCAACCAACAACAACCAATCAACACTAACTAACCAACCAACCAACCAGCTAACCAACCAACCAACCAACCAGTAACCAACCAATCAACCAGCTAACCAACCAATCAACCAAGCTAACTACCCAACCAAACAGTCAGTCAACCAATCAACAAAACTAGCTATCCATCCAGCCACCAACCAACCAACCAACCAACCAGCCATCCAGCCACACCAACCAACAACCAACCAACCAACCAAACAGCTGACCAACCAACAACCAACCAACCAACCAATCAACCAAACCAACCAACCACCGACCAACCAACCAACCAACCAACCAACCAAGTAGCTGACCAACCAATCAACCACCAGCCAGCCAACCAACCAAACAGCTGACCAACCAACCAACCAATCAACCAACCAACCAACCACCAACCAACCAACCAACTAACCAACCAACCAACCAACCAACCAACCAGCCATCCAGCCAGACTCACGTGTCGGTAAAGAATCCTCGTGCAGTGTACGGAAGGAGGACACGCCCACCGTCACAACGGTCACCGCCACCATCGTCAGCGATATCAACAACAGTCTCTCACGTGACCACACCACCACGTCGACGACGACGACGACAACGACGACGATACTAAGGACGACGACGATGTTGTCGATACTGACGACGACGATAATGATGACGATGACAAGCGCTTTATCAAGCGCCGAGACAGAGACAGTGAGCGATGATGCGGACAGTGTGAGATTGGGGTGGACGGACGATGATCGCTGGACACTAGATGACCTCTGTCCATCTGAAATTGAGGATAAAATAGTGAGTGGACATTTACTTTATTCCGCAGTGCTTCTTCTACTACTGCCATCATCAGAACTGACCTGTTTGCTGTCTACTTTAAGACTCCTGTCACTCTGGCACTATCAGTGGGCGATTTACACAAGACCAGTTTAAGAAACATAAAGGAACCGTTTGTTGAGTTGTAGTAGTATGTATGTATCGCTGATTGATTAAAAGCGTAACCGTTACATGATGCTGAACCCGTATGCATGAGACACAAGTTTTTGCGCTTGTTAATCTACTTGTCTGGTCTATGATTAAAGCGTACCGACATTGTGCTGACCCCGAGCATAACCAGAGAAAAGTGTGTCATATCGTGTGGTAAACATCTACTTGGCGCCTCAGTAGCTCAGTTGGCTGAGCGTCGGATCACATGCTAATGGTTGTGGGTTCGAATCCCGGAGTGCCTAATTAAACTGGCCTTCTCAACTGTCCCATCTTAACATCATTGTTGTTCTGGTGGTGTCAGTATAGGATTAGATAAGTCCTCCTATTAACACTGGCCTTCTCGCTGTCCCATCTAACATCATTGTTGTTCTGGTGGTGCAGTATAGGATCAATAAGTCCCCCTTCCCCACTTCCTGGGAAGGTTATCCCCGTCGGCCAAATGAGGTGGGTCGACGTAAAAACTGAATCAAATCAATCAAAAAACAACTGCTCAGGTAGAAATATGGCACTGCCACGATGCACCATGCTGCTGCTGTTTTAAACTGCATATGTCTTTTTTGTCTTTTTTCTTTTCTTTTCTTTTCTTTTTTTTTTGTTTTTTGTTTTGTTTTGTTTTTGGTCTTATCTCGGTGTGGCGTTGTGGTGCCGTTCTTTATATCCATGATGCTCATTTAGAATTCGACTTACTCTGTTGAACACCACAAGATTTACAACACAGCCAGACAATTTCTTTTCAAATGACTCGTCAGCTCAGACTTGGATTAACAATTTCCTCTCATCTTCGTTCAGTTTACAGCCATAGCTACGATAAGTAGAAAGGTGGCAAAACATCTGGAAGAAAAAAAAAAAGCGCTCCAAAGGCGAAAGTATCAATGGCCGACCCGTAAAATAAACACCAGGGTGCTGTAAGGTCACGAGCGTAGCAGACAGACCGGAATGCCAACCATTCCAGACTATAGAGCGAAGTGGTCCCGAACTGTTCCATGTCTGGAATGGTTCAACCAGATAAAACTGAGTGTAAACAGCTCGGTACGCTTGGGAACCATTCTGGAACTGTTCTATTTTGCCAGTTGTGTATCAGCCTCGTGCGTCGTAGCTCCTCTTTTCCCCCCTCCTTGTCCATACTTCAGGACATTGCCAGCCGCGTAAGAGTTTTGTGCAGGCTCGAGGAGTCTGCTGACAGATTTTGGATGGAATGGAGCGCGTAGTGAATTGTCCGAGCGCGAAGAAATCCCTCGTGAAGAAATCGTCAAGCGAAGTAGTCAGGGAAGCAACCGTGACATGTCAGCGTTTGTCTAGCGCTAAGTTATTCCCCTTAACTTCGAGCTCGTGTAGATTACAGTCAATTCAATAGGATAACATCGTTGGCCTTGTTATCTAAGAGAGATTGCAGTGAAACCTGCAGTTTGCATCATTTTACTCGTTCAGTGTTTCTTTCTTTAACTGTACTTTTTGATTTTTTATTTGTTGTTATATTACTGTTTGGCTTACTCAGGCTGTTATTATGACTTCCTATAATGAAGTCCAACTTGATCTGGCTTGCACACGTAGACTGGACACACGTACGGACAATATTGGAAACAGACTTTCCTGACAACTTTCAGCGCACTTTAGATCACTACATCAAAGAGAGACAGAGAGAGAGAGACAGAGAGACAGAGAGACAGAGAGAGAGAGAGAGAATGTGTGTGTGTGTGTGAGAGAGAGAGAGAGAGAGAATGTGAGAGAGAGAGAGAGAATGTAAGAGAGAGAGAGAGAGAAAAGAGAAAGAGAAGGAGACAGAGGGAGAGGGAGAGAGAAGAGGAGACAGAGAGAGCGTGTGTGTACGTGTGTGTGTGTGTGTGAGAGAGAGAGAGAGAGAGACAGAGAGAGAGATAGAATGTGTGTGTGTGTGTGAGAGAGAGAGAGAGAGAGAGAGAGAGAGAGAGAGAGAGAGAGAGGAGAACGAAGTGAAGGCAGTCTCAGGACTCAATGACAGTCATAGGGGAGTGAAGTGGTAGAGACCTCACTAGGCTCGGATCAGCTCTCTGAGGTGGGGTCCCTCTTCCTCCCTCTTCCTTCTTTACCTCCCTCCTCAAACCCTGAAAAGGGTCAGGTACCCATTCATAACTGGGCGCACAGAAAGTCACATGCACGAAAGTTTCCTCAACCAGATTTGAACTTGTGCTGTCAGAATGGAGAGCAGGAGTCGAGCCTCTAAGCCAATGTGGCTCACAAAATGGCCAACGTTTCCCCGTTGATAGGCATTTTTCCTTATCAGTTGTAGAGAATCATGCATCTTCTTTGACTAAGATGTGGTCCGAGAACCCTTTGACTCCCGCAGTCTATCCACCAACTGCAAAAACTTAACCCTTTGACTCCCCCAGTCTATCCATCAACTGCAAAATTTTAAACCTTCGACTCCCGTACCCTATCCACCAACTGCAAAATCTTAACCCTTTGACTCCCTCAGTCTATCCACCAACTGTAAAAACTTAATCCTTTGACTCCCTCAGTCTATCCACCAACTGCAAAAACTTAACCCTTTGACTCCCTCAGTCTATCCACCAACTGCAAAAACTTAACCCTTTGACTCCCTCAGTCTATCCATCAACTGCAAAAATTTAACCCTTTGACT
>JAPXFY010000021.1:10475243-10510243 GCA_030674185.1 Monoplex corrugatus | reverse complement strand
GTGTGTGGAGAGAGAGAGAGGGAGACAGAGAGAGAGAGAGAGAGATTGAGAGAGAGACAGACAGACACAGACACAGACAGGAACATAGAGACCAAGATAGATAGATAGATAGAGACAGAGAGAGAGGGAGACAGAGAGTGGAAGGGAGGGAGTGAGAGAGAGAGAGACAGAGAGAGAGAGAGAGGTAGACATAGAGACTGACATAGCCAGCTATATAGCTAGCTAGCTAAATAGACAGAGAAAGAGAGACAGAGACAAAGAGACAAAGAGAAAGACACACAGACAGAGACAGATAGACAGAGAGAAGAGAGAGAGGAGAGAGAGAGAGAGAGAGAGAGAGAGAGAAGACAGACAGACAGACAGACTGACAACCCACAGTCAGAATGTCCTCGAACACTACAGAATGGAGATAATGTTCAGAAAAAAGGGGAGGTAATTTTCAGTGATATCGTTACCAATCGTTTTACGCGTGGACAACTCTTTTGAAAGGGCAAAGCAACTATTTCCATGCGGATGTATTACGAGATGCATTTCTGTCAATGTGAAACAACTGTCATTCTGACGGCTTGTTTCGCTATGAACGCTGGAATTAACCCCAACAATTCTTTCGGAATTGGGCCGAACGGCTCGAGAATGTTTTTTCTTACAAAATAAAAAAGGCCAACACTATTGGTATGATAGATATCCCCTTTCGAGTTTATCACAAGCTGAAATGGAAGTTTTTATCTTTAAGATAGCGGGGAAATCTGAGAGACGTGGCTGTGTCTGAAGTGAACGGATCATGTGTAGTAATACGCCTTTTATCTGTCAAACGAGGAACTGTTGCGAATGCCTTTGCTGCGAATGAGATAAATGGATCAGATTCTCACCTTCAGAGGCTTTGCTGGCAATGATAGTATTCGCTCCCCTTCCGACTAGGATACCAAAGCAAAGCCTGCATCTCATTGCTCAGCTCAATGTTATTGGCTTGGTGGGCCAACTTGTCTGTCAGATTTTCCTGTCCATAGCAGGGGCCAGGTTATATATACACAAGTACAAACAAGCAACATAGTCACCTCTTCACATAATTGATCAGACAGACTATTTGCTGTTCATTTTGACTTGAACATCTCTGTTACGTTGTTGATATTCTCTTTTCCTTTTACTTTGTGTTTTATTCAATCTACCCACCCCACTCCTTTTTTCTTCTTCTTTTTTTAGGGAAAATTGTATCATATCGTTCGGAGATAGATATGTGTGTGTGTGTGTGTGTGTGTGTGTGTGAAAGAGAGAGAGAGAGAGAGAGATAGACAGAGAGAGAGAGAGAGGGAGACAGAGACAGAGAGACAGAGAGAAACAGAGACTCAGAGAGACTGAGACATAAAGAAAGACAAACAGATAGACAGATAGAGACAAACAGAGAGAGAGAGAGAGAGAGAGAGAGAGAGAGAGAGAGAGAGAGAGAGAGACAGACAGATAGTCAGACAAGACAAACAGACAGACAGACTGACAACCCAAAGATGGAGTGTTCTTGAATACCTCAGAATGGAGATAATGCTCACAAAAAGGGAGGTAATTTTCAGTGATATCATTACCAATCGTTTTACGCGTGGACAACTCTTTTGAAAGGGCATCAGAACTATTTCCATGCGGATGGTATTACGAGATGCATTTCTGTCAATGTGAAACAACTGCCATTCTGACGGCTTGTTTCGCTATGAACGCCGGAATTAACCCCAACAATTCTTTCGGAATTGGGCAAACGGCACAGAGAGTTTTTCTTACAAAAGAAAAAAGCCAACACTACTGGTATGATAAATATCCCTTTCGATTTTATCACAAGCTGAAATGGAAGTTTTATCTTTAAGATAGCGGGGAAATCCGAGAGGCCTGGCTGTGTCTGAAATGAACGGATCATGTGTAGTGATACGCCTTTTATCTGTCAAACGAGGAGCTATTGCGAATGCCTTTGCTGTGAATGAAATAAATGGATCGGACTCTCACCTTGAGAGGCTTAGCAGGCAATAATATTATTCGCTCCCCTTACGACTAGGATAATAAAGCAAAGCCTGCATCTTATTGCTCATCTCAATGTTGTTGGCTGGTGGGTCAACTTGTCTGTTAGAATTTTCCTGTCGATAACAGTGGCCAGGTTATATACATATACACAAGTATGAACAAGCGACATGGTCACCTCTTCACATGACTGATCAGACAGGCTGTTTGCTGTTCGTTTCGACTTGAACATCTCTGTTACGTTGCCGATGTTTTTCTTTTCCTTCCGGGCCGTTTTATTTGGTCTCCTCACCATCACTCCTTTATTTATTTTTTTTTGAAGGAAAATTGTTTCGTATCGATTAGACGGGGCAGTGTGTGTGTGTGTGTGTGTGGGAGAGAGAGAGAGAGAGAGAGAGAGAGAGAGAGAGAGAGAGAGAGAGAGAGAGATTGAGAGAGAGAGACAGACACAGACAGACACACACAGGAACATAGAGACCAAGATAGATAGATAGGTAGATAGATAGATAGAGAGAGAGAGAGAGAGAGAGAGATGGAGGCAGGAGGGAGAGAGAGAGAGAGAGAGAGAGAGAGAGAGAGAGAGAGAAGAGAGAGAGGCGGACATAGAGACCGACATAGCCAGCTATATAGCCAGCTAGCTAGATAGACAGAGAAAGAGAGAGAGAGACAGAGACAAAGAGACAAAGAGAGAGACACACAGACAGAGACAGAGAGAGAGAGAGAGAGAGAGAGAGAGAGAGAGAGAGAGAGAGAGAGACAGACAGACAGACAGACAACCCACAGTCGGAGTGTTCTCGAATACCACAGAATGGAGATAATGTTCACAAAAAGGGGAGGTAATTTTCAGTGATATCATTACCAATCGTTTTACGCGTGGACAACTCTTTTGAAAGGGACATCAGCAACTATTTCCATGCGGATGGTATTACGAGATACATTTCTGTCAATGTGAAACAACTGCCATTCTGACGGCTTGTTTCGCTGTGAACGCCGGAATTAACCCCAACAATTCTTTCGGAATTGGGCAGAACGGCACGAGAATTTTTTTTTCCTACAAAAGAAAAAAGGCCAACACTATTGGTATGATAAATATCCCCTTTCGAGTTTATCACAAGCTGAAATGAAGTTTTATCTTTAAGATAGCAGGGAAATCCGAGAGGCCTTGCTGTGTCTGAAATGAACGGATCATGTGTAGTGATACGCCTTTTATCTGTCAAACGAGGAACTGTTGCGAATGCCTTTGCTGCGAATGAGATAAATGGATCGGATCTTCACCTTATGAGACTTAGCAGGCAATAATATTATTCACTCCCCTTAGTTTCAGTTTCTCTAGATGACTTCTCCGCGCTCGGAAAGAATTCCATACGCACTAACGTCACAGGTGCCATGTGTATGGTGATCATGGCACAAGCCTTAAGCCTGCACATAAACACATGAGCTGACCAGGTTCTGAGGCCCTACCTAGAGTATGTTTTACCTAGTCTATATTTTATACTGGTATTTTATTAGCCTCCACTTGAATAATCTTGGTTATATGTAATTGGCATTTGTATCTGTGTATCTTACCTTCAAGAAAGGAACACATATATGAAGAAAGTAAATAAATAATTAATGGTCTGAATCATAACATAACTAGCTATCTGGCATAAACTTGTCTCACATAACAGACCCCCCCCCCCCCCCCCTCGTCAATGTTCAAATGCTCAGCTGTCTTTCAATTAGGCGAAGACAATATTTTCTTAATCATAGATACGTAAGTAAGTAATTGAATATCTATGCAAGTAAGTAAGTGAGTAAGTGAATAAGAAGTAAGTATGCAAATAAATAAATACAAAATAAAAGAGTATGTGGATAAATAAACTGGTAAGAGCCAAAAATAATAAATAACAGTAAATATGTACATGCATATACCCACGTGCCCGCACACACACATTCCTACATACATACCCATATCGCTCCCCATAAGACTAGGATAATACAGCAAAGCCTACATCTTATTGCTCAGCTCAAAGTTATTGGCTCGGTGGGCCAACTTGTCTGACAGAATTTTCCTGTCGATAACTAAGTAGCCAGGCTTATACACACAAGTACAAACAAGCGACATGGTCACCTTTTCACATGATTGATCACACAGACTGTTTGATGTTCATTTTGACTTGAACATCTCTGTTACGTTGCTGATGTTTTCCTTTTCCTTACTTCCTATTTATTTATTTAATCTCCCCACCCCCACTCTTTTTTTTCTTTTTCAGGGAAAATTGCATCATATCGTCTGAAGGTAGATATGTGTGTGTGTGTGTGTGTGTGTGTGTGTGTGTGTGTGTGTGTGTGTGTGTGTGTGTGTGTGTGTGTGTGTGTGTGTGTCTACGTGTGTGTATATGAGAGAGAGACAGAGAGACAGAGACAGAGAGACAGAGAGAGGGACATAAAGACCGAGATAGCTATATATAGACAGAAACAGAGAGGGAGGGAGGGAGGGAGAGATAGAGAGAGAGAGAGAATGAAAGAGAGAGAGGCAGATATACAGAGAGTGAGAGAGATTGAGTGAACAGACAGATAGACAGAAGACGGATAGAGAGAGAGAGAGAGAGAGAGAGAGAGAGAGAAGAGAGAGAGAGAGAGAGAGAGAGACAGATAGACAGACAGACAGACAGAAAACAGAGACAGAGATAGAGGGAGAGAGAGTGGTGTATTAGATTTCCCCGGGCTTTCTGGGGGATGGGTCTTTACTAAAGTAAGATCGATAGCGCGGTCCGTTGAGGAGTTAATGCCAAAGTTTGAAGATCACGGCGTCAAGGTCAAGGTCATACAATCAGCAGTGTCGAAGGATCGTGTACAAACATCACTTTGTCAGGAAGTTTTGACAATACTTACGTGCTGTTTCCACCGTTGTGTCGGTCTACCACTGACCTTCCTTAGGGAAAAGAGTGGCAGAATGGTTAAGACGTTCGCCTTCCTATAACTGAACCCAAGGTTCCAGGGTTCGCTACCTGTAGAGGCTTTGACTTTTCTCCTCAGTTTGACCAGAAAATCGAACTGAACGTCTGGTCCTTCGGAAGGGGTCGAAAAACGAGTCTGACCCGTGCGCCTTCTGGCTGCGCACGCTAAAGATCCCACTGCAGTTAAAAATCGTGAAAAGCAGGGCACTGTCCGGCTGCCTGGGTATAAAACGTTGGAGAGATAGGTTGATTTCCCAGGTCCCACCACTTGAAGACCGATTAGCCTTTTTGCCTTTCTGAAGTCTTGGTTTTTAAAAAATATGAATATGAATATGACTTTGAAGCGAGGGAGTGGGGATAGGCGTGGTGCTGGCCCCGTGAAAAGTTGAGGTCTCTGCCACCTCACTCCCCTACGACCCCAGGGTTATGTAACTATCAAGGTAGGATCTCAGGACCTGGCCAGCTCATGAGTTTAAATGCAGGCTTAAGGCTTGTGCCGTGAACATTCTGGATTTTCTCCAACACATGGCACCTGTGATGTTAGTGCATATGGAATTTATTCACATCGCTGAGACGTCAATTTGAGGATTCGAAATTGAAATTGAAATTGAAATTGACCTCCCTTCGCAAGATTTATTTTGCCTGATACTTCTTCAACTGACAGTGGACTTGAGAAGTACGAAATCCGCATTTTTTTTGTGCATAAAAAGAAAGATTGTTGGAATGGCTCGACAATCTTCTGTTCGTTCCTCTTCTTTCACAGCCGTTGCTGTTTGTTTATGCGCCTTGTTTATCATAATATTTATTCAAATGTTGTATTTAAACAGTTGGGGTTTCCAAACAGCTCGGTTTCAGTTTCAGTTTGTCAAAATAACGTCTCCGCGAGTCGGAATGAATTTCATAAGCACTGATGCCACTGATGGAGAAGATCCCGAATGATCGTGGCATAAGTCTTAAGCCTGCATATTAACCCTTTGCGTTGGCAGGGTCTTGAGGTCCTGCCTAGCGTATGGGTTTTGCACTTTAACCCTTTGACTCTCGCACTCTGTCCATCAGCATCCTGCATTGGCAACCATACTAGTAAAGCAAAAACATAACTCTTTGCTTCATTCACCCTCTCCACCATTTCCCCTGAGGCCCTACCTTCTCTGGGCCCCCACCTCCCTTGGGGGCTCACTTCCCCAAGCTGTCAAAATACTAAAGTATCCAGAAGCCCTCGATACCCCCATCATCCGCCCCTACATACACACACACACACACACAACACACACACACACACAACACACACACACACACACACACACACACACACACACACACAACACACACACACAGAGATTCAGAAAGCGTATTTAAAACAACTTATCTTGCCTTATTGTATCAAATGCGCGTTCTGGCTCTATTTTCGTGTGTTACTCGTATTACAATCTTGAAAGAAACAAACACAAAAATAACAGTTTTGAAGAAGATTAGGAAAAGACGAGCAAACTTTGTAGCACATTTTATAAGACAAGAGAAATTTGGGCACCTAGTCACAACAGGAAAGCCGGAGGGAAAGAGAGCACCAGGTAGACCCAAGGAGAAAATATTGGATGGACTTGCAGAGTGGTTGAGGACAAAAGGGTGGGAGATGTGCTTGCAGCGACAAAGGATAGATTCGTATGGAGGGCCATGATCGCCAACGTCGTGCGGCAGGGTACATGATGATGATGATGAATCCTACTACAGATCTTGGCCTGAAATAGACCTTTAATACTTAATGTTGTTGTGTAAACTGTAAAATTACAAATAATACACACCTGATTTGCTTTCTGAATCAATTTCCTCTCTGTCGAACTGTTACAACACGGAAGTGACGTTTCACCTTCGTGATCAACTAATGACGTCACGTACGATGATGTCATATCGTCAACAGGAAACGATGACGTCACACAAGCAGCGACGAACGTTGACAGTTACGTATGTGGGAAGTTTTGATGCCAAATCCAGCCACGTTTTGAACAAGCCACCATCTTGAACCTGCCGACATAATAGGAATACCGTTAGTCTGTCTGTCTGTCTGTCTGTCCGGTGACATGGCGACACACCATTGATTAAACAGTCAGCACTTTCGAATCAGAAAAAAACACACACAAAATGGATCCAGAACAAGTGTTTAGTGTAAGAAAACAAATCAGGCGCAAATTTTCGGCCAACTGCCGTTGTCAGATGTATACGAAAGAGGACAAGGAATAAATGCACAACATAACACTTAGCAAGAAAAACGGAAAAGAAAAAGAAAAAGAAAGAAAGAAAAAAGAGAGAGAGAAAGAAAGAAAGAAAGAAAGAAAGACAGAAAGAAAGACGAAAAAGAAGAAGGAGGAGGAGGAGGAGAAGAAGAAGAAGAAGACGAAAAATATAGACAACTTTCAAAAGCTGTTTTCGTTTTTGGTGCTTATTATCGTGCATCTAGAGGAGGAGAGGAGAGGAGAGAAGAAGAAGAAGAAGAAGAAGAAGGAGGAGAAGAAGAAGAAGAAGAAGAAGAAGAAAGAAGAAGAAGAAGAAGAAGAAGAAGAAGAAGAAGAAGAAGAAGAAGAAGAAGAAGTAGAAGAAGAAGAAGAAGATTAATACAGACAACCTCTCAATGCTGTTTTCCTTTTTGGTGCTTATTATCGTGCATCTATTCCTCGTTCTCTTTTGCACTATACGCTTGTCAAAAGCCAGCTGGCCGAAACCCCCACCCCCACCCCACCACCCTGTGAGTATGCTGGGGACTGTTTCTTAAATCCCCTGTGTGATAAGTTGGACGGAGTGGTCAGCGCCACGGGCATCTTCTTAGATTATGTGTGCGAATACTTTGGCATGTGTACTCAATTTTCTTTTCCTTTTTTTCCTGTTGAAATATTGTGTACGTTTTGAAATGGGTTTTGCCCTAATATGGCTCCTTGGACAGCAAAGAAAACAAACGAGACAGGCGTGATGGAGGCAGATACAAGTAGATCACTCATAAGGAAGATTAGGAAAAGACAAGCAACAATTATAGGCCATTTTATGAGGAAGGGGGATTTGGAGCACCTGGTCACAACGGGAAAGCTGGAGGGAAAGAGAGCACCAGGTAGACCCAGGGAGAGAATGCTGGACGGACTTGCAGAGTGGCTGGGGATGAGGAGGGTGGGGGAGATGCTAGGGGCAACGAGAGATAGAGATGGTTGCAAGTCCATGGTCGCCAACGCCATGCAGCAGGGTACTTGATGATGATGATGATGATGGCTCAAGACGGACGGCTGGGCTTTAAACAAAAAGAAGCTGGCAGAAAATTTGCACCTGTTTTATTTTGTTGTATTAAATACGCGTTCTAATTATATATATATATTGTATAATTTTTATGGTTCGTATTTTTATGCTTGAAGACTGGCAGTCATTTCGGTTCAGATGACTGCAGTTTCACAAACAATCATTTCAGTGGAAATGTCAACCGACCAAGCTGTTGCAAGACTGATTGTGTGTGTAAATTGATTTCACTACGTGTTGGAGTAGATACGGGCAAACTTGCATAGTTCCTTAAAAATTGTGCGTTTTTTTTTTTGTGGTGGGCGTGGGGGGAGGGGGGAGGGGGAAGAAGGTTGTGGAGAGAGGGAGATGCTTGCGCGTGTTGTGTGTGTGTGTGTGTGTGTGTGTGTGTGTGTGTGTGTGTGTACTCTCACATGATGGAGCGTATGTTTGTATAAAGTGTTTGAAGACCCAACACGACGAAAATAAATCATATTTGTGGAGAGAGAGAGATGGGGGAAAAGAGAGAGAGAGAGAGAGAGAGAGAGAGAGAGAGAGAGAGGGGAGAGAGAGAGAGGACGCGTGTATGCAAGGAAGAGAGACAGGAAATGAGAGAGAGAGAGAGAGAGAGAGAGAGAGAGAGAGAGAGACAGAGAGAGATTGATTGAGTTGAGGTTTTACGTCGATACCCACCTCAGTGATATGGCCGACAGGATAACCATCCCAGGAAGTGGGGAAGGGGACCTATCTAATCCTATACTGACACCACCAGAACAACAGAGAGACAGAGAGAGAGAGAGACAGAGAGAGAGACAGAGATAGAGACAGAGAGACAGAGAGAGACAGAGACAGAGAGAGAGAGACAGAGAGAGAGACAGAGAGAGGATGCGTGTATGCAAGGAAGAGATAGAAAAAGAAACAATGAGAAAGAAAGAGAGAGAAACAGACACGCACTATAGAGACAAAGAGAGGGAGAGAGAGAGAGAGAGGGAGAGAGGGAGAGAGAGAGGAGAGAGAGGAGGGAGAGAGAGAGGGAGAGAGAGACAGACAGAGAAACAGGGATAGAGAGAGATGATTGTGTGTGGTGTGTGTGTGTGTGTGTGTGTTGTTGTGTGGTGTGCTGTGTGTGTGTGTGTGTGCGTGTGCGTGTGTGTATGTGATGTGTGTGGTGTGGTGTGTGTGGCGTGTGTGTGTGTGGGAGTGTGTGTGTGTGTGCTGCGTGTGTGTGTGAGAGAGAGTGTGTGTGTGTGCTTGCTGTGTGTGTGTGTGTGTGTGTGTGGTGTGTGTGTGTGTGTTGTGTGTGTGTGCGTGTGCATGTGTGTGTGTGTATGTATGCAATATGTAGGGGTATGGGGTATGTAAGGAAGCCAACAGCAGATGAACCAACAACACAGACGGGTGTCTAACGGGTGTCTAATCAATACAGACAGTACGTAACTCGTCATGTGGAGTTGTGGTAGGCGCAGCGTGCACCTTGCCTCATACATCTGGTTACACTCGTGTAGCGCATTTCTATGTTAATCTTCTTCTCTGTCTGTCTGTCTGTCTGTCTCCGCCTGATACACAGAGAGACAGACAGATAGATTGATAGACGGACATATAGACAGACAGAGACATAGAGAAACAGAGAGACAGATACACATATGTATAGACAGAGACATAGACAGACAGATCTATGTAGATAGATAGAGACGGATAGATAGACAGACAGATAAATAGACAGATGAATAGACAGACGTACAGACAGATAGACTGACTGACATATAGGCAGACAGAAGGTAGATAGACAGACACACAGATAGATAGATAGATAGATAGACAGATAGACAGAAGGCAGGCAGACAGACAGACAGCAGACAGGTAGATACATAGGTAGGTAGGTACATAGGTTAGGTAGGTAGGTATAGATAGACAGACAACAACAATAACAACAACAAGAAAGGGAATAATCCATTTTGGACGCACTCGATAAAAGCTTACAATCAGTTTTGCCGAAAAAATAACACCAAAAAGTTCCCTTGAATTGCTAGCTGAACCAGTGCTATTTAATGAAGATATTGTAATTGATGACAAAATTATGACACGTACAAACCAGATTAAAAATGGAATTTTTGTATTGCACACTTCATGACAGCAAAGAAAACAAACGAGACAGTTTTGATGGAGGCAGACACAAGTAGATCACTCATAAGGAAGATTAGGAAAAGACAGGCAACATTTATAGGCCATTTTATGAGGAAGGGGGATTTGGAGCACCTGGTCACAACGGGAAAGCTGGAGGGAAAGAGAGCACCAGGTAGACCCAGGGAGAGAATGCTGGACGGACTTGCAGAGTCGCTAGGGATGAGGAGGGTGGGGGAGATGCTAAGGGTAACGAGAGATAGAGATGGATGGAAGTCCATGGTCGCCAACGCCATGCGGCAGGGCACCTGATGATGATGATGAAACTTCATGAAAGACAATGGAGAATTGTTTGCACGAACAGAATTTAAACACAAAATATGTCGTGTATGTAGACTTCATCAATTTTGACTAGACTTCGGACCAGAATATTTTATTACTCAAGGATAACGAAATTAGGTCCCACTGGACCCCTCCCCTCTCTATCTCTGAGTGTGTGTGTGTGTGTGTGTGTGTGTGTGTGTGTTGTGTGTGTGTGTGTGTGTGTGGTGTGTGTGCGTGCGTGCTCGTGTGTGCAAGTGCCTATATGTAGTCTGTGTCTGTAACCCGTGTGTGTGTGTCTGTGTATATGTGTCTGCGTGTGTGTGTGCACGCGCGCGCGCATGTGTTTGTGGGTAGTCTAAGTGTGTGTGTGTTTTGTGTGTGTCTGTGTATCTGTGTGTCTGTGCGTGCGTGAATGCGTGTGTGTGTGTGTGTGTGTGTGTGTGTGTGTGTGTGTGTCTCTCTCTCTCTCTCTCTGTTCATGCGTATGTGTGTACTCTCTCTCTCCCTCTATCCCTGTATGTGTATGTGTGTGTGTGTGTGTGTGTGTGTCTCTCTCTCTCTCTCTCTCTCTGTTCATGCGTATGTGTGTACTCTCTCTCTCCCTTCTGTATGTGTATGTGTGTGGTGTGTATGTGTGTGTGTGTGTGCGCGCGCGTGTGTGTATGTGTGTGTCTCTCTCTCTCTCTCTCTCTGTTCATGCGTATGTGTGTACTCTGTCTCTCCCTCTCTCCCTGTAGTGTGTGTGTGTTGGTGTGTGTGTTTTGTGTGTGTGTTTTTTTCATGCGTATGTGTGTACTCTCTCTCTCTCCCTCTCTCTCTGTATGCGTGTGTGTGTGTGTGTGTGTGTGTGTGTGTGTGTGTGTGTTCATGCGTATGTGTGTACTCTCTCTCTCTCCCTCTCTCTGTATCGTGTGTGTTGTGTGTGTGGTGTGTGTGTTGTTTTGACACAGTCATCCGACAGAGCTTGTATGTCCCCCCACCTTGAACAAACAGCCGACGACAAGCACGTGCAATTAACGACACCAATGATCATCACTGTGACGTCAGCCAAACATTGAGGTCACCAGGGGTCACAGGGCAAATGACGGAGAACGCTTGGTGACTGGGAATGAATGTATGATTAGCATTACTGCTGTGCTAGTGAAGCATTTCACCTACGCACGCATACGAACGCACGCACACACGCACGGAGAACAACACACACACACACACACACACACACACACACACACACACACACACACACAAAACACACATTTCACATCTGCGCAAACATTAACCGAACACAATGTTCTCACGCACGTCTTGTCCTCTTTGTCTCTCTGTTGTCTTTGTCTGTCTGTCTCTGTCTGTTGTCTTTGTCTGTCTGTCTCTGTCTGTTGTCTTTGTCTCTCTGTCTGTCTCTCCGTCTGTCGTCTTTGTCTATCTCTCTGTCTGTTGTCTTTGTCTGTCTGTCTGTTGTCTTTGTCTGCTCTGTCTGTTGTCTTTGTCTCTCTGTCTGTCTTCTGTCTCTCTGTCTGTCTGTCTCTCTGTCTTCTGTCTGTCTGTCTGTCTGTCTGTTGTCTTTGTCTGTCTGTCTGTCTCTCCGTCTGTCGTCTTTGTCTGTCTCTCTGTCTGTTGTCTTTGTCTGTCTGTCTGTCTCTCTGTCTGTTGTCTTTGTCTGTCTGTTGTCTTTGTCTCTCTGTCTGTCTCTCTTGTCTTTGTCTTTGTCTGTCTGTCTCTCTGTCTGTTGTCTTTGTCTCCTCTGTCTGTCTCTCCGTCTGTCGTCCTTTGTCTGTCTCTCTGTCCGTTTGTCTTTGTCTGTCTGTCTGTTGTCTTTGTCTCTCTGTCTCTGTCTCTTCTGTCTTGTTTGTCTTGTCTCTCTTGTCTGTCTGTCTTGTCTTTTGTCTTGTCTGTCTGTCTCTCTGTCTGTTGTCTTTGTCTGTCTGTCTGTCTCTGTCTGTTGTCTTTTGTCTGTCTGTCTGTCTCTGTTGTTGTCTTTGTCTCTCTGTCTGTCTCTCCGTCTGTTGTCTTGTCTGTCTGTCTCTCTGCTGTTGTCCTGTCTGTCTGTCGTCTCGTTTTGTCTTGTCTCTCTGTCTGTCTCTCCGTCTGTGTCTCTGTCTGTTGTCTTTGTCTGCCTGTCTCTCTGTTGTCTTTGTCTCTCTGTCTCTCTGTTGTCCTCGTCTCTCTGTCTGTCTGTCTCTCTGTCTGTTGTCCTTGTCTCTCTGTCTGTCTGCTGTCTCTGTCTGTCTGTCTCTCTGTCTCTCCGTCTGCCTGTGTCTCTCTCATTCTGTCTCTGTCTGGCTGTGTGGTTTCTCTGTTTCTCCCCTTTCTCTCACTCGCGGTAATTTTGAAAAATGCCTTTCAACTAATAACTTTTACCGGTAAGCAACGAAGCATAATTGTCATTGTCACTGTCTTTCTCTCTCTCACTCTAATTTCTCATTTGTAATTTTTAAAGTTAATTTAACTGTAAACAGGCGTGACGTGTGTAGATAAGCAACATCATCATCATCATCATCATCATCAGGTGCCCTGCCGCATGGCGTTGGCGATCATGGACTTCCATCCATCTCTATCTCTCGTTGCCCTTAGCATCTCCCCCACCCTCCTCGTCCCCAGCCACTCTGCAAGTCCGTCCAGCATTCTCTCCCTGGGTCTACCTGGTGCTCTCTTTCCCTCCAGCTTTCCCGTTGTGACCAGGTGCTCCAAATCCCCCTTCCTCATAAAATGACCTATAAATGTTGCCTGTCTTTTCCTAATCTTCCTTATGAGTGATCTACTTATGTCTGCCTCCATCAAGACTCTCTCGTTTGTTTTCTTTGCTGTCCATGGAACTCTCAACATTCTTCTTACAAACCACATCTCGGCTGCCTCAATCTTGTTCTTACTTTGCTTGTTGACTGTCCACGCCTTACAACCATATAACAGTATTGGTTCTATATAACATTCAAGAACTCTCTTCCTGATGTTAATTGATAGGCATTTGTTGGTAAGAATAGATAAACAACAGCAAGTTTGAAAAGTAGCGTCTAGTCAATCAATTACCGTTGGAAAATAAAACGTCATCGTCATCGTCATTGTCATAGTCTCTCTCTCTCTCTCTCTGCTGTCTCTCTCTGTCTCTCAATCTCTCTCTGTCTCTCAATCTCTGTCTCTGTCTGTCTCTCAATCTCTCTCTCTCTCTCTCTCTCTCTCTCTCTCTCTCTTCCCTTCCAATCTCTCTTGGTTTTTGACTGCAATGTAGTGTGGTGTATATTACCCGCTCTCTCTCCCTCTCTCTCTCTCTCTCTTTATCTCTCTCTTCTCTCTCTCTCTCTTGATCTCTCTCTCTCTCTCTCTCCCTCTCTTCCCTTCTTATCTCTCTGTTTTTGACTGCAACGTAGTGTGGTGTATATTACCTGCTCTCTGTCTCTCTCTGTCTCTGTCTCTCAACTCTCTCTCTCTCTCTGTCTGTCTCTCTCTCTCTTCCCTTCTAATCTCTGTTTTTGACTGCAATGTAGTGTGGTGTATATTACCCGCTCTCTCTCTGTCTCTCTCTGTCTCTGTCTCTCAATCTCTCTCTCTCTCTTCCCTTCTAATCTCTGTTTTTGACTGCAATGTAGTGTGGTGTATATTACCCGCTCTCTCTCTCTCTCTCTCTCTGTCTCTCTCTCTCTCTCTGTCTCTCTCTCTCTCCTCTCTCTCGCTTCTAATCTCTGTTTTTGACTGCATGTAGTGTGTGTATATTACCTGCTCTCTCTCTCTCTCTTCTCTCAATCTCTCTCTCTCTCTCTCTTCGCTTCTAATCTCTGTTTTTGACTGCAATGTAGTGTGGTGTATATTACCTGTCTCTCTCTCTCTCTCTCTCTCTCTCTCTCTCTCTCTTCCTCTCTGTCTATCTCTCTCTCTGTCTCTCAATCTCTCTCTCTCTCTTCCCTTCTAATCTCTCTCGATTTTTGACTGCAACGTAGTGTGGTGTATATTACCCGCTCACTCTCTCTCTGTGTCTGTCTGTCTCTCTGTCTGTCTGTCTCTCTCCTCTCTCTCCTCTCTCTCTCTCTCCAACACACACAGAGTCTCTGTCTGTCTGTCTCTCTCTTCCCTTCTAATCTCTCTCTGTTTTTGACTGCAACGCAGTGTGGTGTATACATTGTATTACCTGCTTTCTCTCTCTCCCTCTCTCTCTCTCTTCCCTTCTAACCTCTCTGTGTTTCTGACTGTAATGTAGCTCGGTGTATATTAGCCGGCCTGTGGTACTCCAGCTGTCTCTACACGATGAATTGATAAAGTCAGGTGTCATCCTATCACGTTATGGTAAGGTATACACAGGGACATTGTTGTTGTTGTTGTATAAAGCCCAGCCGACTGCGTAGAGCAGTACCAGGACTATAACCGCTTCAAAACACGCAAAACTTCAACAGGAAAAAAGAAAGGAAAATAAAATAAAATTAAGTACACATATCAATGCATCCGCGCACATCATCTAAGGACATGCCCCTGATGTTGACCACTCCGTCCAATTTATCGCACACGGGATTTAAAAAAAAACATTCCTTAATACAAATTTAAGCATTCCTAAGGACACCAAAACGTATATAAAAACGGGCATGAATTACCTAAAATTGCTTCCGCATATCTCACTTCCCTAGAGCCAAAAGTGCACTCAATACATGTACCCAATTATCAATCCTAAGAAAAAGTACGTCAGCCTTTATCGAACATATACAGGCGAATGGACCAGCAAGGCAAAAAATGATAAGAAGAAATGACAGAAAGCAAAGGAACAAGGCAGAAACAAAGAGAATGACAGAAAAGTGGAAACTTCTAGCACAGAATTTCCAGAAGGAAGGGATACTATTTATCGTGAAAGAGCCCCCTGGCATCCCCACGGAGGAAAAACAGGGACATAATTACCCATACCGATAATGGCTGTTCAATGTACCTAGTCCTGTGATTTCACTCACATCCCTTGCTTCATTGATTAACACACCTGAATGATTATCACCACTATTTGTGACCCCCCCCCCCCCCTCACGAAATCAGTCTTAACTCGCAGTCAGTCGAACAGCACTAGGAGCTGAAAAGGTGACTGAGGGTCTATCTGGGGTGTTTTGACTTTTTCTCAAAATTGATTTCTGTAGACTATAATCTATCCCCCACAGAAAGTTTTTTCTTGAAAAAATATTATTAATCAATTTAAACTGGTATTTTAATGCACTGATCGCAGCAGAAAGAACGCAATTTCCTACCAAAAGTACCTATTTTTGTCTCTTATTATGAACCGTAACCTGTACAGTACCTGCACATGTAATATACTGATGGAAAACACTTTGGTGCACCTTTCAGATAATGACAGCGAAAATTAGAAACAAACTGGGTCAAAGCCACCAAATAAAGAAATTTAAGGAAAATGTGTATGAGAGCACACAAAAACTTTAGAGGCCGTTTTCTCAAAATGGCCGTCATACAACTTAATGATTTTAAACATACATAACTTCTACATTTTTTTTTTAGTACAAGCTTTATTCAAGTACCAAAATAATCAGCAGAATGTACACTTTCCAGTGGTATGTTTATCTCAAAATGCCCAAAATGCTAGTTAAGACTGATTTCGTGCTGGCAGGTCACATTTATACCGAAAGAGCCCCCGACATCCCCACGGAGGAAACACAGGGACATAATTACCCATACAGATAATGGCTGTTCAATGTACCTAGTCCTGTGTTTTCACTCACATCCCTTGCTTCACTGATTAACACACCTGAATGATTATCACCACTATTTGACTGCAGTAGTTACTGATACATTACCCTGAATATGCATGTTTGTAAATGCGTGAGTAACCACCCACGTACACGCGACATAGTTACAGATGTGTATGCCTACTCGCAGGCATGCTTGCATGCATGCATGAACACACAACACACACACACATACATGCACACATAGATACACACACAGACAACAAGCCAAAAGACGACAACAGACACACACACACACAGACACACACACACAACACACACACACACACACACACACACACACACACACACACACACACACCACACACACACACACACACACACACAAGCATGTGTGATTTCAAAGTACACAAACGAAGAGAGAGAGAAGGGGAAGGAGAGAGAGATGTGCAGTGACTACTTTACATTTAAGAATTTTTCTGTTTACTGGTCGTATGTGCAGCAGTAAAACAGAGAGAGAGAGAGAGAGAGAGAGAGAGAGAGAGAGAGAGAGAGAGAAAAGAGAGAGAGAGAAAGAGAGAGAGAGAGACAGACAAAGACAGACAGAGACACAGACAGACAAAGACAAACAGAGAGAGAGAGAGAGACAGACAGACAGGGAGAGAGAGAGAGAGAGAGAGAGCGAGAAAGAGAGAGAGAGAGAGAAAGAGAGAGAAAGACAGAGACAGACAGACAGACAGACAGAGAGAGAGACAGACAGACAGACGGGGAGAATGAGGGAGGGAGGGAGAGAGAGAACGAGAGAGAAAGAGAGAGTGAGACAGAGACAGGCAGACAGACAGGCAGAGAGAGAGAGAGAGGGAGAGAGAGAGAGAGAGAGAGACAGACAGACAGAGACAGAAACAGAGATAGATAGACAGACAGACAGACAGACAGACAGAAACACAAACAGTCAGACAGACAGACAGACAGAGAGACAGAGACAACAACGACCAAAACTCCAGGGCACGAAGCACATGCGGAATCGGTTGAAACAAGTTCACGTTTTTAAGGACTGATCAACCATAGTCAGCGTAAAACTTGTTCATACATCGACAAATAGTGAAATAAGGATTCTTCCACCTGTCCCCGCACGAATGTTCGGTCCTCTTCTGAAAGAAACAGACATCATCAGAGAATTCAATAGTAACGCCACGTGATGCTGCCTGGTTAAAAGTCAAATCTTCAGAAACTCTTCTGCCATAAAAATGGTGCTTGTCTTTGATCGAACACGCTTCTCCAATCCATGGAACCTGAGAGAGTGAGTTATTTTTAACCTCAGTAGACGTCTCTCTATCATCAAAGTCTTTGATCCAGGTAAGGTCGTTTAAGTCCTTCACAGGACATTTTAGACGTCAATGCTCTTTTCGTTTCTTTTCCTCTTTTTTTTTTATTTATTTTTTTTTTTTTTGGTGAATGCCCCAGACAGTATTAGCGAACTGTAAAATTGATGGTACTAACACTAAAATGTAAAAAAAAAGGCTTTGATATTAGTGTGCTTATTTATTTATTGATTGATTTATTTATTTATCTATTTATTTATCTATATATTTTTAACTGCTTCTATCGAAGGTTTCTTGCTTGGACTGGTCCAAAAGTTTAGATTTGTCATGATTATCCAGTTGTTAGACTGCATATGTAGATATAGTTACAGGAAGATGTAGGTCTTAGATCACAGAAATATGTCGGATCACAGGTCACAGAAAATATGTAGGGTGTCAAGTCACATAAAGATTAGGGTCACAGGTCACAGAAACAGTCAGGGTCGGGTCACAGGAAGATACTGGGTCACAGGTCATAGAAAGGCGTAGGGTCACAGGTCACAGAAAGATGTAGGGTCACAGGTCACTGAAAGAGTTATGGTTACAAGTCACAAGAAGATGTAGGGTCACAGGTCACAGGAAGATGAAGGCAGAGGTCACAGGAAAATGTAGGTCACAGGTAACACAAAGATACAGGGTCACAGGTCACAGGAAGATGTAGATCACAGGTCAAAGGAAGATGTAGGTTTACAGGTCAAAGGAAGATGTAGGTTTACAGTCACAGGAATATGTAGTGTTACAGGTCACAGGAAGATGTCGGGTCACAGATCACTGAAACAGTTAGGGTTAGGTCACAGGAAGACACAGGGTCACAGGAAGATATAAGGACACAGGAAGATATAGGGTCACAGGAAGATATAGGGTCACACGAAGATATAAGGTCACACGCAGATATGTCACAAGAAGATACATGGTCACATGAAGATATAGGGTTACAGGAAGATATAGGGTCACAGGAAGATATAGGGTCACAGGAAGATGTAGGGCCACAGGAAGATGTAAGGTCACAGGAAGATATGTCACAGGAAGATATAGGGTCACAGGAAGATATAGGGTCACAGGAAGATATAAGGTCACACGCAGATATGTCACAAGAAGATACAGGGTCACAGGAAGATATAGGGTCACAGGAAGATATGTCACAGGAAGATATAGGGTCACAGGAAGATATAGGGTCACACGAAGATATGTCACAGGAAGATATAGGGTCACAGGAAGATACAGGGTCACAGGAAGATATATGGTCACATGAAGATATAGGGTCACAGGAAGATATAGGGTCACACGAAGATATAGGGTCACACGAAGATATGTCACAGTAAGATACAGGGTCACAGTAAGATATAGTGTCAATTCAATTCAATTTATATTGCTTATAGCCCAGCCGACCACGAGAGCCATATCAGGGCTAACACGAAGATATAAAGTCACATGGAGATACAGGGTGCTATGATATAGGTAGATCAGGTCATACGGACACAGATGGGTACCAGTACTATGTAGGTGTAACACCACAAGGTGTGTGAAATCAACGTCAATGCTCTATGTACTTCACACACATGGGTACCAGTACTATGTAGGTTTAACACCACAAGGTGTGTGAAATCAACGTCAATGCTCTATGTACTTCACACACACAAGGTGTGTGAAATCAACGTCAATGCTCTATGTACTTCACACACACAAGGTGTGTGAAATCAACGTCAATGCTCTATGTACTTCACACACACAGTCTTATTATGGTCAAAGCCTCAGGCCTGACACGGTAGACCAGAACATTGTGTTTTGCATTGTCTGAATGGGAAAGTCCTTAAGTCTGTCGCGTTCTGCGACAAGCTAGTGAATACGAATGATGAAACGTTTGTTTTGACTGATACAGTGCTCTGTTTTAAACACAAGTCATCAATGGAATTACAGCGTGAAACTCAGGCTTGCTGTCCTCACTGAGAGCGCCTTGCCACAGTTCAGCGCCACCCATAAGTTTTTAAAAAATTTTTTTTTTTACCAAGAATTCATAAAGACAAAAAAGCTGATTGTCCTTCAAAAAAGGGTCCCGGGAAACGAACCAATCTCTCAACTGTTCTCCACAATTTTCAACTGCAGTGGAATCTTTGGTGTGTGCACACCAGAGGGCGCACACGTCTGACTCTAATTTCGTCCCCTTCCGAAAGACTAAGACGTTCAGCTCGATTTTCTGGTGAAACTCAGGGTGAAAAAAAAGTCGAGACCTCAACGGGAAACAAACCCTGGAACCTCGAATTTAGTTATAGCCAGGCGAACGTCTGAACCATTCTGCCACTCTTCTCTCCTAATACAAACCTCTACTTCGATAACCCGTGTCAGAAACTCCTCCACAAATTCTCTACGAGCCAAGACAAGGCCACAGACTACAAATCGAGTCCCTCACTCCACATCTACCCCCACCTCCAACCCTTACTCCCAACATAGCAATAAATTTCTCTTCACTTTATGACCGGGGCCTCACGATGGTCACAAACTTGGCATGATGGCGACTTCAAAAGTCGCTGCCAGACTTCAGACAGCATCATTGTCGCTGATCTGTGAACTGTCAGCGTCAGTGTTCTGCTTTTGGTTAAAAGAGACAGACCCACGCATTATTGACTGGTCTGAAATTGGAGTGGATGACGCCGGCAACTGAAATGTCAGACAGTCAGTTGGACACAACGATGATTTCACCTGCCTAAAACCACGTGGTTTGATTTGGACCAATCAGAAATGAGCATATCTGACACAGTTGATGACTTGGAGCAATCAAAAATGAGCATATCTAAAACACTAAATGAGCATATCTGACACAGTTGATGACTTGGACCAATCAGAAATGAGCATATCTGACACAGTTGATGACTTGGACCAATCAGAAATGAGCATATCTGACACAGTTGATGACTTGGAGCAATCAAAAATGAGCATATCTAAAACACTAAATGAGCATATCTGACACAGTTGATGACTTGGACAATCAGAAATGAGCATATCTAAAACACTAAATGAGCATATCTGACACAGTTGATGACTTGGACCAATCAGAAATGAGCATATCTAAAACACTATTAATTTGGACCAATCAGAAATGAGCATATGTGACACACTTGATGAGTTGGACCAACCAAACATAAGCATATCTGGCACACTTGGACCAATCAAAAATGAGTTCATCTGACACAGCTGCTGACTTGGACCAATGAAAAATGAGCATATCTGATACAGTTGTTGACTTGGGCCAATCAGAAATGAACATATCTGAGACAATTGCTGGCTGTTGTTATTTGTACCTGGTGGTAGGGAATCAGGAATAACTGGACAATACTACAGAATCATACAACGAAATGAGGTCAAAGGAAGATGTAAGATCGTAGGAAGAAATAAGGTCAAAGGAAGATGTAAGGCAACAAGAGGAAGGGCAAAGGAAGATGTAGTGTCACAGGAGCAAATAAAGTCAGGGAAGATTGTGGTAACAGAAAGATCAAAGGAAGATACAGGGTCACAGGAAGACATAAGATCAAAGGAAGATATAAGGTCACAGGAAGAAGGTTAAATGGAGATGTAGGGTCACAGTAAGATCAAAGGAAGACATGCAGGGTCACAAGAAGATCAAAGGAAGATGTTGGGTCACAGGAAGAAGTAAGATCAAAGGAAGATATAGGGTTACAGGAAGAAGGTCAAAGGAAGATGTAGGGTCACAGAGCTATATACTCCTAATCATAATTTAAGGGCCACTTCTTCCTTCCTCTCTAATTTTAAGTTGAAATAATTGACAATGTTTAGAATTGATTCTATGTTTTATTTCATCATTTCCACACCTGTTTTGGAAAAAGAAATTAGCACAATGACCCATTAGTGAACAGCACATGCATTTAAAGGAACATCCCCCCCTTTTCAAAAAACAGAAAGTGTCAGATTTGGCCAATCTGTTTTCAATATCGCGTGTGTCCGCCCCGAGCCTGGATGCATGCTTCACAGCGCCGATGCATCGACCCCACAAGGGTACGGAGTGTGTCCTGAGGGATGGCCGCCCACTCGATCTGCAGGATGTCGACCAGCCTGGCCAGGGTGCCCGGTGGGGGGTGGTTGTCCCTGATGCGCCTCCCGAGCACATCCCAGAGGTGTTCACTTGGGTTCAGGTCAGGTGAGCACGCTGGCCAGGTCATACGGACGACTTCATGCTGCTCCAGGAAGTCGGTCACAAGGCGTGCTCGATGCGCAGGTGCATTGTCGTCCTGGAAGATGGCGCCTTGACCAAGGTCCACAAGCGCAGGCAGTGCCACGGCCGCCAGAACCTCGTCCCGGTACCGGACCCCGTTCAGGATGCCGTCAATGGGGAGCAGGGGGGTCCGGGTACCACGGCTCATGCCACCCCACACCATCACCGACCCGCCGCCGTACCGGTTATGCTCTTGGACAGTGGCGTCAGCGAACCTCTCCCCTTGACGTCGCCACACCCGAGCCCGGCCATCGTTAAAGGTCAGGGTGAACCTGGACTCATCCGAAAACAAGACCCGGGCCCACTGTTGCCTTGTCCAGGTCACGTGCTCCCTGGCCCAGGTCATGCGGCGCACTCTGTTGACCGGTGACAGCACGGGTCGGACGGCCTGTCTCCGTGACCTCAAGTTTGCCTCATGTAGCCGTCTTCTCACCGTGCTGCAGCTGATGTTAGCACCTGTTGCGTCCCTCAGCTGACCCCTCAAGGTCACCGCAGTGGATGCCCTTTCCCTCAGGACGGAGAGGGCAAGGTAGCGGTCTTGCTGTCTTGTCGTTACTCTGGGTCGACCCGTGTGACGCCTTTCCTGGACTGCTCCAGTCTCATTGAAGCGCTCCAGCAGTCTCTGGATTGTGGAATGCGACACTTCAAGTCGTCTAGCAACTTCCCGCTGCGCTAGGCCTTCATCAAGCAGAGCGAGGGCTCTCCCCCGCTGCTCATCCGTCATCCGTCGTCTTGCAAGCATGGTTAAAACGAACCAAGAACGGGTCCTTTTTATCCTCGTCTGCGGGCAACTTTGGCTGGAGTAGTGTTCAAAAAGGGCTTGCCTTGCACGTGCAAAGCGAATTTTGTCGCTACCTTGCCTGCGTCGTCAGAGAGACCCTGCTGAAGATTCGACAATTTCGTGTGGAAATTGTCTTCCTTGGGCCGCCCATTGCAAATCGGCAAATCCCCAAACACGTGCCAAAAGGAAACTGCAATGTTGTCTGAGCTCTTATCCATTCAGTTACGGCAACGAATTGGAGAAAAGAGTAAGAGAAAATAGGTTATTTCTCCTTTCAAAAATTGACTCAAAAACGTTCCTGGCCCTTCAATAATGACGTGTAGTATATGTGACTATCAGTAGATGATACAGGCACAGAGATCACAGGAAACTGCAGTCACAGAGCTATATGTGACCATTAGTAGATGATACAGGCACAGAGGTCAGAGGAAGCTGAAGAGTCACAGAGCTATATGTGACCATTAGTA
The DNA here is from genome assembly GCA_030674185.1 of Monoplex corrugatus. Lineage (NCBI taxonomy): Eukaryota > Metazoa > Mollusca > Gastropoda > Littorinimorpha > Ranellidae > Monoplex > Monoplex corrugatus. Next base: position 10,487,118 of record JAPXFY010000021.1, on the reverse strand, counting down.
GATGACCAGTGTATCACCCCAAGGCGGCTGGCATCCAGTGTCAGAGGTCACTGTCCCTCACGCATACTGTGTTCTGGTCATACCCTCTGGCTGGACACTGGTGACTAGGAACAAATTAAGAGCTTGGATGGACTGATTAGGGGACACATCGAGTGCATCTGGAAAGTAGAGCTGGGTGGTGGGGTTGACAGTTATTGAAGGGGGAGGGGAGGGGGGAGGAGCTGAGGAAGTTGTTAGTAAGGGCAGGAGTCAAGTCAGGCACCATATCGATGATCCATGTAACAAATTAACAAGAAACGCCACGCGGGTGTGGATGGGACCCAGAGCACCAATGCCTCGCCACTCTACGGACAATCATCTCCCAAGCTCCCGACGCCATTAAATAGTCATTTCATCAAGCAAAGGGGGCTGTCCATGTCCTTGTTTACAAATCGAATACAAAAGGACTTAAGAGGGAAGCAGGGAGAATCTTTAATATCAACTAAGTAACATAACTCTTTGAGAGTCACGGAGTTATCTCCCATGTAGAATTTCTCAAACACAACATAGTTTGCGCTACCCATTCAGCTAGCATAGACGCAGCCATAAAGGAATGTTCTGAGCTTACCACTTTATGCTTTGTGGCTGCGTCTATGCTAGCTGAGTGGGTAGCGCAAACTATGTTGGGTTTGAGAAATTCTACATGGGAGATAACTCCGTGACTCTCAAGAGTTATGTTACTTAGTTGATATACAAATCGAATGTCAAGGTGGGGAGAAGACAAACCCCGGGATACAGCCACACAACGCTCACCAACCTGGTACAGTTCAGCTAACAGACCAAGAGAGAATGGAAGATGCCCTCTCTCGCTCCACTCTGGTCTCCGTCTCTCTTTCGGGCAGCCAGCCCTGCCACCAGCTCGTATAGCTGCCAGCTCCTTTCCCCTTACTATAATCAATAGTTATATATACTTCCTTCGTGTATTAACGAACCACACCACACTAAGACACCACAAGCCTGATGAACCTACCAAGCCCTATAGCTTTGCCAGCAATGCCGAAATGCAGACGTCTTCTTTACATTCCACTGGATCAGACCGATGCCCCTTCAAATTCCTTTAGGATCATCGCACTTAAGATTTTGTTCGTGCTCACCTTTTTTCTTTTCTTTTCTTTCTTTCATTTTCTTTTTGTCCCATTTTCTATGCCATCTTAATAGCCACAGAAATGGGCACAGTTTTTGCGATGCCATGAAAATGGTGACGATGAGGATGATAATGCTAATGCTATTGCGTTCCATCTAGGATTGAGACTGCATGACAGGGCTGCACTCTACGCTCACTTTCATGATATATCGTGGCATTAACCAGAGAGATACAGATACCTGCGGTGTTGGTCAGAAAATTTGAGCAACACCCTCAACGACGCATCCATGAAATGGATAATACTCGACTGTGTGTCCCAATCTTCCCAATAAACCCAAAGCATGCACAACTCAGTATAGGAGCCGCTGAAGCATAAAAATCTCACAATGATTTTTGAAGATACTGATGGAGGCAGCACAAGTAGATCACTCATAAGGAAGATTAGGAAAAGACAAGCAACATGTATGGGCCATTTTATGAGGAAGAGGGATTTGGAGCACCTGGTCACAACGGGAAAGTTGGAAGGAAAGAGAGCATCAGGTAGACCCAGGGAGAGAATGCTGGACGGACTTGCACAGTGGCTGGGAATGAGGAAGGTGGGGGAGATGCTGGGGGCAACGAGAGATAGAGATGGTTGGAAGTCCATGGTCGCCAAAGCCAAGTGGCAGGGCACCTGATGATGATGATGACTGATGGAGATTCGAACCCGAAACCTTGCAGATGGTAGTAGTCCTTTGCGCTAACCACTACACTACGGTAACTGTTGTTCCATACAGTTTATCGTCCACAACAAGAACACTTGCCATCCTAATGTTCACCAGTTGTTACAAAATACATTCCTCTGTCATCCCCAGAGGACAAGGGGAGAGAAGGCAGCGAGAGACAATGGAGAACATTTCCTGTTGCACATGACGTGACGCTCTGAGAAAACTTCCTTTCTGAAGCCAGGAAAAAAGCCCCTACCACCTCACCCTCTATTGAAAACTCCCCCCCCCTCCCAATCGTCCTCTGGGGGGGGGGGGGGGGGGAAGGGGAGGCAAGCGAGAGGCACAGACTGAACGTTAAACCCTCCCCCTCCCTCTTTATCTGCTCTTTAATGTCTCATCCTTTCGAAGCCAGGCCATTACGATGGCAACAAATTTGTTTGGGATGAAAACTTCAAACTCTGTCTCAATCTTCAGTGAACCGTGAGCGAGATTCTGGACCCCTGGGAGGGAGAAGAAAGGGGTAGGAGAGGAGAGAGAGAGAGAAGAGAGAGAGGAGAGAGAGAGAGGGAGACAGAGAGAAGAGAGAGAAGAGAGAGGAGAAGAGAGAGAGAGAGGAGAGGTGAGAGAGAGAGACCGAGACAGAGGAGAGAGATAGAGGGAGAGAGAGAGAGAAGGCGAGAGAGAGAGAGGAAAGGAGAGAGAGAGAGAGAGATACAGAGGAAAGAGAGAGGGAGAGAGAAAGAAAGAGCAAAGAGAGAGAAGAAAGAGAGAGAGGGGAGAGAGAAAGGGGGGAGAGAGAAGAGAAAGCAAAGAGAGAGAGAGAGAGAGAGAAGAGAAGAGAGAGAAGGTGTGTGTGTGTGTGGTGTGTGTGTGAGAGCGAGACAGAGCAGACAGAGTGTGTGTGTGTGTGCTATGTGTGTGAACAGACAGACAGACAGACAGAAACAGTAACAGAGGATGCAGACCAACCAAAGCAAGATTCCATCAAAAGATGAAGTAACTCATGTCCTTTCATACTATCATGTTTTGCCATCAGGGAAATGTTTTCCCTCTTTCACAACAATGAGACTTACACAAGTGTTCTCCCTGTATCAAATTCAGGTTTTGAACTAGTCACAGTCTGAAGCATTCGTGTGCAGTGGGTGTATCGAAGTGTGTATTGTGTGTGGGTGGGTGGGTAGGTGGAGTGTATTATGTGCGTGTGTGGTGTTGTATGTGTATGTGTTTGTGTGTGTATTGTTGTGCGCGGGTTGTGTGTGCAGTGTAGTGTGTGTATGTAGTGGTGTGTGTGTAAGTGCGTATGCTGTGTGTGCGCTAGTGATGTGGTCTATGTGGTTGAGCGCGCGCGATGTGTATGTGCGTTTGCGTGTGTGTTGTGTATGTATGTGTTATATTTGTGGATGGTGTATGTATGTGTTTGCGGTGTATGTAATGTTTATTGTATCTATAGAAGTGTATGTATGTGTATGTTGTGTGCGAGTGCTGTTTGTCTGTGCAATTATGTGAGTGTGTGCATGTGTGTGTGTATGTGTGTGGTGTGTGTGTGTGTATGAATGATTTTAATATGTTTGGTTGAAGTACCCATTTACCTTACTGATCAATCTGTCTCAATGATTTAATTGTCTGTGCTGATACTGGTGGTAATATGTGTGTGGTAAGGATGTGCACATTTGCTTTGCTATCATTTAATGTGACATACTTGATGGTGTTTATGTTGTATGTTATATGTATTTTTATGTGAAAGTTTTACGTGTTTATGCTGCATTTTTCTAGAAGACCACGATGTAATTTCTCTTCCAGAGTTGACTTGATTTGATGTATACACAGATACACATGTCATTTAATAATAATAATAATAACAATAATAATAATAATAATATCACTTTTATATAGTAATTTTTTCCTACATATAGGTAGACTCACTGCACTTTACATAAATTAGTTCATTTTTCCCATTTACATATAACCTAGATTATTCCAGTGGTAGGCTGATACAATACCAGTATAAAATATAGACTAGATAAAACATAGGCTAGGTAGGGCTTCAGGACCTGGCCAGCTCATGGGTTTACGGTCAGGCGTAAGGCTTGTGACATGATCATCGTACACATGGCACCTGTGACGTTAGTGTATATGGAATTCGTTCCGAGCGCGGAGATGTCATCTTGAGAAACTGAAACTGAAAATGAAACTGATGTATACACACCCATAGGAGGCATCTGAGAAGTAGATGCAACAATGGCTTTGGTTATAGAGGTCTCAGGCAGATGATTTCTACAATGGAACAATGGCTGGAATCACCGTGCAGCATGCACACTGCCCTTTCAGAAAGCAATGGCAGACCACTGGAAGTATTCTCCTCCCGAAAACTGATGACAGTGGACGAAGTTGCATGCCGAAAGGTGAAATCTACAGAAGGACTGTGGACAGAAGGGGATGGAGACAGCTGACGGGGCATGCATCAGCGGCTACCATCAAGATTGATGTCTCCGACAGGTGAACAGGTAACAGGTAACAGGTAACATCCATATAAAAATCAAGGAATCTTTCTGTTTGAAAAGACGTCGAAAGCCATGGAAGCCCAGAAAGTCAGTGTGGCTGGACTATGTTGTGGAATGGCTCTCTATCCATTCCCCCTGTCTGCAAGACACTGAACCGTTAAACCCCTTAAAAATGGGCACACCCTTTACATCCACCTCCACGCATCTCCTCCCTCTCCATCTGTCTTCCCGTCACGATGGAGGTGGAGAAAAGAAGTGGATTATTAAGTTGTCTTCCATTAAACAGCATTCAGGAAAATGAAAAGCGTTCTTACCAACAAATGCCTATCAGCTAACATCAGGAAGAGAATACTTGAGCGTTGTATAGAACCGATACTGTTGAACAGATGTGAAGCGTGAAGCAAAGTCAGAAGAAAATTGAGGCAGTAGAAATGTGGTTTCTAGAAGAATGTTGAGGGTTCCATGGACAGCAAAGAAAACAAACGAGACAGTCTTGAAGGAAGCAGACACAGAGCCATATCAGGGCTGTAATCGTTTCAAAACACATACAAAACTTGAACAGGAAAAAAACAACAACAACAAAAAACAAAAAGCACACACACAAAAGAAAATAAGCACACATATCAATACATTCACGCATAGAATCTAGGGAGATACCCCTGGCGTTGACCACTCCGTCCAGTTCATCACACAGGGGATTTAAAAACACACCTGAATACAAATTTAAACATACCTAAGGATACTAACACGTATAAAAACGGGCCTAAATTACCTAACATTGCTTCTGCATATCTCACTTCCCTAAAGCCAAAATGCACTTAATACATGTACCGAATTATCAATCATAAGGAAAAGTATGTAAGACTATATCGAACACATACAGACGAATGGACCAGCAAGGCAGAAAGTGATAGGAAGAAATGACAGAAAGCAAAGGAGGAAGAAAGAAACAAAGAGAATTATAGAAAAGAGGACATTTCTAGCACATAATTTCCAGAAGGCGGGGATACTATTTATACTGAAAAAGCCCCCGGCATCCCCACGGGTGTGTGTGTGTGTGTGTGTGTGTGTGTGTGTGTGTGTGTGTGCCCGTGTGTGTGTGTGCGCGTGCGTGCGTGCGCGCGCGCGTGTGTGTGTGTATGTGAGTGTGTGTGTGTGTATGTGTGTGTGTGTGTGTGCGTGCGTGTGTGTGTGTGTGTGTGTGTGTGTGTGTGTGTGTGTGTGTGTGTGTGTGTGTGTGTGTGTGTGTGTGTGTGTGTGTGTGTGAATCTGCTATGTCAGTGCTGGCAGGTTTGGGGTGGAGCGTATATAGACATGTCCCAGCATCATGAATCCTTTTGAACAAACTCCTACAAATCCTTCTCTCCCCCCACCCCTAACCCCACTCCCACCCCATGGTAACTGTTCCATCTCTTTATGACCAGGGTATCACCATGGTAACCATCTTGTTCATGACAGAAACTTCAAAGTCAGTCCCAGACTGCAAGGAACCAGAAGGGAGATGTATGTCCACAGGGGAACATACCGCTATTACTATGGGTACCGGTAGACTATAAGCGGACAGAGAGAGAGGTGGGACAGAGAGAGAGACAGACAGACAGAGAGACAGATATATATATATATATATATATATATGTAGAGAGAGAGAGAGAGAGAGAGAGAGAGAGAGAGAGAGACAGAGAGAGAGGGAGAGGGAGACAGTCATTGTTACCTCATTTACAACCGAACGGGAGAGGGGGAGAGGGGGAGGGAGAGAGAGATGGAGACAGAGGGGGGGGGGAGAGATAGAGGACAGATAGAGAGAGGGAGAGAGACAGAGGAGGACAGAGATGGAGAGAAAGAGGGAGAGAGAGGGAGAGAAAGCGGGAGAGAGAAGGGAGACAGAGGGAAACAGGGAGAGACTGAGACAGACAGAAATAGAAACAGAAGGACAGAGACAGAGAAATAGAAAAAGAGGCAGAGAGGGAGAGAAAGAGAGAGCGACAGAGAGAGAAAGAGAAAGAGAGAGACAGAATAGACAAAGAGAGAGAGAGAGAGAGAGAGAGAGAGAGAGAGAGAGAGAGAGAGAGAGAGAGAGAGAAAGAGAGAGAGCGAACGACAGAGAGAGAAAGAGAAAGACGAGTGAGAGAGAGAGAGAGAGAGAGAGAGAGAGAGAGAGAGAGAGAGAGAGAGAGAGAGAGACCCAGAGCTCCAAAGCCTCGACATTCTCCGGACAATCACCTCCCAAGCTCCAAACGCCACTGATAAGCCATTTCATTAAGCCAAAAAAATAGGGAGGGGTGTGTCAATGCGTTGCATCACCCAGGCATCAGTTACCTTGTTTACAAACCGAATGGCAAGGTGGGGAGGGGGGGGGGGAGATGACAAACCCCGGGACATAGCCACACAACGCTCACCATCCAGGTCCAGCCCAGCCACCGGAACAAAGAGAGAATGCAAGAGCCCTCTCTCGCCCTGTACTGGGCCTTCATCTCTTTCGGGCAGCCCGTCCTGTCACTGTCGTTTTCGCTGCTGTTTCTATCATTTTGGTCATGTCAACTTAGTGTTTCTTAGATCCCTCCCCCTTCCCATTTCAAAACCTTTTCAGCGCATAGGTTTAAAACACAAGCTCACGAATCTGCTAGATAATTGCAGGTAGATTTAGGTGAAGCGTATACGGAATTGTCCCGAGTTCGACGATTCCTTTTAGAGCGGTTCAACTCAGTTCATATTGCTTATAGCCCAGCCGACTACTAGAGCCATATCAGGGCTAACACCACGTCAAAAAACCCCCCCCGACAACCCGTTAAGATAAAAGACAACAGTTAAAAACCATGTTCACCGTTAACCTTGCAAGTCTGAAATTGCAAAGAAAAAACAGACGTAAAATCATAGGTGAAATCTATTGATCTCTTGTTGTAAAAACTGGAAAAATTGCATCAGGAGGGACGTCTCCGAAGAGGTTCCTTAACCCTTTAACTCCCGCAGCCTATCCACAAACTGCAAAAACTTAACCCTATGACTCCCTCACCCTATCCACCAGCTTCCTGTGGATGGGGTGAGGGAGTCATACAGTTAAGATTTTGCTTTGTGAACATGGTCGACAATGCAGGATGCTGGTGGGTAGGGTGCAGGGGTCAAAGGGTTAAGGAGTCACTTTAGAGCAAAACTTTAAAACTTGAAACTTCGACCACTTCACTCTAAAACTTTGACGTCAGTTTCATCAGGGAAGTCATTTAGTCAGAAAATCGCCATTGGCAACACGGACACAAGCAGCTAACCAATTGGCATGGATCACAGCAAAAATGACGGGGAGGGGGGAGGGGGGATGAGGGAGGGGGCGGGGGAGGAAGAGGGGGGGGGGAGTAGACAGCCCAGTCAGCTAAACACCGCTTTACTGATTTAGTTTGACCTTTTTATGACATGGTTAAGTCCTGAAGACGGTACTTTGTCTGTCTCTGTGTCGTCTTTTCCTCAGCCATCTAACGGGGCTGTGTTTCATTTTGTGTCTGGCCCACTCGCTGTCTGACGTTTTAATAAAATTTTAAAGAAAACCCCTCCCGCACCCACCCACCCCCATCCACCCCCTCACAACTGGTGGTAGAGAGGTAGTTCAATTCTGTTCAGTTCATATTGCTTTTTCAATTCAATTCATATTGCTTATAGCCCAGCCGACCACTAGAGCCATATCAGGGTTAACACCACATCAAAAAACGACCCAGTTAAGATAAAAGACAACAGTTAAAAACCATGTTCACCGTTAACCTTGCAAGTCTGAAATTGCAAAGAAAAAGCAGACGTAAAATCATAGGTGAAATCTATTGATCTCTTGTAAAGACTGGAAAAATTGCAACAGAAGGGACGTCTCAGAAGAGGTACTTTAATTAACCCTTTAACTCCCGCAGCCTATCCACAAACTGCAAAAAGAACTTAACCCTATGGCTCCCTCACCCTATCCACCAGCTTCCTGTGGATGGGGTGAGGGAATCACAGGGTTAAGTTTTTGCTTTGTGAGCATGGTCGACAATGCAGGATGCTGGTGGGTAGGGTGCAAGGGTCAAAAGGTTAAGGAGTCACTTTAGAGCAAAACTTTAAAACTTGAGACTTCGACCACTTCACTCTAAAACCTTGACGTCAGTTTCATCAGGGAAGTCATTTAGTCAGAAAATCGCCATTGGCAACACGGACACAGGCAGCAAAATCAATTGGCATGGATCACAGCAAAAATGACGGAGGTGGGGGGTGGGGGATGAGGGGGCGGAGGGGGGAGGAAGGGGGGTTAGTAGACAGCCCAGTCAGCTAAACACCGCTTTACTGATTTAGTTTGACCTTTTTATGACATGGTTAAGTCCTGAAGACGGTACTTTGTCTGTCTCTGTGTCGTCTTTTCCTCTGCCACCTAACGGGGCTGTGTTTCATTTCGTGTCTGGCCCACTCACTGTCTGACATTTTAATTAAAAAAAAATCCCTCCCCGCACCCCACCCGCACCCATCCACCCCCTCACAACTGGTGGCAGAGAGGTAGTTCAGTTCCGTTCAGTTCATATTGCTTTTTCAGTTCAATTCATATAGCTTATAGCCCAGCCGACCACTAGAGCCATATCAGGGCTAACACCACGTCAAAAAGAAAAGAACAACCCGTTAAGATAAAAAGACAACAGATAAAAACCATGCTCACCGTCAACCTTGTAAATCTAAAATGCTATTAAAGTAAAAAACACGTAAAATTGCATCAAGTGAAATCTATTGATCTCTTGTAAAAACTGGAAAATTGCATCAGGAGGGACGTCTCGGAAGAGCTCCTTTAAAGGAATCTGCCATGTAGTGCTTTTGTCTCACATCGTACAAGTCCCAGCAATCGAGGAGGAGGTGTTGGATGCTTTCATATTGCTTATAACCCAGCCGACGACTACTAGAGCCATATCAGGGCTAACACAACGTCAAAAAAAAAAAAAAAACGAAAAAAACAACAACAACGTTTTTTCTTAGATAAAAGGTAAAAACCATGCCCACAGTTAACCTTGCATATCTAAAATGCGATTAAGGAAAAACATGTAAAATCAATCACATCAGATGAAATAGGTAGAGAGGCAGTGAGCTCCTCTCTTCCAGTAGAACTCGATGGCTGCCAGGAATCTGTTATTTTTTTCAATTGTTTCAGAACAATCTGATTCAAAACATCTCTAAAATCATTCCTAGCAATCTAAAACAAAGCGAGTGCCAACGTTTATTAAACAAACACAAACAAGAAAGACATGCGACAGAGGAACAGGGAAAAATTGTGTGTGTGTGTGTGTGTGTGTGTGTGTGTGTGTGTGTGTGTGTGTGTGTGTGTGTGTGTGTGTGTGTGTGTGTGTGTGAGAAAGAGAGAGAGAGAGAGTGCCAGAGAAGTTGTATGTGTGTGTGGCTGCGTGCCTGTGTGTGAGATAGAAAGATATATAGATAGATAGAGATAGAGAGAGAGAGAGATAGAGAGAGAGATAGAGAGAGATAGACAGAGAGAGATAGAGAGATACACAGAGAGATAGAGATAGAGACAGAGATAGAGATAAAGATAGAGAGAGAGATAGAGAGAGAGAGAGATAGACAGAAAGAGAGCTAGAGATAGATATAGATAGATAGATAGATAGATAGATAGATAGAGAGAGAGAGATAGAGATAGACAGAGAGAGAGCTAGAGAGAGATAGACAGAGACAGAGAGATCTAGTGATTACAATATGTGAACTGTGCACAGACGCAGAAGTACAAAAAACAAAACAAAACAAAAAGGTGAAGATAATCAGCGCAGCGACGTGGTATTGTCCTATCGCAATCGCTGCACACAACTGACTTTAAACTGAACTTTGCCAATGCAGAGAGAGAGAGAGAGAGAGAGAGAGAGAGAGAGAGAGACAGACAGACAGACAGACAGACAGACAGACAAACTGAACTTTGCCAATGCAGAGAGAGAGAGAGAGAGAGAGAGAGACAGACAGACAACAGACAGACAGACAAACTGAACTTTGCCAATGCAGAGAGAGAGAGAGAGAGAGAGAGAGAGAGAGAGACACACACACACACACACACACACACACAGACGGAGAGAGAGAGACAGACAGACAGACAGAGGGAAAGACATAGGGAGAAAGAGAGGGGATGGAGAGGAAGAGACAGAGAGGGAAAGAGAGAGGGAGAGAGACAGAGGGAGAGAGGGGGAGACAGAAAGAGACAGGGAGGGGCAGAGGAAGATAGAGAGAGAGGGGGATGGAGAAGAAGAGACAAGAAGAGAGAGAGAGAGAGAGAGAGAGAGGAGGTAGAGGAAGAGACAGAGAGCGAAAGAGAGGGGTGAGACAGGAAGAGAGATAGAGGTATATAGATAGATAGATACAGAGAGAGAGAGAGAGAGAGAGAGAGAGAGAGAGAGAGAGATAAACAGACAGACAGACAGACAGACAGACAGACAGACAGACAAAGAAAACGTAAAACGGAGTGTGATAAAAACGTGGACAATAAACCCCGTTGTGTTCAGTCAAGGGAAATAAACCAGAGGCACATCCATCAATGACAAGAACACAGAACACAAACACCAGAACCACCACCACCACCACCACCACCACCACCACCAACCACCACCATCATTATAATCATTCCACTGGTGTCGGGGTCAGTCACAAAGGTACAAACGGTGAACTATGATAATCACAGGTAGAAAGGTGAATGCTGTTTGTATAAACCTTGCCACCCACAGTTTATCTAGCGCTCACACACACGCGCGCGCACGCACACACACACTTAAAACACACCACACTCTCTTTTCCAGACACACACACACACACACACACACACACACACACACACACACACACACACACACACACACACACATATATATATATATACATATATATATATATATATATATATATATATATATATATAAACATACACTAACACACATATGCACCTGAACACACACACACACACACACACACACGCACACAAAGATGAAGATCAGCACATTGTTGTAGTATTGTCCAATCTTCCAAGCAATTGTAGCATATAACTGACTTTAAACTGAACTTTGCCAATGCAAAGAGAGAGAGAGAGAGAGAGAGAGAGAGAGAGAGAGAGAGAGAGAGAAAGAGAGACAGAGACAGATACAGAGAGAGAGAGAGACAGAGAGAAAGAGAGAGAGAAAGAGACAGACAAACAGACATAGACAGACAGAGAGGGGGAGGGAAAGAGAAAGAGATAGAGCCAGAGAGAGAAAGAGAAAGAGACAGAGCCAGAGAGAGAGAGAGAAAGAGACAGAGCCAGAGAGAGAGAGAGAAAGAGACAGAGCCAGAGAGAGAAAGAGAAAGAGACAGAGCCAGAGAGAGAGAGAGAAAGAGACAGAGCCAGAGAGAGAGAGAGAGAAAGAGACAGAGCCAGAGAGAGAGAGAGAAAGAGACGAGCCAGAGAGAGAGAGAGAAAGAGACAGAGCCAGAGAGAGAGAGAGAAAGAGACAGAGCCAGAGAGAGAAGAGAAAGAGACAGAGCCAGAGAGAGAGAGAGAAAGAGACAGAGCCAGAGAGAGAGAGAGAAAG
>JAPXFY010000021.1:10467743-10470243 GCA_030674185.1 Monoplex corrugatus | reverse complement strand
GTGTGTGTATGCGTCTGTATGTGTCTGTGTGTGCGTGTGTGTGTATGTGTGTTGTCTGTGTATGCGTGTTTGTGTATATGCGTTGTCTGTGTGTGCGTGTGTGTGCGTGTGTGTTCGTGTGTGTGTGTGTGTGTGTTATTGCATTTGTGTGTGTGTGTGTATTGCATTTGTGTGTGTGTGTGTGTGTGTGTGTGTGTGTGTGTGTGTGTGTGTATGTGTGTGTGTATACGTGTTGTCTGTGTATGCGTGTGTGTATGTGTGTTGTCTGTGTGTGCGTGTGTGTATGTGTGTTGTCTGTGTGTGCGTGTGTGTGCGTGTGTGTGTGTGTGTGTGTGTATGTATGTGTGTTGTGTGTGTGTGTCTGTGTGTGCGCGCGCACGTGTGTGTGTGTGTGTGTGTGTGTGTGTGTGTGTGTGTGCGTGCGTGTCTGTTCGTGTGTGTGTATGTGTGTTGTCTGCGTGTGTGGTCTCTGTAGAAGTGTGGGGTTAGAAACCCCATTGAGACCATTTATTTACAGTTGAATTTTATTTTCAGCAAGTGGTACCGTTTGACGTGCACACCAAAAAGGAGAAGGCAGGGAGAAGGTGGGATGGTGGTGGGGTGGGTGGGTGGGGGGTAGGCTGGGAATGGGGGAGGAGAGAGTCTCTCTGATCTTGTTCTTTTTTTAAAATGCCTCAACTCTGCAAAAAACAAATGTCGTCAGGTGGAAAAACAGACACTGGCTGACACAGCCACTTAATCTTCAGTATTCATTATATTCGCTCTCTTACGCTATCCACCAGGTTCTGGTTCACATTGCTTATAGTCCAGCCGAAACTACCAGAAACTGCTAAAGCCAAATCAGTTTTAACACCATGTTATTGCTATTGTTTAAAGCCCAGCCGACTGCCGAGGGCTGTAACCATTTCAAAACATACAACATTTCAAGAGGAAAAACGAAAGAGAGGAAAAGTACACATAGCAATGCATTCGCGCACATAATCTAAGGACATGCCACTCATCTTCAGTGTTTATTATATTCGCTAAACCCCTTTCACTTTCTTATCCTATCCACCACGAACCAGAAAAACAACAACACGAAAGAAGAATACGAACGCGTATTTAATACAAGACAGGCGCAAAGTTTCGGCCAACTGGCTTTTGTCAAGCGTAAGATTACAAATAAACAAACAAATACCAGATACAAAGATGTATCTGGTGTGTGTTTGTAATCTTACGCTGTATCTGGTGTGTGTTTGTGCTTGACAAAGTGGCCGAAAATTTGCGCCTGTCTTGTCTTGTATTAAATACGCGTTCGTATTCTTCTTTCGTGTTTTTTCTGGTTCTTGTTTGCCTGAACACGGGCAGTCACACTTGTTTCGGATTTCCTTCTATCCACCACGGTTCAGGATCATACTGCTTATCGCCCAGCCGAGACTACTAGATCCATATCAGGGCTAACACCACGTTAAAAACGACACCCAGGTTAAAATAAAAAGACAACAATTAAAAACCATGCTCACTGTTATGTTTTCCTTGCAAGTCTAAAATACGTTCGAAGACCCCCCTATCCACCAGTTTTTGTTTGTAGGAAGAGATGATTGATAAGTTGAAGGAGTGAAGTGGTTAATACTGCTACTTTAAACCCTTTGTGTCCCTCAGGTTATCCACTAGCATCATCCTTCATCACCCTTGACGGCAAAGCAAATATTTAACCCTTTGACTCCCTCACCATATCTACCAGCTTCCTGCAGGGGAGAGAGAGACGGAGAGAAGCCGAGAGAGAGAGAGAGAGAGAGAGAGAGAGAGAGAGTGAAATGGATATATATATACTACACGTCATTATTGAAGGGCCAGGAACGTTTTTGAGTCAATTTTTGAAAGGAGAAATAACCTATTTTCTCTTACTCTTTTCTCCCAATTCGTTGCCGTAACTGAATGGATAAGAGCTCAGACAACATTGCAGTTTCCTTTTGGCACGTGTTTGGGGATTTGCCGATTTGCAATTGGCGGCCCAAGGAAGACAATTTCCACACGAAATTGTCGAATCTTCAGCAGGGTCTCTCTGACGACGCAGGCAAGGTAGCGACAAAATTCGCTTTGCACGTGCAAGGCAAGCCCTTTTTGAACACTACTCCAGCCAAAGTTGCCCGCAGACGAGGATAAAAAAGGACCCGTTCTTGGTTCGTTTTGACCATGCTTGCAAGACGACGGATGACGGATGAGCAGCGGGGGAGAGCCCTCGCTCTGCTTGATGAAGGCCTAGCGCAGCGGGAAGTTGCTAGACGACTTGAAGTGTCGCATTCCACAATCCAGAGACTGCTGGAGCGCTTCAATGAGACTGGAGCAGTCCAGGAAAGGCGTCACACGGGTCGACCCAGAGTAACGACAAGACAGCAAGACCGCTACCTTGCCCTCTCCGTCCTGAGGGAAAGGGCATCCACTGCGGTGACCTTGAGAGGTCAGCTGAGGGACGCAACAGGTGCTAACATCAGCTGCAGCACGGTGAGAAGACGGCTAC
>JAPXFY010000021.1:10410243-10462743 GCA_030674185.1 Monoplex corrugatus | reverse complement strand
GATGATGATGATGACATGTATTAAGTGCATTTTTGGCTCTAGGGAGGTGAGATATGCAGAAGCAATTTTAGGTAATTTATGCCGTTTTTGCATATGTTTTGGTGCCCTTAGGTATGCTTATATTTGTATTCAGGTATGTTTTTTAAATCCCTCGTGCGATAAACTGGCCGGAGTGGTCAACGCCAGGTGCAGTATTTAGATTATGTGTGCAAATGCAGTGATATGTGTACTTAATTTTCTTTTTTGTTGTTGACATTTTTCCTGTTAAAGTTTAGTATACTTTTTTAAACGGTTATAGCCCTGATATAGTTCTACGCAGTCGGCTGGGCTTTAAACAACAATAACAATGACCCACAAGGCGGGAGGTACCCAGGCGGGATCGAACCCCAAACCTTTCGACTGAAAGTCTGACGTCTTGGCCACTTGATTATTTTGCCCATCATGTTCATAGGAACCAAAACAAAACAAAAAACAAAAAAACAAAAAAAAATAAAAAAAACACGAAAAAAGAGTAAGAACGCGTGTTTAATACAATAAGACAAAAACAGGCGCAAATTCTCGGCCAATTGGCCTTTGTCAAGCGTAAGATCACAAACAAACAAACAACAGATACAAAACAGGCGCAAATTTTCGGCTAACTGGCCTTTGTCAAGCGTAAAGATCACAAACAAACGTACTGGTTTTTGTTTGTTTGCCATCTTACGCTAGACAAAGGCTTTGTATGTTTACGCTTGACAAAGGCCAGTTGGCTGAAAATTTGCACCTGTCTTGTCTTCTTGTATTAAATACACGTTCTTATTCTTTTTTCGTGGTTTTGTTTTTGGTTCCTGTTTGTTTGAACGCGGGCAGTCACACTTGTTGTGGACATCACGTTGATGTCTACGGACAGCCGTTACGTCAGGGACGCTACAGCCAGGTCTTGTTAGCGTAGTGTCGGCAGGAGACTGGAGCCATGGCCCCATTGGTCAATGCAAATTGCCTCAGTAAAAGGGAGCTAACTGATCTGCTTCCGTCCCCGCTCAATAAAGGGAGGTAAGCAACAGCAGACGTCCGGTCGTTGGTTTCACCGTCGCCTAGGAAGTGACTTTGGCGCATGCTCCGTTTTTCCGACTTCCTTTGGAGACAAAGTAATCATGAAAAGAAGATGGTCAGACCATAATAAATATCTCCATTTTACACAAGACTTCATATACATCACATGCTCTTGCAGTGGAGCAGTGTCTGCCATAGAGAAGCGCTATGCCACGTCAGACCAACTTGTTATTGTCATATTAATTTGTTTAAAGCCCAACTGACTGCGTAGAGCCATATCAGGGCTATAACTGTTTCAAAACATACACAGCACTTCAACAGGAAAAAAAAAATAAAGGAAAAGAAAACTAAATGCAAATATCAATGCATTCACTCACATAATCTAAGGAGATGCCCCTGGCGTTGACCACTCCGTCCAATTCATCACACAGAGGATTTAAAAAACACACCTGAATACAAATACAAGCATACCTAAGGACGCCAAAACATTTATAAAAACAGGCATAAATTACTCAGTATTGCTTCCGCATATCTCACCTCCCTAGAGCCAAAAATGCACTTAGTTTATGTACCCAATTATCAGTCCTAAGAGAAAAGTACTTAAGACTTTAACGAACGCATTCAGGCGAATGGACCAGCAAGGTAGAAAAATCATAGGAAGAATGACAGAAAGCCAAGGAGGAAGAAAGAAACAAAGACAGTGACGGAAAAGAGGAAATTTCTAGTACATAATTTTCGAGAAGTTGGGGATACTATTTCTACTGAAATAGCCCCCGGCATCCCCACGGGGGGCTATGAGAAAGTACGTAATAGTTTATCGAACACGTACAGGTAAATGGACCGGCAAGGCAGAAAAATGATAGGAAGACATGACAGAAAGCAAAGGAGGAAGAAAGAAACAAAAAGAGTAACAGAAAAGAAGTACGTTCTAGCACAGAAATTCCAGATGGTGGGGGGTGGGGGGATACTGTTCATACTGAAAAGCCCTCGGCATCCCCACGGGGGGAGTTCCCAGACAGAACCAGCTAAGACGTATATTTGCCACAGGTCATCAGTATGTCGGGTGTTCACACAGCACTGGCTGACCGTTTCAGTCTGTCGACTTGTTCACAGTAATCACAGTGCACGGTGAGCGGTGGTCCATGGAACATTTGACACTGACAAACATCAACTTTTAACAATGCAAACAGCATGCTGACATGGTAATGCATGTTCGTACATTAACCCTTTGACTCCCTCAGCCTATCCACTAGTATCCTGTTTTATCGACAATAACAGCAAAGCAAAAAATATTGACCCTTTGACTTCTTCACCCTATCCACTGAGGACACTGGTGGATAAGGTGAGGAAGTCAAAGGGTTAAATTTTTGCTGGTGATGTATAGGGCGCCGGAATTAAAGGGTTAAATTTTTGCTGGTGGTATAGGGTTAAGAAGCTGGTGGATAGGGTGAGAGTGAAAGGGTTATGTTTTTGCAGCTAGTGGATAGGGTGCAGGGGTGAAAAGGGTTAATGAAATCTGTGTGTTTTGCGTTTTACGTATATAGCTACAACTGTCAGGCTTAATGATATGGATAGGAGCAAGGGTGGATCACAATCCGACAATAACTAAAACACATTTCAACGAGTTTATCATCTTTCGTGTGCTGATCTTATTCCGCTCGTCATAATAAAACTTAAATTCTTTAGGGTTATTGCACTCAGGGAGGTTACCTTTGTCCTCAACTTTTTTCCCCGTCTCATTTTCTGCGCCACTTTAATGGCCACAGAAGCTGAAACGGTTTTTGTTATGCGATGATGATGATGTCGATGAGGATGATAATCATGATGCTATGGAGTTCTATCTAGGATTGAGACTGCGTGACAGGGTTGTACTCTACGCTTACTATCATAATGTATCCTGGTGTCAACCAGGCCCGAGAGATACAGACACCCGCGGTGTTGGTCAGAAGATTTGAGCAACACCCTCAATGACGCATCCGAGAAGTGGATGAGACTCGACTGTGTGGTTCCAGTCTTCCCAATGAGCCCATAGCACGCCCAACTCTAGGTAGGAGCCGGTTAGAGCCGAAAAATCCCACAATGATTTTTGAAGGTACTGAAGGGGATTCGAACCCACAACCTTCCAGTCGGTAGTCTGTCGCGTTAACCGCTACACCACGGCGACTGGTATAATAAAACTTCTCTGTCTGTGCACCGTAACATTGGAACGCCCTTCTCTCAGATAGTGCCTCATTTGCTGTCTTTGTCTTTCATTCATATTCATTTATTTTTGTTAAAAATGGATTTATCATGTGAAATTCGGCCTGTTCCTTCTGTTGAGAGCGCGTGGCATCAGTGCCAGCGACCCCCCCCCCCCCTTCCTTTTTTTTTTTTTACTATGACTTCAGTTCAGTTCATATTGCTGATAGCCCAGCCGACTATTAGAGCCATATCAGGGCTAACACCACGTCAAAAACGACAATCCGTTGAAGCGCGAATACAATACTTAAAAACCAAGCTCACCGTTTACTTTGCAAATCTAGTTCAGTTCAGTTCATATAGCTTATAGCCCAGCCGACTACTAAAGCCATATCAGGGCTAACACCACGTAAAAAAAAAAAAAAAAAAAAAAAATAAAAAACCCCAACACAAACAAACAAAAAACAATAACAGCAACAAAAAAAACCCGGTAAGATAAAAGACAACAGATAAAAACCATGCTCACCGTTAACCTTGCAAATCTAAAATGCGATTAAAGAAAAACACGTAAAATCACATCAGGTGAAATCTATTGATTTTTTATAAAAACTGGAAAATTGCATCAGGAGGGGATGTTACGGAAGAGGTTCTTTGATGAGTCCACCGTGTAGTGCTTTTGTCTCGCATCGTACAAGTTCCAGCAATCGAGGAGGAGGTGTCTGATGCTTAACGGCTCGTCACACGGTATACACCACGGTGCTTCTTCATTTTTTGTAGGATGTGTGACCTGTGTGTAACCCGTGTGTAACCTACGTAACACCATGACTTCAAAAAGGCAAGAAGGCTAACTGGCTTTCAAGGGAAGGCACCCAGGAAATGACTCTCTCCAACAGTTTTTACAACGGCAGCCAGGCGAATGCCCAGATCTTCAGGATTTTCAAAAACTGTGGGGTCTTAAGCGTGCACAGGCCAGAACCAGGTGGAGTGACCGAGCGATCTAAGGCGCTGGTTTTTAGGCACCAGTCTCTTCGGAGGCGTGGGTTCGAATCCCATCGCTGCCAGTTTTTTTGTTTTTTTTGTTTTTTGTTTTTTGATCTTCTCCATTACATGGCACCTGTGACGTTATCGCATATGGAATTCATTCCCAGCACGGAGATGTCATCTTGAGAAACTGAAACTGAAACAGGCCAGAATGTACACAAGTCCTCATTTTTCGTCCGCTTCCAAAGGACTAGACACTCAGTTCGATTTTCCGGTCAAACTGATGAGAAAAGTGGCGACTTCAAAGAGGAATGAACTCCGAAACCTCTGAAGCTACTGGCAGGCGAACGTTTGAACCATTCTGCCACTCTTCTCCTTATCAGAGAGCTGTAAAAATTGATCTCGTCAAACAATACTATTACTGGTACTAATCTTATCTCTTTCCCCCTTTTCTCTACTTTACCCTACTGTCTGTGTTCTTCCCGTAGAGTGGTGGTATGTGATAATACTTTTGTTTTATCGATCTGTTTGCATGCCTAGCGCCTGTATTAGTATATGTGCGTTCGCCAACGTGAATCTCTATGTAGGTGTTTCTGTTGGTGTACGTGTGTGTGTGTGTGTGTGCGTATGTTCATGCGTACCGTGCCTGCTTGCCTGCATATCTGTGAATGTGTGATTGTGTGTGTGTGCGTGTGCGTGTGCGTGTGCGTGTGTGTGTGTGTGTGTGTGTGTGTGAGAGAGAGAGATAGAGAGAGAAAGCGAGAGAGAAAGAGAAAGAGAAAGAAGAGAGAGAAAAGAGAGAGAGCGAGCGTGGTGTGTGTGTGTGTGTGTGTGTGTGTGTGTGTGTGTGTGTGTGTGTGTGTGTGTGCGCGTGTGTGGTGGTCATTGGTTTAATGTCTATTCACTTAAATGGTTTTAGACAAATAAAATAATTGTAATAATAATACAATGACAATAATAATAATAATGAATGCGTGTGTGAATGTGTGTGTGACTGCGTGCGCGCATGTATGTATGTGTATGCATTTATATCAAAAGCGTTCTCGCATCATATCCAAATGATACTGGCGTTTTCTTTTCTCGTTTTCTAAAATATACTTTATCAGTGATTTATGTGATGTTTTTATGTAATTCGTTGTCTTAAAAAAAGAAGCTAAGTGCAAGGAGGTTGCTTCTAGGGTGTTGTGCTACATAAATTTCATTATTATTTCTATCTATTACTGTTATCGATGTCTGCGAGTCTGTGCTTTATGCATATTACTGTTCATGTCAGACTTACGAGTTTTGTGATTTATGTATATGACTGTTAATGTCAGACGTGTGTGTTTTTTGATTCATGCATATGGACTCTCTCTCCCTCTCTCTCTCTCTCTCTCTCTCACAGAGAGAGATTCATGCATATGAACGATGTGTGTGTGTGCGTGTGTGTGTGTGTTTTGTGATTTATACATATGGACGACGTGTGTGTGTGTGTGTGTGTGTGTGTGTGTGTGTGTGTGTGTGTGTGTGTGTGTGTGTGTGTGTGTGTGTGTGTGTGTTCGTAAATTGAACGGCAGTTCCAGAAGTCTGCTGAGGGACGGGATTTCTTTTCCGAATGTGTGTTTTTGTTCGTTTCTTTTGTGTTGTCACAGAGCTGGCAGCCGATATATGTCTCAAAGAATGGTTTGTTCGTTTGCTTGTTCGTTTGTCCGTTTGTTTATTTACTTGTTTATCGGTTTGCTTCTTTCGTCACAAAAGACAAGGTAGAGAACTCAGCCTCAAAGCTCATTACAACAAAATCAGGACAG
This sequence comes from Monoplex corrugatus, assembly GCA_030674185.1. NCBI lineage: Eukaryota > Metazoa > Mollusca > Gastropoda > Littorinimorpha > Ranellidae > Monoplex > Monoplex corrugatus. The sequence continues at coordinate 10,456,765 of JAPXFY010000021.1, read as the reverse complement.
ATAACCATGCTATCGTTGTGGGAACTCGGGGTCACAAACCTTAATTAGCTCCCTTCTCACGTTAATTTGAATTTATTCTCAAATATTTTTACTATGGCTTTCACAACGGCATTTTGTGTGACACAGGAGTTTTCTTCGTTATGTTTGATAGCGTCATAGTATCTCCAGTGTAAAAACATTTATAGAATTTCAAGTGACGCATTGGATAGAAGCCAGTGAATGTATTCCAGTGTTCTGCTGACTGTCTTCATGTATAGTGTTCGTTTTCCCGGCAATTCACACCAGACACTGCTGACCGTTATGATCCAGACTGGGCCCTTTGATTTGAATTATACATCAAGATTTACTGCCTCACAGATATCACCATCATTATCATTATCAATAATAGACTGTGTGTATCTTTTACTGTGGAACTGTTTGTTTTCACACTGTCAATGATGTAAATATTATTGTCATCTGTAATGCTAATCCGCCATTATAGGACCCAGACACATGAAAACGGAATGAGACCGTGTGTTTCATGTTTAAAACAAGACAGGTGTATAATTTCGGCCAACTTCCTATTCCAAAGAAATGCTGGTAATAACCGTCACAGGCTGTAAGCACAAATATTCATATTCATATTATATAACAGGGTCAGAACAGATAACCATGCTACCGTTGGGGGAACTCGGGTCACAAACCTTAATTAGCTCCCTTCACACGTTAATCTGAATTAAATATCCAGTATCGTTACAATGGTTTCTTTTCTTTAGTCACAATAGATTTATCGTGTGAAACCCAGGCTGCTCTTCCCTTTGAGAGCACGTTGCTGCAGTGTAGCGCCACCCAATTTTTTTTTTACCAAGAAAGTCTTGAAGGGTAATTGGCCTTCAAGGAAAGAAACCTGGGAAATCAACCTCTCTCTCCAATGTTTTATACCAGCGCAGCCGGGTAAAAGCCTTGCTTTTCACGATTTTCAACTGCTGTGGGATCTTAAGCGTGCGCAGGCCAAGAGGCACACGGGTCCGATTCGTTTCTCGTCCCCTTCCGAAGGACCAGACGTTCAGTTCGATTTTCTGGACAGTTCAGTTCCGTTCATATTGCTTATAGCCCAGCCGACTACTACAGCCATATCAGGGCTAGTTCAGTTCAGTTCAGTTCATATTGCTTATATAGCCCAGCCGACTACTACAGCCATATCAGGGCTAGTTCAGTTCAGTTCAGTTCATATTGCTTATATAGCCCAGCCGACTACTACAGCCACATCAGGACTAACACCACGTCAAAAACGACAACCTGTCACAATAAAAAACAACAGTTAAAACCATGTTCACCGCTAAACTTGCACATCTAAAAATGTAATTAAACAAAAATAGACGTAAGATTTTCCAGTCAAATTGAGAACAGTCGAAGCCTCAAAGGGAAACGAACCCTGAAATTTCGAGTTTAGTTATGAATGAATGAATGAATCTTTTATTTAATCTCTGTTCACAATAGTGATTTTAGACACACACGCACGCACACACACACATACACACACACACACACACTAAAAGAAAAAAAAGGTGGGGTGGAGGATGAGTATGGGGAAGGGTAATAGAAGTTTGAATGTAAGAAGGGGAACGAGTGCAATTAATTATTCAGAACAATGAATTAACAGTGTCAAATAATAACATACAACAATTAATTAACTCTTCATAACAATCTCCCAACAGGGGATCTGAGAATCAGCTGGACTAGCAGGATAATATCATTATTTTTGTTGTAAAGAATATCTCTAGCGTCAGTACATGAAAAATCAAGATTGTTATTTCTATATGTCGTAAGTAAGATAAGACATTCAAAGAGCAGATGGTGGACTGATAATGTTTTTGAACAAATACACACATTCTGTGTATATTTCGTTTTCCAAGAGTTGAACCTTAGTTTGTATATCAAGGACGCTAGCTGTCTGGGGCAGTAAGGTATCAGGCTATGGGTATTGGAGAAATTTGTATAAACTGAACGTTCTAGCACAGAACCAAGTTCATGAACTGAAAGTCGTATATTATGGCATGTTACGGTATTGGCATTTTTGGATGCTCCGTTTCTTGCTAACTGGTCTGAAACTTCATTCCAATGAAGTCCGCAATGTGACAGAACCCAGCAAAAATTTATACCAACACCGCTGGATGAAATACAATGTATCGAGTTTAGTTATTGGCAGGCGAACGTCTGAACCATTCTGCCACTGTGTTCCTTCACGTTTATTATTAACAGACCCACTAATGCCAGGAGTTTGTTGATCTTTATAATCCACACTGATGTTTATAATAAATTACGGACGCCACCAAGAAAAACAAAACTGATCCGCCACGGAAATCTGTAGCAGATATATGGATGCAGATAGAGAAACTTTTTTTTTCTGGCACGGTAATTAGCATGTATATGTTCAGATTTGCATAAGAGTGTTTCTAGCGTCATAACACAAACTTTTATTTCTTGGTCTGGTAATTCATACGTATCATTTCATGTTGGGATTGAGTGTTCCTATCATCATGCATAAATTTGATTTATTGCCATGGTAATTCATACATATATTTTTTTCATACGTATGTTGGGATTTTTCCGCCATGGGGGTGCCAGGGGCTCTTTCAGTATAAGTACATGTAGTTTCCCATCTTGTGAAAATTCTGCCCTAGAAATGTCCTCTTTTCTATCACTCTCTCTGTTTCTGCCTTTTCCATCTTTTCTATCACTCTCTCTGTTTCTACTTTTATTCCCTTGCTTTCTGTCATTTCTTCCTAACATTTACTGCCTTGCTGGTCTCTTCATCTGTATGTGTTCAATAACATTTTGCGTACGTTCTCTTAGGATTGATAATTGGGTACATCCATTGAGTGTATTTTGGGCTGTAGGGAAATGAGATATGCGAAAGCAATATTAGGTTATTTAGGCCCGAAATTTTGTATTCAGGTATTTTTCTTATAAATCCCCTGTGTAATGAATTGGAGTAGTCAACGCCAGGGGCATCTCCTTAGATTACGTGCGCGAATGTATTCATAGAGGTACTTAATTTTCTTTTCCTTTTTTGTGTCCCGTTGAAGTTTATTTTGAAACGGTTATAGCCCCGATATGGCTCTACGCAGTCGCCTGGGTTATAAACAACAATAGCCATAACAATAAAATAACAATTTTGGGGATCTGCACAAAAGAGTTCCTATCGTAGGATTGAGTTCAGACCCAGCCGGTGAATTCTATCCCCCGATACAGGATATGACGGAATGGAACGTCACGACCATCATACATTGCGTCAAGGAGGCGGGATGATGGTGGTGGTGGTGGTGGCACTAATGTTGCAGAACGGACTATCTGATGGAGCAGACGACACACGATTATCATTTCAGCACTGCCTGGGAGAGAGGGGGGATGGAGGGGATGGAGAGGGGGGATGGAGGGGATGGAGAGTGGTGATGGTGGGTGGTGCTGTAAATGGCCGTGGTAATGGTGCCGATCATGGCGCTGGCTGTTAGCTGCGCAAGGCCCGAACTGTCAGAGGTGGTCCCCCATGTGATTTGCTGGGGATGATGATGACGTGCAAATTGTGGCCGTTTGCTGCGGTAATGTCCGTGTGAACGGGGCCCTCTGTCAACAAGTGCACATCACTAACATGCTTCTGTCACCCCCCCACCAACTTCTCTCTCTCTTTCTCTCTCTCTGACAAAAATTGTGCTACTTTATTCGAGGCACTGACGAAGCTCAGATATGTTTACTCATTTTGTCATATTGGATTCCACCATTTTATCATAAAAATAAAACGACAGAAGCTATGGAACCAGAAAAAAAAAAAAAACACGAAAAAAGAATAAGAACGCGTATTTAATACAACAAGACAAGACAGGCGTAAATTTTCTGCCAGCTGGCCTTTGGCAAGCGTAAAATTACAAACACACACCAGATACAAAAATTAGGAGAAAAAGACTGAAACTTCCCTGCTGCTCCGTCCAGTGTGAGAAAAGGAATAAACTGACTAAAAAAAAAAAGAAAAAAAAAAAAAGAAAAAAAAAAAAAAGAAGCCATGTTTATACTGATGTTGTGATTATCATGAGTTTACTCATTTATTTTGTCATATTGGATTTTACCATTCTATCATATAAATAAAGCAACAGAAGCTACATTTACATTGATGTTGTGATTGCTACGATGTCAAATGACTATGCCGATTACAAAATTGTTCCTCTTCTACAAGGCGCAGTGGCCAATATATGAATAAACCACGTGAGGTCTGAACTCACTCTCGTTGTTATTGCTGTTGTTGTTGTTCAAAGCCCAGCCGCCTGCATAGTCATATCAGGGCTACAACCGCTTCAAAACATACAGAACTTCAAAAGAAAAAAACAAAACAAAAACAAACAACAACAAAAATTCAATAGAGCGTAGAGCCACATCTGGGCTATAACCATTTCAAAACATACTTCAACGGAACGCAAAAAAAAAAAAAGAAAAAAGAAAAAAAGAAAACCATATTAATAATGTATTCGCGCACATTATCTAAGGACATGCCCCCTCTGTCCAATATATCGCACAGGGGATTAAAAAACCCCCCACCTGCCTACAAATTTAACCCTTTGACTCCCGCACCCTATCCACCAACTGCCAAAACTTGATCCTTTGACTCCCTCACCCTATCCACCAGCTCCCTGCAGGAATAGGATGAAGGAGTCAAAGGGTTAAGATTTTGCTTTGCTAGCTTGGTTGACAATGCAGGATGCTGGTGGGCAGGATGCTGTGGACAGGGTGCGGGAGTGAAAGGGTTAACAATGTTTAAATGTCGGTCTTAATAACAGGAACCAACAGTGACCTGGTCACAGTACAGTTGTAACACAATGTGTAATATCAGTCATAATGACTCACACAGCCCATCCTTACTCTCACTCTTCACCCCTCCTCTCCCCCCACGTGACTCCCCCCCTCCCCTCATCGATCCCAACGCTAACAAGATTTCCTCTTCGCTCAGCTCACATCGGAGTATTTGAAATCTCACGAGTACACCGTAGTTCAGGAAATTTAACTTGGGAGGTTTACTGCCAGTCTTATGTTCTGACACCACCATAAATCATATTCAACCCGTTGCACGCGGACACACACACCACACACACACACACACATACACATACACGCACGCACGCTCACACACACACACACATACACCACACACTCATTCGCTCGAATACACACACGCGCGCACAGGCACGCGCGCGCGCGAGCACACACACACAGACCACACATACCACACACAGACACAGACCACACAGACACAGACCACACACACACCACCCCACACACATCACACACATACCACAATCACACACACCATCGCACAGGTTCATTATATATCAACAGAACGATTTATCACAGATGCAAGTAAACGATGCAGGAGGTACAACACACAGACAGACAGGCACACCCACCCACACACACACACGTACGTACGCACGCATACACAAACACGCACACACACACACACACATGCACATACACAAACACACACACAACACACACACACACACACACACATGCACATATATGTACAAAGAGTTTTTAAAAGAAATTTAACAGATGACATAAAACAGACAAAACACACACACACACACACACACACACACACACAACACACACACACACACACACACACACACACACACACACAGTTCATGAAACCAACAGAATAATGTATCACAGGACTAAACAATAAACGGTGCAGGCAGCATTGGCTCAGTAATAATACAAAAATCAGTAAAACACTTTTTTCCCCTGCCTGAGGAATAGGAAGACAAATCCCTGGACAGCCACAGTTTTGTTTGGCGAGGGAAGGGAAATGACAGGGGGGGGTGGGGATGGGAGTATACAACCCTACCCCCCTTAGTTTTTATTGGGGGTGATTTGTAGCCGGACGCAGGACATGTAAACACTACTCCTCTACTACTATTCTTGTTGTTTAAAGCCCAGTTGACTGCACACAAGCCATTTCAGGAGCTATAACCATTTCACAATTTGCACGACATTTACTTCGAAAAAAAGAAAAAAAGCTGGAAAAGAACATTTAGGATATACATCAATGCATACGTGCAAACAATGTAAGGACATGTCCCCCCTCCTCCCGCAGCTCTGACTACTCCATCCAATTCACCATCAGAGGACTTAAAACAACTCCACCCTCTAAAAAAATGAATAAAAACAACAAAAACAAAAACAAACAAAAAAGAAAAGAAAAAAGAAAAAACATCCCACCAAAACCCTGAACACAGCCGTTAACATAACCAAGGACACCTTAACAGACATAAAAATTGCCTGAAATCACCGCACGGCACATTTCCCTAGGGCCAAACAGGTTAATACATGTACCCAATTATCAATCCTATGAGAAAGTGTGCAAGACTTCATAGAACACGCACACACAGGTGAATGGACCAGCAAGGCAGAACATAAGAAGAAATGACAGAAAGCAAAGGAGCAAGGAAGGAACAAAGAGAGTGACAGAAAAGAGGAATTTTCTAGCACAGACTTTCTAGTATCCCCAAGGTTTAATCTAAAGACTGCAGGAGACCCGTTCTATTGGATACACCGCGTCGTCTGCATGGAATGAGTTGCTGACCAGTCAGAGATGTTCCGACCCTTCAAGCTTTCAAAGAAAACTCAAAACATTTGTTTCTGCAGGCATTTTCATAAGAAAGTGTGTGTGGTGTGTGTGTGTGTGTGTGTGTGTGTGTGTGTGTGTGTGTGTGTGTGTGTGTGTGTGTTTGATATTGAAAAATGATGTTGGTATGTGAGCGAGATTATTTATGTAATAGCGCAGTGAGTCGAATTGAGAATAGCGCTATACAAAAGCTATTTATTATTATTATTATTATTAGAAGGTGGAGCTACCATCTATATGAAAGAGCCCCTGTCATCCCCACAGGAAGGCATAAACCTTTAAACCTTCACATAAAACATACGCCTTGACGACACCGTAACGTCCTACTTAGCGTATGGGTTTCATCTTTTGTATTTGAGTTCATGAATGACACAGGAAGGGACAGACAACTCTCAGCCCCGACATGCAACACTACACAACATAGCCATCATGAGCACATCATCATCATCTCACACAATCACGTTAAACATCCTGTGACGACGACATGAGTAGCGTGGAGTGAGCAGCTAACAGCATGATTTACGTCATTACTACAGCTATTACCCAGCACCCCACGCTACAAAAATGATAATTTGCTCAGGGAGCAGTTTACGCTGTCATGAATCAGTTCTCTACATCCCTCTGTCAATGAAAAAAAGCCTGGCATTTACGTAATGAATTACTACACTGACATTTTGGATTCTGTCCACCAGGAGGCAGACTGGTTATAGAGAATGTGTCATCAGCATGTTTGGGAAATCTCTTTTAGAAAACGGTCATCATATCTAGGAAACCCCTTTTGCAGTCAGTCATGTCTAGGAAACCCTTTAACAAACAATCATCACGACTAGGAAACCTCTTCAGTAAACAGTCACCATCATGTCTATTGTTTGCTATTGTTGGTTAAAGCCCAGCAGACTGCGTAGAGCCCTATCAGGGCTATAACCGTTTCAAAATATACAAAGAAAAAAGGAAAGAAAAAAAAAAAAAAAAAAAGAAAATTTAAGTACACATATCAATGCATTCGAGCACATAATCCAAGGAATGCCCCTGGCGTTGACCACTCCGTCCAATTTATCGCGCAGGGGATATAAAAAAACACACCTAAATACAAATTTAAGAATACCTAAGGACACCAAAACATACACAGAAACAGGCATAAATTGCCTAAAACTACTTCCGCATATTTCACCTCCCTAGAGCCAAAAATACACTTAATACATGTACCCAATTATCAAATGTAAAAAAAAGTACCTAAGACTTTATCGAACACATACAGGTGAATGGACCATTAAGGCAGAAAATGATAGGAAGAAATGACAGAGCAAAGGAGGAAGACAGAAACAAAGAGAGTGACAGAAAAGAGGAAATTTCTAGCACAGAAATCCCAGAAGGTGGGGATACTGTTTATACTGAAAGAGCCCCCGACATCCCCACAGGGAGGCATAAACCTCTAAACCTTCACATAAACCATACGCCTTGACGACACCGTAACGTCCTACTTAGCGTATGGGTTTCATATTTTGTATTTGAGTTCATGAATGACACAGGAAGGGACAGACAACTCTCAGCCCCGACATGCAACACTACACAACATAGCCATCATGAGCACATCATCATCATGTCACACAATCACGTTAAACATCCTGTGACGACGACATGAGTAGCGTGGAGTGAGCAGCTAACAGCATGATTTACGTCATTACTACAGCTATTACCCAGCACCCCCACGCTACAAAAATGATAATTTGCTCAGGGAGCAGTTTACCCTGTCATGAATCAGTTCTCTACATCCCTCTATCAATGAAAAAAAGCCTGGCATTTACGTAATGAATTACTACACTGACATTTTGGATTCTGTCCACCAGGAGGCAGACTGGATATAGCGAATTTGCTGTCATCAGCATGTTTGGGAAATCTCTTTTAGAAAACGGTCATCATATCTAGGAATCCCCTTTTGCAGTCAGTCATGTCTAGGAAACTCTTTTAACAATCATCATCATGACTAGGAAACCTCTTCAGTAAACAGTCACCATCATGTCTATTGTTTGCTATTGTTGTTTAAAGCCCAGCCGACTGCGTAGAGCCATATCAGGGCTATAACCGTTTCAAAACATACAAAACTTCAACAGGGGAAAAAAAAGTTAAGTACACATATCAATGCATTCGAGCACATAATCTAAGGACATGCCCCTGGTGTTGACCACTCCGTCCAATTTATCGCGCAGGGGATATAAAAAAACACACCTAAATACAAATTTAAGAATACCTAAGGACACCAAAACATACACAGAAACAGGCATAAATTGCCTAAAACTACTTCCGCATATTTCACCTCCTTAGAGCCAAAAATACATTTAATACATGTACCCAATTATCAAATCTAAGAAAAAGTACCTAAGACTTTATCGAACACATACAGGTGAATGGACCATTAAGGCAGAAAATGATAGGAAGAAATGACAGAGAGCAAAGGAGGAAGAATGAAACAGAGTGACAGAAAAGAGGAAATTTCTAGCACAGACTTTCAAGAAGGTGGGGGATACTATTTATACTGAAAGAGCCCCAGACATCCCCACAGGGAGGCATAAACCTCTAAACCTTCACATAAACCATACGCCTTGACGACACCGTAACGTCCTACTTAGCGTATGGGTTTCATATTTTGTATTTATTTTCATGAATGACACAGGAAGGGACAGACAACTCTCAGCCCGACATGCAACATACACAACATAGCCATCATGAGCACATCATCATCATCTCACACAATCACGTAAACACAACCTGTGACGACGACATGAGTAGCGGTAGAGTGAGTATCTAACAGCATGATTTACGTCATTACTACAGCTATTTACCCAGCACCCCACGCTACAAAAATGATAATTTGCTCAGGGAGCAGTTTACCCTGTCATGAATCAGTTCTCTACATCCTCTGTCAATGAAAAAAAGCCTGCTTAGTAATGAATTACTATCACTGACATTTTGGATTCTGTCCGCCGAGGCAGACTGGTTTATAGAGAATGTCATCAGCATTTTGTAAAACCCTTTTAGCAGACGGTCATCATCATATCTAGGAAACCCCTTTTGAGTCCGTCATGTCTAGGGAACCCCTTTAGCAGTCGTCATGTCTAGGGAACCCCTTTAGCAGTCGTCATGTCTAGGGAACCCCTTTGCAGTCCGTCATGTTAGGGAACCCCTTTAGCGTCCGTCATGTCAGGACCTTTAGCGTCCTAGTCTAGGAAACCCCTTTAGCAGTCCGATCATGTCTAGGGAACCCCTTTAGCAGTCCGTCATGTCTAGGAACCCCCTTTTTCAGTTAGTCATGTCTAGGAAAGTTCAAGTTTGTATTGCTCACAGCCCAGCCGACTACTAGAGCCATATCAGGGCTAACACCACGTCAAGAACGACAACCAGATTTAAGATAAAAGACAACAGTTAAAAACCATGCTCACCTTTAAACCTTACAAGTCTAAAATGCAATTAAAAAAAACATACTCAGACGTAAAATCATATCAGGTGAAATCTATTGATCTCTTGTAAAAACTGGAAAGTTTATCAGGAGGGACGTCTCTGAAAAAGTTCAAGGATGAAGAGAAGAAATTGAGAAGAAAAAAAAGAGGGAGGGGGGGGGGGGGGAGGGAATAGTTAAACACAGTCCAAAACAGCAATCACTCAGATCTGCCAGACATGTGAATGTCCAGTAGAGTCAGGAATCTACGTGATGCATGTCAGATGTACAAATACGAATGGCTTTGCAGACAAACTAAGTTGTGTGTATCTGTAGTCAATTCACCCTCTCTTTTTTTTTTTATATATACAAAAAATGTATCCATGCCAAATCGAGTTCACTGTTTACTTGGTGGCAACCATGACGTATTGACAAATGCTGACGTGAATCAGCTTAACCCTTTTGACTCCCTCACCATATCCACCAGCTTTCCACTTAACCCTTTGACTCCCTCACCCTGTCCACCAGCTTTCTCCACTTAACCCTTTTGACCCCCTCACCCTGTCCACCAGCTTTCCACTTAATCCTTTTGACTCCCTCACCCTGTCCACCAGCTTTCCACTTAACCCTTTGACTCCCGTACCCAGTCCGTCAGCATTGTCGACCATGCTCTAGTAAAGCAAAAAATTAACCCTTTGAATCCATCACCCTATCCACTCCCAGTTTTCATGCGAAATGTTGGTATATGTAGGGAGGAATCAAAGGGTTAAGTGGAAAGCTGGTGGATAGGGTGAAGGGATCAAGGGTTAAGTGGAAGCTGGTGGAAGGGAGGGAGTCAAGGGTTAAGTGGAAAGTGGTGGATAGGGTGAGGAGTCAAGGTTAAGTGGAAAGCTGGTGGACTAGGGTGAGGGAGTCAAGGTTAAGTGGAAAGCTGGTGGATAGGGTGAGGGAGTCAAGGTTAAGTGGAAAGCTGGTGGACAGGTGGGGAGGGAGTCAAAAAAGGGTTAAGTGGAAAGCTGGTGGATAGGGTGAGGGAGTCAAAAGGGTTAAGTCTGAGTCACAGTGAAGTCGTTAATCATGAACACGATGGAATGGATACGTTTGTTTTTTCAGACGGCGACAGTTATTGCGGTAGTTCTCTGCAATGTAAAGATGAGTGCATCTCCGACAGTCTGAACCTCCAGACCGTTACACTATTGATACCGTCTGTGTGAGAAGTCAGCTATACATACTGTGAAGTGCCAGGAACACAAATACTGTCATGGATAAATAACAATGCCGGGAAGTAATCGCTGGCTTGGGGTTAAAACATTGACATTTTTTTGTTAAACAGGGGAAACGTTAGTAGAACAACAAATAACAGAAAATTGCAGTGACATACAAAAATGGAAATAGAATCATGCTTACAATACAAGACATTTTAACAAACGTTAAAGGGGAAATAACAACGCCGAGGCCTTAAGTCCCTTTACAACACATTGACAGGAGTTATTTGTCCTGGTCCAAAACGAAAGAAAAAAAAAGCTGGGTTCACTACCTAGCCATGAGAAAAAGCAAGCAAGCAAGCAAGCAAGCAGGCAGGCAGGCAGCAGGTAGAGCAGCAGGAGCAGGACAGCAGGCAGACAGAGAGACAGCAGGCAGACAGAGATAGGCAGGCAGGCAGGCAAGAGAGACAGGCAAAAGGGCAGGCAGGCAGGCAGGCAGAGAGACAAGGCAGGCAGGCAGAGAGGCAGGCAGGCAGCAGGCAGAGAAGAAGCGACAGGCAGAAAGACAGGCAACAGAGAGACAGGCAGACAGGAGTAGACAGGCAGGCAGACAGAGGCAGGCAGGACAGACAAGCCGATAGGCAGACAGAGAAGCGACAGGCAGACAGAGAAACAAACCGACGACCTCTCCAAAAAGTTACGTGCTTAGTTTCTGACAAACTATTATAAAAAAACAACTCTTTTGAAGCAGACTTCTGAAAAGAAAAAGCTGAATGGAAACATGGAATCGGTCCATGTTGCTGATTATGCTATGATACGTTCCACTATGCTGCACGCTCTTGGAATCCTTGCCAAGTTTTATCAGTTTATCTACAACCCACAGATTTCATTTAGTTTGACATTACATGAAAACTACCTGGTGTTCTTTTTCCTTATAGCTTTCCTGTTGTGTTGTTCTAACATTCTAAGAAATATTAGCTGGTGCAAGATGGGGAGATGACAAGCAACGGGACATAACCACACAACGTGTGGCTAGACCTGGTTGTGTGGCTAGACCTGGTTGTGTGGTTAGACGTGGTTGTGTGGCTAGACGTGGTTGTGTGGCTAGACGGGTGTGGCTAGACGTGGGTGTGTGGCTAGACCTGGTTGTGTAGCTAGACCTGGTTGTGTGGCTGGACCTGGTTGTGTGGCTAGACCTGGTTGTGTGGCTAGACGTGGTTGTGTGGCTAGACGTGGTTGTGTAGCTAGACTGGTTGTGTGGCTATGTCCGGGATTTGTAACCCCCCCTCCCCTTACCATTTGGTTTGTGAACAAGTTTACTGATGACTAGGTCCGAATGGGTCATGCAACGCATGGACACCTTTCTTTTGCTTGATGAGATGACTATCGAGTGGCGTCGGGAGCTTGGGAGGCGATTGTCCGGAGAGTGGCGGGCGCTCTGGGTCCCATCCGCACCCTCGAGGCGTTTCTGGTTAACTACGTATATTAAAACTATTGCATCAAAGCTGTTGCTTTCAGTACACTGTAAACACTGACGTGGTAAGCAGTTTTAGAGTTGATGACGGAACCCTTACCATGACCATGTCGCTTACTGTTGGTTCAGTTCAGTTCATGTTGCTTAAAACCCAGCCGACTACTACGGCCATATCAGGACAAAACACCACGTCAAAAATTACTGTTGGTACATGTTTTTGATGCAGGGTCACACTCTGTTACTTCACATGTGTGCGTGCAGTTTCAATTCAATTCAATTCATATTGCTTATAGCCCAGCCGACCACTAGAGCCAGATCAGGGCTAATACCACGTCAAAAAGAAAACCCGTTAAAATAAAAAAGATAAAAACCATGCTCACGTCAACTTTGCAAATGTGCGTGCAGTGACCTTTGAACTGCACCAGCTAGTATTTCTCAGAGGGTTTTACACCATAACAGGAAAGCTAAATGGGAAAAAGAACACCAGGAAGACCTAGGGAGAAAGTGGATAGGGAAAGAGGGTAGGAGATATACTTGCAGTGACAAAAACATTCATATGGAGGGCCATGATCACCAACCCAACGGTATGGCACGTGATGATGATAGGGTTACAATCCAGCTAACTTCCGGTTATAGCCAAAGTGATTGTACTGAATGCAAGTGTCTTGAGCGGAATAAATGTCTTTCTTACCGTAGTGACCCGAAGTATGGACAAGACTCAAGTTATTTTTTTAGCTGTCTACGAAGAGTTTTGTAACCATATGTTTAGTCTACCATCAGATCCGACACGGCAATAATACTAAATGTCAGTCGTTTGTCATATTAAATAATAATAATCATAATGACAAAAAATAGAACGCAAAATGTATCCGATATTGCAAGAAAGATTTTATGTAGTATGACCATCTCTTTTCCTTGATGTTTTTCTTCTCGGGAAGTCGAACCACCAGAGCATGCGCGCCAAACCACTTCCTACGTGACAGTGAAGCCAACGACCGGATATCTGCGGCTGCTTACCTCCCTTTATGGGGCAGCAGCGGAAGCAGATCGGTTAGCTCCCCTTTACGGAGGCAATTTGCATTGACCAATGGGGCCATGCCGCCAGTCTGCTGCCTAACAACAGCTAACAAGACCCGGCTGTCGCGTCCCTGACAATGAGTTTGTCCTTAAGACACAGTCATTCCCGTCTCTGAATGTTCAGTTCAGTTCATATTGCTCATAGCCCAGCCGACTACTGAAGCCATATTAGGGCTAACACCACGTCAAAAAGAAAAAAAAAAGGAAAAAAAAGGAAAAAAGACAACTCGTTAAGATAAAAAGACAACCGTTAAGATAAAAAGACAAAAAACCATGCTCACAAATCTAAAATGCGATTAAAGAAAAACAGACGTAAAATTACATCAGGTGAAATCTATTGATCTCTTGTAAAAACTGGAAAATTGCATCAGGAGAGGACGATTCGGAAGAGGTTATTTAAGGAGTCTGACAGATGGACACATTCAGAGACGAAGTCATTTATCTTCGTGACCACCTCCCAATATACATCCCTGCTTGCCCTCTCCGTTCTACTTCTGTTCACCTGTCAACGACGACATTCTTGATGGTAGCCGCTAATGCATGCCCCGTCAGCTGTCTCCATCCCCTTCTGTCTACAGTCAGTCTTTTGATACTAGTTGTTACAAATTCCTTGATACAGATGTACCACAACTAGTCGCTGCTCGTTGTGTCTGGCCCATACAATTGGAGCGATCTTTCCTCTGTCTATTCAACTGTCACGTACTCCCGTCTTCCTTCAAGTCAAACTTGAATACATTCCTTCGTGTCCAGCCGTGATTTTACCCCTTGTATTTGCCCACTCTTTTCGTCTTACTGCACTCCTGTCCTCTCAGTTTGTGTGTAGTTTGTGTCCTCCAGTTTTGGTCATTGTGAGTGAATGTTTTGGTGTATGATGACAGCGCGCGCTCAGTTCATTCAGTTCCATATTGCTTTTATAGCCCATCCGACTACTAGAGCCATATCAGGGCTAACACCACGTCAAAAACGACAACCCGTTAAGATAGAAAAGAATTAAAAACCATGCTCACCGATAACCTTGCAAGTTTAAAAGGCAACTGTGATTTAACTGTACACGAAGATTTGGCGCCGTATAAGTGTCATTTATTATTATTATTATCGTTACTACTACTACTGATATTACTGTTGTTGCAAATTTATTATTCCTAAAGCTTCGAGAAAATAAATCAGTTGAGAAAACAGCACGTCAACAATTACTCCAGCTTCTTACACAATGGCCTTGACCCCGACTGGCGGATAAAAGAATTTCTACAGAATGTTGTCAAGGGCAACCGTTTTGCTGCCGTGGATTATTGCCCTACGCAAAAGACCAACGGGCTATCCACTTTATCCATGGACTAGAAGGACGGGATCATTTATAACACACCATTCGTATACACCACAGATCCTTGTGTTTTACGCTTTAGGACAAAAGATCAGTTAAGGACCAACCCAGAATGAGGGAGGACAGAGATCGAAGTCAATTTGTCTGAAAACAGTCTCCACACGTCCCTGGTTACTTCACGGTGAGCTGATGGGTGCAGTGGATTTTGTGTGGCGTGGTAACACGCTGTTGGACCGCTTTCTTTTAGGAGGCCACACAGTAAGACGATTACCATAGCGGATGAAAGCATCACTGCACCGGTTTAAATCTTTTCACTTCCACACCTTAAATAACTACTATCTTCCTACCCCCCCTCCCCCAACAACAACAACAACAAAAACAAAAAAACCCATTAAAATACCCTCCCCCCCCCCCCCCCCCCCCCCCAGAAAAAGTTCAAGTCCATATCGTCTATAGCCCAGCTGACTACTAGAGCCATATAAGGGCTAACACCATGTTAAAACCGACACACACATTAAAATAAGTTTAAAAAAAACAACTTGCTCACCGCTTTCCTTGCACTTCAAAAATACATGTCCCCCGTAAAAAATTCACTAACAAGCAAAAAAAAAACCTGCTTGATGGCGTTATGAAGAGAAAGATATGAGGCAACAACACGAGGGATAATGAAGATCAGGTGGCCAAGTCAGACCATGTTTCCATTTTCTCCAGGAAATAATTTTGCCAAACTGCGTGCGATACTGAAAATGGACGTAGATCACAGGTGCCCTTTGATACGACCCTCAAATTCAGCCACTTTATACATAGCACACTTCCATAGAGAAATCAATGGGCGGTCAGTAAGAGAAGCCAGGAGACAAGCTAAGGAAGACAGACAAGCAAGGAAGACAAGCCAGGAAAGACAAGCCAGGAAAGACAAGTCAGGAAAGACAAGTCAGGAAAGACAAGTCAGGAAACAAGCCAGGAAGGGAAGACAAGTCAGGAAAGACAAATCACGAAAGACACAAACCAAGGAAAGAGAAGCCATAAAAGACAAGCCATAAAAAAAACAAGCCATAAACAACAAGCCATAAAAACAAGCCAGGAAATACAAGCCAGGAAAGACAAAGCCAGGAAGACAAACTGTAAGACACAAAAGCTAGGAAGGAAAAGTCAGGAAGACATGTCAAGACAAGCCAGAAAAGACAAGCTGGGAAGATACAAGCTAGGAATTTAAACTCAGGAAGACATGTCATGAAGACAAGTCAGCAAAAACGGTTACCCTGCCAGAGGAGTAGAAAGCAGACAATTCCCTAAACACCATAAGTGTCATATTAATTTTATTGGGGGAGGTGATTATATAACCGCTGCATTATTTTCATGGAAGGGGGGGATCTATGACTGGACACACGATACATAAACACTGATCACGTCCTCCGTTATCCCCCCTTTCCCTCAGAGAGCGGGACTTCGCCATGGTGAGAGCCTAATCACGTGGCGCGCGCGCACACACACACAGAGAAAGGGAGGGAGAGAGAGAGAGGGAGGGGAGAGAGAGAGAGAGAACAGAATACGCACAACACGGGTACGGTAGTCATTGTTATTGTTGTGTAAGCCCAGCCGACTACGTAGAGCCATATCAGGGCTATAACCGCTTCAAAACATACAAAAAAATCAACAAGGGAAAAAACATTCAGTACACATATCAATGCATTCGCACACTTCATCTAAGGACATGCCCCTGGCGCTGACCACTTCGAATATATCGCACAGGAGATCTTAAAAAACACCTCAATACACATTTAAGCATACCTAAGGACACCAAAACATACATAAAAACTGGCATAAATTACCTAAAATTTCTTCTGCATTTCTCACATCCCTAGAGCCAAAAATGCACTTGATACATTACCCAATTATCAATTCAGTTCAGTTCATCTTGCTTATAGCCCAGCCGACTACTAGAGCCATATCAGGGCTAACACCACGTCAAAAACGACAACCCCTAAAATAATGTTTAAAACCATGCTCACTGTTAACCTTGGAAATACCCAATTATCAATCCTAACAAAAAGTACTTAAGACTTTATCGAATACATGCAGGTGAATGGACCAGCAAGGCAGGAAAGAAGGGATATAAAAATGACAAAGCAAAGGAACAAGGCAGAAACAAGAGTGACAGAAAAAGGAAATTTCTAGCACAGAATTTCAGGAAGGAAGGGTATTTATACTGGAAAGAGCCTCCGGCATGCCCACGGGGAACTCCACCCATGTAGCGTGCAATTCAATAATCTCTCGACATGGATGGCCACCATTTGAAGACTGTGGTGATTCTTCAGTCCAGCACAGCAGTATTTTCATTTCATCAGGAAAGTACAGATCGTGGTCTCACGTCCTTTTGTTCGAACTCCCCAAATAAAACAAACCATCAGACACACCTGGGCGTAGGAAAACAACACACACACACACACAACACACACACAACAAAACAAGCACACACACACACACACACCACACACAATACACACACGACAAAGACAAGCAAAGCAAGCAATAAAAAGCAAAATACACAGACAGCAGCAAATTAAATAAGCAGACAAGCCATGTTTCTATTTCTTATAGCCATGCCGACAGCTATTCAGTTAAGTTCATATTACTTACAGCCCAGCCGACTACTAGAGCCATATCAGGGCTAACACCACGTCAAAAACGACAACCTGGTTAAGATAAAAGCCAACAGTTAAAAACTATGCTCACCGTTAACCTTACAAGTCTAAAATGCAATTAATTAAAAAACAGCCGATAAAATCATATCAAAGTGAATCTATGAATCTCTCTTGTAATGCAAGCAAAAATCAATCAGTTCTAATTTACAACAACTAAAACAAAACCAGCATTCAAACAAATAGAAAGCAACAAGCAAGAAAAACATACAAGCAAACATAAGCAAGCAAGCAAGCAAGACAGAACACAGAAGCAAAAGCACCCAAGACAGCAACGTGTAAGGCAAGTAAAACCTAGGGTGAAATGACCACCAAGAACAGCCCGCACAGTTAATTCATTTATCTCTGGCTCCATTTGGAACAGCTGTTGATTTCCACGGGTTCAGACAAGAGCGTACTCAGCTCTGTGCTCAATGCCTCTTTGCTGACCTTTAGTAGTGTTTGTGTTTAACCCTTTGACTCCCGCAACCTATCCACCAGCTTCGAAAACTGAACCCTTTGACTCCCCACCCTATCCACCAGCTTCCTGCAGGTAGCTGATGGATAGGGTGACGAACTGGTGGATAGGGTGCGGGAGTCAAAGGGTTTAAGGTTTTGCAGTTGGTGGATAGGTGCGGGAGTCAAAGGGTTAAGGTTTTGCAGTTGGTGGATAGGGTGTAAGGTTTTTTTGCAGTGGTGGATACGGTGCGGGAGTCAAAACGGTTAACCCTCTTGACTCCCACACCCTATCCACTAGCAATTTTGCATTTGTCAACCATGTTAGCAAAAGCAAAAAACTTAACCCTTCGACTCCCTCACCCTATCCACCAGTTTCTACTCTAGGGGGGAGGGGATACTATTCATACTGATGGTCCTTGACATCCCCACATGGGTAGGGGGGTACTATTTATATTGCAAGTCCCGGATATCCTCAGAGGAGGGGGATACTATTTGTACTAAAAAGAGTCCCCGATATTCCCATGGTTGAGGGATACTGTTTATATTGAAAAGAGCACCGGCCTCACCATCTTAAACACACACACAGAGTATTCAAGTAAATGACACTTCCAAATGACACCGTGCTAATTGCAGAAAATGAAAGGGCAACATTTATAGGCCATTTTATGAGGAAAGGGAAATTAGAGCACCTAGGTCACAACAGGAAAGCTGGAGGGATAAGACCCCCAGTAGACCCAGGGAGAAAATATTGGACGGACTTGCAGGGTGGCTGAGGACAGAGAGGGTGGAAGACGTGCTTGCGGCGACAAGGGATAGATGCATATGGAAGCCATGATCGCCAACGCAATGTGGCAGGGCACTTGATGATGATGATGAAGACTTCCTAATCTTTAGTGGTTATAGCACAGGCCTTGTACACACCACGGTCGAGAGTTCAACTTCCTGAGGATTTTCATTCACACTACTTGTTTGTACATTATGGTTCTGGTTACCAGAAGACAGCGCTTGTCGGACCAGTTCGGGTTAATACTGCGGATTGTTGGTGTTGTGGTTTAAAGCCCAGCCGACTGCGTAGAGCCATATCAGGGCTATAACCGTTCAAAACATACAAAACTTCAACAAGAAAAAAAGTACACATATCAATGCATTTGCGCACATAATTAAGGACGTGCCCCGGCGTTGACCACTCTGTCTAATTTATCGCACAGGGGATTTAAAAAACACACCTGAATACAAATTTAAGCATACCTAAGGACACCAAAGCATAATACAGGCATAAATTACCTAAAATTGCTTCCGCATATCTCCTCTCCCTCGAGCCAAAAATGCACTTAAATGCATGCACAAAATTATCAGCGCTAAGAAAAAGTACGTAAGACTAAGACTTTATCGAACACATACAGGTGAATGGACCGTTAAGGCAGAAAATGATAGAAATGTCAGAAAGCAAAGGAAAAAGGCAGAAACAAAGAGTGACAGAAAAGAGGAAATTTCTGGCACAGAATTTCCATAAGGTGGGGATACTATTTATACGTAAGAGCCCCCGGCATCCCCACGGGGAACCAGAGAATATTGCATTGTGATAAGCATACGTTAAATATTATCAACCAGCACTTACAAGATTATTGATATTATACCAGCGACTAAAAATATGCATTCGATAAAACTACCAAGTAATATTGCTTGATGAATAGCCAGCCGAAATACAGAAATATTCATTGGGATAGCACCAGGTCAAGAGACAATCCGCATTGGGATAGCACCAAACAGTAAAATGCCATTGCTACCACCGATAACCAGAGTAAATATTGCGATAGCACAGAACAGAAACATTACTGTGACCGAAAGAAAATCGTTGTCGGTCGCAGATAGACCCCGAAAAGGAAAAGCATAGCACCGAGAGGTTAGCTCAGCGAGCTACAGAACTCATCAGGGCTAATATTACGTTAAAAACAAGTTTAAATATAAACCAAGCACTTACAAGTTCACAATTATCAAGTTTAAAATGCATTTAAAAATCTCCAAGTTAATACTGCTGTAAAAGCCCAGCCAACTACTAGAGCCATATCAGGGCTAACACCAGGTCAAAAACGACAATCCCGTTTAAAATAGACAACAGTTAAAAGACCATGCTCACAGTTAACCTTGTAAGTCTAAAATGCAATTACAGAAAACCATACTTGACGTAAAATCGTGTCGGGTCAAATTTATTGATCTCTCGTAAATATGGAAAATTGCATCAGGAGGGACGTCTTGGAAGAGGTTCTTTAAGGAGTCCGCCGTGTAACCAAAGTTGCTTAAGGGCATAATGATACCAGGACAAAGAACCAATGTTTTAACAATGTAATACTGTATAAACACAAACAGTAATCAAATAAATTTAAATAAGCCATCTCTTGACTTAAAGAACGAGAGAGAGAGAGAGAGAGAAGAGAGAGACAGAGAAAAAGAGAGAGACAGACAGACCACACACACAACACAGACAGACAGACAGAGACAGAGGCAAAGAGACAAGACAGACAATACAGACAGAAAAGACTTAGTTTCATACAATATATTCGTTTCAGGCCAAAGCCCCTTATGAAGAGGTGCAATTACAAACTAATCAAGTTATTGAAAAAATGTAAGCACAGATTTATTTTATAATGTAAGCTAAACAATGTTGCAACAAACACGCCCAGTGAAGAATTAATATTTAAAACAAAAACATGGCTACAAGACATCTTTTATCCTTTTGTGAGATTTGTACAGAAGTATCGCCACTTTTCCTAGCTTCTTCATTTCCTGTTGTGAGAATTTCAATAAACTTTATCTTTGTCGGGATGTTCCAATATTTTTGAGTGAGAGAGAGAGAGAGACAGACAGACAGAGAGGAGAGAGAGAGATAGAGATAGAGAGAGAATGAGAGAGAAAGACAGACATATATATAGAGAGAAAAGAGAGAGAGAGAGAGGAGAGAGAGAGAGAAAGAGAGAGGAGAGAGAGAGACATACAGACAGACGAGATAGAGAGAGAAAGACAGAGAGAAAGAAAGAGAGAGGAGAGAGAGAGAGAGAAGAGATAGAGAAGAGATACAGAGACAGAGACAGAGAAGAGAGAGAGAGAGAGAGAGCATAAATATCGAAATACAGAGAAACGCTGAACACAGCAGTCAAAAGAAAAACATGAAATGCAGACAAAGTGGCACCCCAGCCCACACACACACACACACACACACACCACAAAACGCACACACAACACATTGCGACGTCGACAGAAGGAAGGAAGAACGGGAGAGAAGGTAAACAGGCTAAAAAAGTCCCCCCCCCCCCCCCCAATACACAGAGGGAGGGAGAAGAACTGCAGACTGCTTGCCACTCCCACCCACCCCCAATTGTGATACCGTCAGACATGTGGCACCGTCAGGGAACCCCCCCCCTCTCCCAAAGCAACACACCACACACACACA
This sequence comes from Monoplex corrugatus, assembly GCA_030674185.1. NCBI lineage: Eukaryota > Metazoa > Mollusca > Gastropoda > Littorinimorpha > Ranellidae > Monoplex > Monoplex corrugatus. The sequence continues at coordinate 10,435,009 of JAPXFY010000021.1, read as the reverse complement.
CACACACACACACACACACACAGCTCAACACACACACACACACACAGCAAAAACTTAAAAACTTACCATCTATAAAATCATCACAAGCTTATTCAAAAGTCAGGATAATACAAAAACGGAAATTATATAATTTAAATCGTAACTAACGAGAGAGGGGTGGGCGAGATAGAGGAAGAGGACAGAGAGAGAGAGACAGAGAGAGAGACAGAGAGAGAGAGGACAGACAGAAGAGAGAGAGAGGACAGAGAGCAGAGAGAGCAGAGACAGAGAGAGACAGAGGAGACAGAGAGGAACAGAGAGAGGAACAGAGAGAGCGAACAGAGAGAGCGGAACAGAGAGAGCGGAACGAGAGCGCGGAACAGAGAGCGCGGAACAGAGAGGCGGAACAGAGAGAGCGGAACAGAGAGAGCGGAACGGAACAGAGAGCGGAACGGACAGAGAGCGGAACGGAACAGAGGCGGAACGGAACAGAGAGCGGAACGAACAGAGAGCGGAACGGAACAGAGAGCGGAACGGAACAGAGCGGAACAGAGAGAGCGGAAAAGAGAGAGCGGAACAGAGAGAGCGGACAGAGAGAGCGGAACAGAGAGAGCGGAACAGAGAGAGCGGAACAGAGAGCGGAACAGAGAGAGCGGAACAGAGAGCGGAACAGAGAGAGCGGAACAGAGAGAGCGGAACAGAGAGAGCGGAACAGAGAGAGCGGAACAGAGAGAGTGGAACAGAGAGAGTGAACAGAGAGAGACAGCGTAGATAGAGAGATAGAGAGGAGAGCGAGAGATAGAGAGGAGAGCGAGAGATAGAGAAGGAGAGCGGAGATAGAGAAGGAGAGCGGGAGATAGAGAAGGAGAGCGGGAGATGAGAAGGAGAGCGGGAGATAGAGAAGGAGGCGGGAGATAGAGACAGAGAGAGCGGAGAAGAGTAAGGAGAGGGATAGAGAGAGAGCGGAGATAGAGAAGGAGAGCGGGGAGGGAGAGAGAGAGAGAGAGAGAGAGAGAGAGGAGAGAGAAGAGAGAAGAGAAGAGAGAAGAGAGAGAGAGAAGAGAGAGAGAGAGAGAGAGAGAGAGAGAGAGAGAGAGGAGAGAGAGAGGAGAGACGAGACACAGACAGATCAGGAGAAGGAGGGTGGGAAGAACGGAATTGTATTCTAACAACAAACGAAAAGTTAAACGCAGCGTAAAACTGACTCAAATCAAGCGTGTGTCCACAGTAGTTAGGAACGAGCGTAATTCAGTGTTCCATCACAGTTCCCTGCCCCGATTCCTGATAAAGAAACCCAGGCTGCCTTCTGAACTGGTCGTCAAAACAAAACAAAATGGAGGGTTTTTTTTTTGTTTTTTTTCCGGCTTGCTTCTTCTGCTTGTTTTAAAGAATCAAGATTACCCCAAGGTTTGCATGTCTGCCACTTTCTGCCTGCCTGCCTGTCTCTCTGCCTGTCTCTCCCTCTGCCTCCCCTCTCTCTGCTCTAAGCTCCCTTTCTCTGCTTCTCTCTCTGCCCCCCTCCCCCTCTCTGCCCTCCTCTCTGTCCCCTCTGCCCCCCTCTCCCTCTGCCCCCTCTTCTCTCTGCCCACTTCCCTCTCTCTGCCCCCCTTCTCTGCCTCTCCCCTCTCTGGGCCTCTCCCCTCTCTGGGCCACTCCCTCTCTCACCGTCTCTCACCGTCTCTCAACGGATGAGATACAAGGATGGACACAAACACCATACACAAGATTAAGATCTTAATGTCAATGAACTGTAAATTTGCGCCTAAGCCCTACATGCTAGTAAGGTTTTATCTTTTTGGACATTATCTACCACACAGCATCTGTGACGTCGGTGTTTATGGAATCATCTTAAGCATAGACACACCATTTCGGTGAAAAAAAACTTAAATGGCACTGCACTAGTTTATTTCAATGTTACTGCAATGATCTCAAATTTTCCTGTCATTGTTATGAAATCATTTTGTACTCCTTGGTATAAAAGCCTGAAAGGATACTGCCAACAAAACGTCAGGAAAGGGGCTAAAAGGAGTCGGACCCGCGTGCCTTCTGGATTATGCACGTTAAGGTAGCAGGTACAGTGGCGGAGAAGCTATTTTTGTTTATTTTAGTAACAGTGGATATACATAAGCTAGAAACCTGATTTTTGGCAGAAATCTGCAGGATACATGTCTCTAATAGAAAAAAATATTATTTTGGTAAAATGTTTCATATAATTTGTGTTGTAATTAATTATGTAAATTAATGTGAAATTTTCGATACCAAAAATAGTGATAGTTTTTGACAGACTAATTCCCAGGGTATAATTCTTTTTGAAGATTTGTTTTTTTTAATATAACCTATATTACAAAATGAAGCTTTTGTCATACCAACTTTTTGATATCCAGTTTTGTCTTCATTCTATGGGCGTATAAAATTCGCGTTAAATGTCATTAAAATTTTTTACACTTTTACAAGCTTTATTACTAAACTATACAAGTTATCCAAAATCTGGTATGACACAAGCTAGCTGTTAGTATGATAAAGCTTTGTGCCAAAATTCATGCAGATTGGTTAATATTTGTACGCACTAGGAACGCAAAACGACAAAAAAAAGGTCAATTTTGACAAACGTTGACAAACGCCAAAACACGCAGAACACAGCCTTACTAAAAAAATTCCTGAAGCAAATCTGTTTGTTTTTCAGCAAAATGCTTTGAGGATATAGTGTAGAAATGATTTTTCTGTGTTAAAAAAAATATAGGAAGTAGTAATTCCAAAAAGTCAAATTTCTCATCTCCCCCACTGTACCTGCTACCTTGCATGCCACGGCGGCTGAAAATCATGAGATGGATATTGGCCTGGCTGCCCCGGCGAAAAAAAAACTATTGGATAGACAGGTTCATTTTGACATTAAGGAGGAAATTTCTAGCAGAGAATGTCGTGTGCATTCTGGCTTGAGCATGTTAAAGATTCCACGGCAGCTGAAAATAGTGGGGAGATGGAGCATTTGCCCGAATGCCCTAGAAAAAAAAACTGTTGGAGAGATGGGTTCAAAGGAGGAAGTTTCTAGCAGAGAATGTCCAGAAAGTGGGGATACTATTAATACTGAAAGAGCCCCAGGCATCCCAACAAGTAAGAGGAAAAAGTGTCACATCAACACAGATGTAAAAATGCACAGTACACACACAGCGTGGCGCCAGTCTGGTGAAGAGAGAGAGGAGGAGGGATCGATAGAAACCAACAATAGCACAACTCTGTAACCTCATCAATCATTGACAAACCCCCATAACTCGGCTCTCTAAACTATGAAACACTCGCCTTGTGTAATGACTTCGCACACGCACACGCACACACACACACGCACACACACACACGCACACGCACACACACACACGCACACGCACACGCACACACACACACACACAGCCCAAGCATGGCGTCACCAGTTTGCTGAAACCACCAATTGTCAGCACGAGTTCAGTCAATCTTAAGAACTGGTTGCATGATGGCGGTAAAAGTTCAGGTTCATACTGTTTATAGCCCAGCCGACTTCGAGAGCCATATCAGGACTACAACCACGTTAACAGAATTCTAAATCTAAAAACAAACAAACAAACAACAACAACAACAACAAAAACCACGGTCACTTTTATCCTTTCAATTGTAAAATGCAGACAAAAGACCTTTCCCTTACGTTATTGTTATTGTCTAAAGCCCAGCGACTGCGCAGAGTTCATGACTATAACCGCTTCAAAACATACAAAACTTCAACAGGAAAAAATAAAGTACACATTTCAATGCATTCGCGCACAGAATCTATGGACGTGCCTCTGGCGTTGGTCACTCCGAATTTATCGCACAGGGGATTAAACAACAAAATTTAAGCGTACCCAAGGACACCAAAACATTTAAAAACATGTATAACTTATCTAAAATTGCTTCCGGATATCTCACCTCCCAAGAGCAAAAAATGCACTTTACACAATGACCCAATTATCAATCCTACGTAAAAGTACGCAAGACTTTATCGAACACATACAGGTGAATGGACCATTAAGGCAGAAAATGATAGGAAGAAATGACAGAAAGCAAAGGATCAAGGCAGAAACAAAGAGTGATAGAAAAGAGGCAATTTCTAGCACAATTTCCAGAAGGTGGGGATACTATATATTGAAAGAGCCCCAGCATCCCCAAGGGGGGCATGTCCAAAGTGGTAATCTCGCAAGTGTACATCAAAAGACGGCCACTACCATACTGTCTGATGAAAACGACTGGTCTGACTTCGCCACAAGCATGTCTCAATGTCAGAGTAAGGACACATCTACACAAACAATCTTGTGTTCGCCACAACTAGCTCCAAGTTCAATGACAGCCGTTGTGGCATCAAACGCCACAACAACTCTCCTCCATTTACCAGTCTGTATTATTACTTCGTAGAGAATGGAATCCAACTGTATTTTCAAGTACTTATTGCTTGTAGCCCAGCCGACTACTAGAGCCATATCAGGGCTAAAACTACGTCAAGAACCAGGTTAAGATTAAGGGCAGTTAAGAATCCATGCTCACCGTTAACCTTGCAAGTCTAAATTGCAGGAAAACCATGCTCAGACCTAAAATCATGTCAGATGAAATCTTGTTCTCATGTAAAAACAAGCATTGCATCAGGAAGGATGCTTACACATATCAATGTATTCGCACACATTCTGTAATTTAAGGACATGCCCCTGACGTTGACCATTCTGTCCAATTTATTGCACAAGGGATTTAAAAAACATACTTGCATATAAATTTAAACTAAAGGCACTAAAACATAAAAACAGGCCTAAATTACCTAAAATTCTTTCCGCATATCTCACTTCCTTGAGCCAAAAATGCAGTTGATACATGTACCCAAACAAAATATGTAAGACTTTATCGAACACATAGGTGAATGGACCATTAAGGCAGAAACTGATAGGAAGAAATGACAAAGCAAAGGAACAAGGCAGAAACAAGAGTGACAGAAAAGAGGAAATTTCTAGCACAGAATTTCCAAGAGGTGGGGATAGTATTTATATTGAAAGAGCCCCTGGCTTCCCCAAGGTTTTTTTTTCACTCATTTGATAATGTGTTCCTTTAGAGTGCCGCAAGTTCAAGTTCATATTGCTTATAGTCCAGCCGACTACTAGAGCCATATCAGAGCTAACACCACGTCAAAAACGACAACCTGCTAAGATTAAAGACAGTTAAAAACCATGCTCACTGTTAACTGAAAGTCCTGCAAACATGCTTTTGGCATGAATGGTTTGCACTATACAAGTGCATTATACAATTGCCAACGACAGGAAGAAGTACGCTAAGCAGTATTGCAACTTTTCAAGCAAAGTGTTCTTAACCTAACTTCACTCTCGACAAAACCATTTTGATAATTCACTGTGTTCTATACATCTGCAGGTTCAAGTTCATATTGCTTATAGCCCAGCCGACTACTACAGCCATATCAGGGCTAACACCATGTCAAAAACGACAACCCGTTGAGATAAAACAACAGTTAAAATCCATGCTCACCGTTAACCTTGTAAATTTAGAATGCAATCAAAGAACAACAAACGCCAAATCATATCAGGTGAAATCTATTGATCTCTTGTAAAAACTGGAAAAACGCGTACTTCTGTGGGTAGTCAAAAATGAACACAATTCAATTCAATTCATATTGCTTATAGCCCAGCCGACCACTAGAGCCATATCAGGGCTAACACCACATCAAAAGGAAAAGAACAACCCTTATGATAAAAAACAGTTAAAAACCATGCTCACCGTCAACCTTGCAAATTTAAAATGCCATTATAGAAAAACACGTAAAATTACATCAAGTGAAATCTCATCGATTGCTGGAACTTATACGATGTGAGACAAAAACACTACACGGCAGATTCCTTAAAGGAGCTCTTACGAGACGTTCCTCTTGATCCAATATTCCAGTTTTTACAAGAGATCAATAGGAGGTGTAAATGAACACAAACTACAAGCATAGTACAAGTTAGCACGTTTTCAACCAACAGGTTCTGATCTTTTTTCCTTTATGAACGACTGTTGTGGATTAACTGTTAATGAATAAACCGTTGTGTGCTGTTTATTTGATGCCAAGTCAATACCAGCATGTCGCAGGATATGATAAAAACACAGCCCCACAAGCCTACACAGTCCTACAAAACAATGGCAACAGTCATGGCAGTTTGAAGGGATTTTTTCGTTTTCATATTTGATCAGTTGTGTGATAGAATGTTTGTTTTCTATTTGTTGCATGTTTATTGATGGTTGCTGCCAATATCACCGTGCCAGTGGGTACAATGAAAACCGTCAGAAAGCCCACAAACACACCCACGCCCACAAAAATACAGACAATAATGACGCTTTGATGGGATTCTCATCTCCTGAAATTCGGAGCGTGCTTTGTGTCAACAAGAGCGCCACTTCCGTTTCCGGCACTCGTGCGGCACGCGCAGCCTTTGTGAGAGGAATTGGCTGCCGGGATAAGAGGCAGTGTGGTGTGTAGTGTGTTATTATTTCACTCTGTATTCTTTCCTTTTCTCTCTCCCCTCATTTTTTCTTTCTCTGTCCCCAAAATTGTCCGTGCATTGGAAATACTGGAGTGAGCGAGAGAACAGCTAAGTGTAGGACATGGATAGCCAACAGCACTCCTGACAACACTCAAGATGAAATGGAACAAAACTATCACCTTGACGCATAGACACCATCCAAACATACAAGACACCCTAGCCCTAACCTCTCCCCCCCCCCAAAAAAAAAAAAAACCCAAACAAAACTAAAACAAAAAAAATACCACCATCCAAAAACAAAAAACAAAAACTGACGTTAAAAAGTACAAAGGACAAAAGACATCAGAAAACATGATACAAAAAACAAAAACAACCTCCCCCCACAAAAAACGTGACTATAGATATAAAAATACAACAAGCAATCAGAAAGAAAACTTCCTCTCACTCTGTTCCACTCTCCACTCTCAAGAAACATGACACTGATTCTCTGGTCAGTAATCAGGAGGCACAATGGTTTCTTAACGAATGTGCTGAGATGCTTGGTTAATTCCAGTTTTACGCCACATCAACGCGGTAGTGTCCATCGTGAATGGAAAAAGCAAAAGGCAACAAAGTTTGTAAACAAAAAGATCTAAGCTATTTGAAGTCCAAGCTAAACTAGTCCACCAGTCAATCCAAATCCACAGCCAACCCCTGCCAGCAACGTGAAATCAAAAACTAAACCTGACAGAGAGAGAGAGAGAGAGAGAGAGAGAGAGAGAGAAGAGAGAGAGAGAGAGAGAAGAGAGAGAGAGAGAAAAAAAAAGAGAAGAGAGAGAGAGAGAGAGGAGAGAGAGAGGGGGTGGGAAGAACGGGAATTGTATTCTAACAACAAACGAGGCAAGTTAAACGCAGCGTAAAACTGAACTCAAATCAAGCGTGTGTCCACAGTAGTTAGGAACGAGCGTAATTCAGTGTTCCATCACAGTTCTCTGCCCCTGATTCCTGATAAAGAAACCCAGGCTGCCTTCTGAACTGGTCGTCAAAACGTAAAGAAAAACGGCGAGGTGTGTTTTTTTGGCTTCCTCCTGCTTGCTTTAAAGAATTAAGATTACCCCGAGGTTTGCATGTCTGTCTGTCTGCCACTCACTCTCTGCCTGCCTGCCTGTCTCTCCCTCTGCCTCCCCTCTCTCTGCTCTAAGCTCCCTTTCTCTGCTTCTCTCTCTGCCCCCCTCCCCCTCTTTGCCCCCTCCCCCTCTCTGCCCCCCTCCCCCTCTCTGCCCTTCTCTCTGCCCCCCTCTTCTCTATCTGCCCACTTCCCTCTCTCGCCTCCTTCTCTCTCTGCCTCTCCCTCTCTGTGCTCCCTTCTCGTGCCTCTCCCCTCTCTGTGCCTCTCCCCTCTCTGTGCCACTCCCTCTCTCACTGTCTGTCTCTCAACGGATGAGATACAAGGATAGACACAAACACCATAAACAAGATTAAGATCTTAAAACCTTACTAGCGTGTTGGGCTTAGGCGCAAATTTAAAGTTTATTGACATTATCACTTTGGACATTATATGCCACACAGCATCTGTCGCATCGGTATTTGTGGAATTATCTTAAGCATAGACACACCATCTTGGGGAGAAAAAAAAACTTAAAATGGCACTGCACTAGTTTATTTCAACGTTGCTGCAATGATCTCAAATTTTCTTCTGATGTTATTGTTATGAAATGATTTGTATTCCTTGGTATAAAGGCCTGACAGGATACTGTCAACAAAACGTCTGGAAAGGGGCTAAAAGGAGTCGGCCCCATGTGCCTTCTGGATTATGCATGTTAAACATGCCACGGCAGCTGAAAATCATGAGGGAGATGGATATTGGCTCGGCTGCCCTGGCAAAAAAAAAACTTTTGGAGAGACAGGTTCATTTTGACAGGAGAAAATTTCTAGCGGAGAATGTCGTTGCATTCTGGCTTGAGCATGTTAAAGATTCCACAGCAGCTGAAAATAGTGGGGAGATGGAGCATTTGCTCGACTGCCCTAGAAAAAAAAAACTTTTGGAGAGATGGGTTCAAAGGAGGAAGTTTCTAGCAGAGAATGTCCAGAAAGTGGGGATACTATTAATACTGAAAGAGCCCCCGACATCCAACAGGGAAGAGGAAAAAGTGTCATCAACACAGATGTAAAAATGCACAGTACACACACAGCGTGGCGCCAGTCTGGTGAAGAGAAAAGAGGAGGAGGGATCGATAGAAACCAACAATAGCACAACTCTGTAACCTCATCAATCATTGACAAACCCCCATAACTCGGCTCTCTAAACTATGAAACACTCGCCTTGTGTAATGACTTCACACACACACACACACACACACACACACACACACACACACACACACACACACACACACACACACACACACACACACACACACACACACAGCCAAGCATGGCGTCTCCAGTTTCCTGAAACCACCATTTGTCAGCACGAGTTTAGTCAATCTTAAGAACTGGTTGCATAATGGCGGTAAAAGTTCAGGTTCATACTTTTATAGCCCAGCCGACTTCTAGAGCCATATCAGGATGACGACCACGTTAACAGAATTCTTAATCTAAAAACAAAAACAAACAACAACAACAACAACCACGGTCACTTTTATCCTTTCAAATGTAAAATGCAGACAAAAGATCTGTCCCTTACGTTATTGTTACTGTTTAAAGCAGGGCTTAACACAGGAGGAAGAAAAAAAACACTGAAACTAGGGGGGGTCCGGAGGCATGCTCCCCCGGGAAAATTTTTTAAAAACCAAGTGTAAATCTATGCCATTTCGTGCTTTCTGGACAATTTCAAGTGATATTTAGTGCATAAAAAGTCCGACCGGAAACTTCTTCCAAGAAAAATCAGGGGCCATAACTTGCGCGCCATTGCTATGAATACTTGCAAGCCGATCACGGATGCCTTGTTCCTTTGTTTCTGTTTTTTTTTTTTGTGTTTTTTTTAGACAAACCGAAATCGCGAATTCCGCCCAGACGCGGAACGTTTTAAGCCCTGTTAAAGCCCAGCCGACTGCGCAGAGCCATATCAGGACTATAACCGCTTCAAAACATACAAAACTTCAACAGGAAAAAAAAATAAAGTACACATTTCAATGCATTCGCGCACAGAATCTATGGACGTGCCCCTGGCGTTAGCCACTCCGAATTTATCGCACAGGGGATTTAAAAAAACAAATTTAAGCATACCCAAGGACACCAAAACATTAAAAAACATGTATAACTTATCTAAAATTGCTTCGGATATCTCACCTCCCAAGAGCCAAAAATGCACTTTACACAATGACCCAATTATCAATCCTACGTAAAAGTACGCAAGACTTTATCGAACACATACAGGTGAATGAACTATTAAGGCAGAAAATGATAGGTAAAATGACAGAAAGCAAAGGATCAAGGCTGAAACAAAGAGTGACAGAAAAGAGGAAATTTCTAGCACAGAATTTCCAGAAGGTGGGGATACTATTTATACAGAGAGAGCCCCTGGCATCCCCAAGAGGGGCATGTCTAAACTGGTAATCTCGCAAGTGTATATCAAAAGACGGCCACTACTATACTGTCTGATGAAAACGACAGGTCTGACTTCACCACAAGCATGCTCAATGTCAGAGTAAGGACATCTATACAAACAATCTTGTGTCCACCACAACTAGCTCTAAGTTCGATGACAGCCGTAGTAGCATCAAACGCCACAACTCCTCTCCTCCGTTTACAGGTGTATTATTACTTCGTAGAGAACGGAATCCAACTGTATTTTCCCAAATTCTTATTGCTTGTAGCCCAGCCGACTACTAGAGCCATATCAGGGCTAAAACCACGTCAAGAGCCAGGTTAAGATTAAGGGCAGTTAAAATCCATGTTCCCCGTTAACTTTGCAAGTCTAAATCGCAAGCAAACCATGCTCAGACCTAAAATCATGTCAGGTGAAATCTTGTTCTTATGTAAAAACTGGAGCATTGTATCAGGAGGGATGCTTACACATATAAGGCAATCACGCACATAATTTAAGGACATGCCCCTGACGTTGACCATCTTCCAATTTATCGCACAGGGGATTTAAAAAAACATACGTGCATATACATTTAAAAAAACTAAAGACACTAAAACATAATAAAAACAGGCCTAAATTACCTAAAACTGTTTCCGCATATCTCATTTTCCTTGAGCCAAAAATGCATTAAATAAATATACTCAAAGTATGTAAGACTTTATCGAACACATACAGGTGAATGGACCAGTAAGGTAGAAACAAAGCAAAGGAACAAGGCAGAAACAATAGTGACAGAAAAGAGGGAATTTCTAGCACAGAATTGCCAAGAGGTGGCGATACTCTTTATACTGAAAGAGCCCCTGGCTTCCCCAAGTGATTTTATTTAACTCGTTTCATAATGTGTTCCTGTAAAGTGCCGCAAGTTCAAGTTCATATTGCTTATAGTCCAGCGACTACTAGAGCCATATCAGGGCTAACACCACGTCAAAAACGACAACCTGTTAAGATAAAAGTTAAAAACCATGCTCACTGTTAACCTTGAAAGTCTGCAAACATGTTTTTGACACGAATGGTTTGCGCTATACAAGTGCAATTATACAATTGCCAACGACATAAAGCAATACGCTACGCAGTATTGCAACTTTTCAAGCAGGTGTTCTTAACCTAACTTCACTGTCGACAAAACCATTTTGATAATTCACTGTGTTCTATACTTCTGCAGGTTCAAGTTCATATTGCTTATAGCCCAGCCGACTACTACAGCCATATCAGGGCTAACACCATGTCAAAAACGACAACCTGTTGAGAGATAATAAACAGTTAAAATCCGTGCTCACTGTTAACCTTGTAAATTTAAATGCAATCAACAACAAACGTCAAATCATATCAGGTGAAATCTATTGATCCTTGTAAAAAACGAAAAAACCCGTACTTCTGTGGGTAGTCAAAAATGAACACAATTCAATTCAATTCATATTGCTTATAGCCCAGCCGACCACTAGAGCCATATCAGGGTTAACACCACGTCAAAAGGAAAAGAACCCGTTAAGATAAAAAACATAAAAACCATGTTCACCATCAACCTTGCAAATCTAAAATGCCATTAAAGAAAAACTAAAATTACATCAAGTGAAATCTATTGATCTCTTGTAAAAACTGGAATATTGCATCAGGAGGACGTCTCGGAAGAGCTCCTTTAAGGAATCTGCCCTGTCTCACTGCCTGTCTCTCTCTCTGCCCCCAGTTCCCACAAAAAATGCGACTATAGATATAAAAAAAACAACAAGCAATCAGAAAGAAAACTTCCTCTCACTCTGTTCCACTCTCCACTCTCAAGAAACGCACCAATTCTCTGGTCAGTAATCAGGAGGCACAATGGTTTCTTAACGAATGTGCTGAGATGCTTGGTTAATTCCAGTTTTACACCACATCAACCCGGTAGTGTCCATCGTGAATGGAAAAAGCAAAAGGCAACAAAGTTTGTAAACAGGAAGATCTAAGCTATTTGAAGTCCAAGTTAAACTGGTCCAATCCAGTCAATCCCAAATCCACAGCCAACCCCTGCCAGCAACGTGAAATCAAAAACTAAACCTGACAGAGAGAGAGAGAGAGAGAGAGAGAGAGAGAGAGAGAGAGAGAGAGAAGAGAGAGAGAGAGGAGAGAGAGGAGAGAGAGAGAGAGAGAGAGAGAGAGAGAGAGAGAGAGAGCACAAAGAGGAGGAGGGGTGGGAAGAACGCGAATTGTATTCTAACAACAAACGAGGCAAGTTAAACGCAGCGTAAAACTGAACTCGATCAAGCGTGTGTCCACAGTAGTTAGGAACGAGCGTAATTCAGTGTTCCATCACAGTTCTCTGCCCCGATTTCTGATAAAGAAACCCAGGCTGCCTTCTGAACTGGTCGTCAAAACAAAACAAAAATGTCGGAGAGTTTTATTTTTGTTTTTTTTCGGCTTCCTTCTTCTGCTTGTTTTAAAGAATCAAGATTATCTGGAGGCTTGCATGTCTGTCTGTCTGTCTGCCACTTTCTTTGCCTGTCTCTCTGCCTGTCTCTCTCTCTCTGCCCCCAGCTCCCTTCTCTGCTTCTCTCTCTTGCCCCCTCTGCTTTCTCTCTCTTGCCCCCCTTCTCCCTCTGCCCCCTCTCTCTTTCCCCCCTTCCCTCTCTGCCCCCCTTCCCCCTCTGCTCCCCCTTCTCCCTCTCTGCTCCTCCCTCCTCTCTCTGCTCCCCCCTCCTCTCTCTCTGTGCCACTCCCTCTCACTGTCTCTCTCTTTCAATGGATGAGATACAAGGATAGACAAAACACCATACACAAGGTTAAGATACTAAAACCTTACTAGCATGTAGGGCTTAGGCGCAAATTTACAGTTTACTGACTTTATTTTGGACATTATCTACAACACAGCATCTGTGGCGTCGGTATTTATGGAATTATCTTAAGCGTGGAGACACCATCTTGGTGAGAAAAAACTTAAATGGCACTGCACTAGTTTATTTCAATGTTACTGCAATAATCTCAAATTTTCTTCTGATGTTATTGTTATGAAATGATTTGTACTCCTTGGTATAAAGGCCTGACAGGATACTGTCAACAAAACGTCCAGAAAAATGCTAAAAACGAGTCGGACCCGCCTTCCTTCTGGCTTATGCACGTTAAACATGCCACTGCAGCTGAAAATCGTGAGAGAGATGGGGATTGGTCCGGCTGCCCCAGCGAAAAAAAACAAACTATTGGACAGACAGGTTCATTTTGACATTAAGGAGGAAATTTCCAGCAGAGAATGTCTCGTGCATTCTGGCTTGTGCATGTTAAATATTCCACGCCAGCTGAAAATCGTAGGGAGATGGAGCATTTGCCCGACTGCCCTAGAAAAAAAAAACTGTTGGAGAGATGGGTTCAAAGGAGGAAGTTTCTAGCAGAGAATGTCCAGAAAGTGGGGATACTATTAATACTGAAAGAGCCCCCGGCATCCCAACAGGGAAGAGGAAAAAGTGTCACATCAACACAGATGTAAAAATGCACAGTACACACACAGCGTGGCGCCAGTCTGGTGAAGAGAAAGAGAGGAGGAGGGATCGATAGAAACCAACAATAGCACAACTCTGTAACCTCATCAATCATCGACAAACCCCCATAACTCGGCTCTCTAAACTATCAAACACTCGCCTTGTGTAATGACTTCACACACAACACACACACACACCACACACACACACACACACACACACACACACACACACACACACACACACACACACACACACACACAAGCATGGCGTCTCCAGTTTGCTGAAACCACAATTTGTCAGCACGAGTTCAGTCAATGTTAAGAACTGGTTGCATGATGGCGGTAAAAGTTCAGGTTCATACTGTTTATAGCCTAGCCGACTTCTAGAGCCATATCAGGACGACGACCACGTTAACAGAATTCTTAATCTAAAAACAAAAACAAACAACAAAAACAACCACGGTCACTTTTATCCTTTCAAATGTAAAATGCAGACAAAAGATCTGTCCCTTACGTTATTGTTACTGTTTAAAGCAGGGCTTAACATAGGAGGAAGAAAAAAAACACTGAAACTAGGGGGGTCCGGAGGCATGCTCCCCGGGAAAATTTTTTAAAAACCAAGTGTAAATCTATGCCATTTCGTGCTTTCTGGACAATTTCAAGTGATATTTAGTGCATAAAAAGTCCGACCGGAAACTTCTTCCAAGAAAAATCAGGGGCCATAACTTGCGCGCCATTGCTATGAATACTTGCAAGCCGATCACGGATGCCTTGTTCCTTTCGTTTCTGTTTTTTTTTTTTTTTTTTTTTTTTTTAGACAAACCGAAATCGCGAATTCCGCCCAGACGCGGAACGTTTTAAGCCCTGTTAAAGCCCAGCCGACTGCGCAGAGCCATATCAGGACTATAACCGCTTCAAAACATACAAAACTTCCACAGGAAAAAAAAATAAAGTACACATTTCAATGCATTCGCGCACAGAATCTATGGACGTGCCCCTGGCGTTAGCCACTCCGAATTTATCGCACAGGGGATTTAAAAAACAAATTTAAGCATACCAAGGACACCAAAACATTTAAAAACATGCATAACTTATCTAAAATTGCTTCCGGATATCTCACCTCCCAAGAGCCAAAAATGCACTTTACACAATGACCCAATTATCAATCCTACGTAAAAGTACGCAAGACTTTATCGAACACATACAGGTGAATGAACTATTAAGGCAGAAAATGATAGGTAGAAATGACAGAAAGCAAAGGATCAAGGCTGAAACAAAGAGTGACAGAAAAGAGGAAATTTCTAGCACAGAATTTCCAGAAGGTGGGGATACTATTTATACAGAGAGAGCCCCTGGCATCCCCAAGAGGGGCATGTCTAAACTGGTAATCTCGCAAGTGTATATCAAAAGACGGCCACTACTATACTGTCTGATGAAAACGACTGGTCTGACTTCACCACAAGCATGCCTCAATGTCAGAGTAAGGACACATCTATACAAACAATCTTGTGTCCACCACAACTAGCTCTAAGTTCGATGACAGCCGTAGTAGCATCAAACGCCACAACTCCTCTCCTCCGTTTACAGGTCTGTATTATTACTTCGTAGAGAACGGAATCCAACTGTATTTTCAAGTTCTTATTGCTTGTAGCCCAGCCGACTACTAGATCCATATCAGGGCTAAAACCACGTCAAGAGCCAGGTTAAGATTAAGGGCAGTTAAAATCCATGTTCCCCGTTAACTTTGCAAGTCTAAATTGCAAGCAAACCATGCTCAGACCTAAAATCATGTCAGGTGAAATCTTGTTCTTATGTAAAAACTGGAGCATTGCATCAGGAGGGATGCTTACACATATCAAGGCAATCACGCACATAATTTAAGGACATGCCCCTGACGTTGACCACTCTATCCAATTTATCGCACAGGGGATTTAAAAAACATACTTGCATATACATTTAAAAAAACTAAAGACACTAAAACATAATAAAAACAGGCCTAAATTACCTAAAACTGTTTCCGCATATCTCACTTCCTTGAGCCAAAAATGCATTAAATAAATATACTCAAAGTATGTAAGACTTTATCGAACACATACAGGTGAATGGACCAGTAGCAGAACTGATAGGAAGAAATGACAAAGCAAGGAACAAGGCAGAAAAAATAGTGACAGAAAAGAGGGAATTTCTAGCACAGAATTGCCAAGAGGTGGCGATACTCTTTATACTGAAAGAGCCCCTGGCTTCCCCAAGGGATTTTTTTAACTCGTTTCATAATGTGTTCCTTTAGAGTGCCGCAAGTTCAAGTTCATATTGCTTATAGTCCAGCTGACTACTAGAGCCATATCTGGGCTAACACCACGTCAAAAACGACAACCTGTTAAGATAAAAGTTAAAAACCATGCTCACATTAACCTTGAAAGTCCTGCAAACATGCTTTTGACACGAATGGTTTGCGCTATACAAGTGCAATTATACAATTGCCAACGACATAAAGCAATACGCTACGCAGTATTGCAACTTTTCAAGCAAGGTGTTCTTAACCTAACTTCACTGTCGACAAAACCATTTTGATAATTCACTGTGTTCTATACTTCTGCAGGTTCAAGTTCATATTGCTTATAGCCCAGCCGACTACTACAGCCATATCAGGGCTAACACCATGTCAAAAACGACAACCTGTTGAGATAATACAACAGTTAAAATCCGTGCTCACTGTTAACCTTGTAAATTTAGAATGCAATCAACAACAAACGTCAAATCATATCAGGTTAAATCTATTGATCTCTTGTAAAAAACGAAAAAACCCGTACTTCTGTGGGTAGTCAAAAATGAATTCAATTCATTTCATATTGCTTATAGCCCAGCCGACCACTAGAGCCATATCAGGGCTAACACCACGTCAAAAGGAAAAGAACCCGTTAAGATAAAAAAACATAAAAACCATGTTCACCATCAACCTTGCAAATCTAAAATGTCATTAAAGAAAAACGTAAAATTACATCAAGTGAAATCTACTGATCTCTTGTAAAAACTGGAATATTGCATCAGGAGGACGTCTCGGAAGAGCTCCTTTAAGGAATCTGCCCTGTCTCTCTGCCTGTCTCTCTCTCTGCCCTAAGATCCCACAAAAAATGCGACTATAGATATAAAAAAACAAGCAATCAGAAAGAAAACTTCCTCTCACTCTGTTCCACTCTCCACTCTCAAGAAACACACCAATTCTCTGGTCAGTAATCAGGAGGCACAATGGTTTCTTAACGAATGTGCTGAGATGCTTGGTTAATTCCAGTTTTACACCACATCAATCCGGTAGTGTCCATCGTGAATGGAAAAAGCAAAAGGCAACAAAGTTTGTAAACAGGAAGATCTAAGCTATTTGAAGTCCAAGCTAAACTGATCCCATTCAGTCAATCCCAAATCCACAGCCAACCCCTGCCAGCAACGTGAAATCAAAAACTAAACCGGACAGAGAGAGAGAGAGAGAGAGAGAGGAGAGAGAGAGAGAGGAGAGAGAGAGAGAGAGAAAGAGAGAGACAGAGAGAGAGAGAGAGAGAGAGAGCACAAAGAGGAGGAGGGGTGGGAAGAACGCGAATTGTATTCTAACAACAAACGAGGCAAGTTAAACGCAGCGTAAAACTGAACTCGATCAAGCGTGTGTCCACAGTAGTTAGGAACGAGCGTAATTCAGTGTTCCATCACAGTTCTCTGCCCCTGATTCCTGATAAAGAAACCCAGGCTGCCTTCTGAACTGGTCGTCAAAACAAAAATGTCGGAGAGTTTTATTTTTGTTTTTTTTTCGGCTTCCTTCTTCTGCTTGTTTTAAAGAATCAAGATTATCAGGAGGCTTGCATGTCTGTCTATCTGTCTGCCACTTTCTTTGCCTGTCTCTCTGCCTGTCTCTCTCTCTGCCCCAGCTCCCTTCTCTGCTTCTCTTTCTTGCCCCCTCTGCTTTCTCTCTCTTGCCCCCTCTGCTTCTCTCTTGCCCCCTCTGCTTCTCTCTTGCCCCCTCTGCTTTCTCTCTCTTGCCCCCTTCTCCCTCTGCCCCCTCTCTCTTTCCCCCCTTCCCTCTCTGCTCCCCCTTCCCCCTCTGCTCCTCCCTCCTCTCTCTGCTCCCCCTCCTCTCTGTGCCACTCCCTCTCACTGTCTCTGTCTCTTTCAACGGATGAGATACAAGGATAGACAAAACACCATACACAAGGTTAAGATACTAAAACCTTACTAGCATGTAGGGCTTAGGCGCAAATTTAGTTTATGACTTTATTTTGGACATTATCTACCACACAGCATCTGTGGCGTCGGTATTTATGGAATTATCTTAAGAGACACCATCTCGGGGAGAAAAAACAAATGGCACTGCACTAGTTTATTTCAATGTTACTGCAATAATCTCAAATTTTCTTCTGTTATTGTTATGAAATGATTTGTACTCCTTGGTATAAAGGCCTGACAGGATACTGTCAACAAAACGTCAAGAAAAATGCTAAAAACGAGTCGGACCCGCCTTCCTTCTGGCTTATGCACGTTAAACATGCCCTGCAGCTGAAAATCGTGAGAGAGATGGGGATTGGCCCGGCTGCCCCAGCAAAAAAAACCAAACTATTGGACAGACAGGTTCATTTTGACATTAAGGAGGAAATTTCTAGCAGAGAATGTCTCGTGCATTCTGGCTTGTGCATGTTAAATATTCCACGGCAGCTGAAAATCGTAGGGAGATGGAGCATTTGCCTGACTGCCCTAGAAAAAAAAAACTGTTGGAGAGATGGGTTCAAAGGAGGCAGTTTCTAGCAGAGAATGTCCAGAAAGTGGGGATATTATTAATACTGAAAGAGCCCCCGGCATCCCAACAGGGAAGAGGGAAAAAGTGTCATCAACACAGATGTAAAAATGCACAGTACACACACAGCGTGGCGCCAGTCTGGTGAAGAGAAAGAGAGGAGGAGGGATGATAGAAACCAACAATAGCACAACTCTCTAACCTCATCAATCATTGACAACCCCCATAACTCAGCTCTCTAAACTATGAAACACTCGCCTTGTGTTATGACTTCACACACACACACACACACACACACACACACACACACACACCACACACACACACACACACCCAAGCATGGCGTCTCCAGTTTGCTGAAACCACCATTTGTCAGCACGAGTTCAGTCAATCTTAAGAACTGGTTGCATGATGGCTGGAAAAGTTGGGTTCATACTGTTCATAGCCCAGCCGACTTCTACAGCCATATCAGGACTACGATCACGTTAACAGAATTCTTAATCTAAAAACAACAACAACAAAAACAACAACAACAAAACCCACGGTCACTTTTATCCTTTCAAATGTAAAATGCAGACAAAAGATCTGTCCCTTACGTTATTGTTATTGTCTAAAGCCCAGCGACTGCGCAGCGCCATATCAGGACTATAACCGCTTCAAAACATACAAAACTTCAACAGGAATAAAAAAGAAAATTAAGTACACATATCAATGCACTCACACACACAACCCAAGGACAAGCCCCTGATGCCGACCACCCCTTCCAATCACCACACAGGGTGATTAAAAAAAAAAACACCTGAATACAAATTCAAACATACCTAAGGACACCAAAACATAAAAACAGGCATGAATTACCTAAGACTGCTTACTCATATCTCACCTCCCTAGAGCCAAGAATGCACTCAACGTATGTACCCAATTATCAATCTTAAGAAAAAGTGCACAAGATTTTATCTCACACACACTATTAAGGCGGAAAATTATAGGAAGAAATGACAGAGCAAATGAACAAGGCAGAAACAAAGAGTGACAGAAAAGAATTTCTAGCACAGAATTTCCAGAAGGTGGGGATACTATTCATACTGAGAGAGCCCCCGGCATCCCCACGGGGGACATGTCCAAACTGGTAATCTCGCAAGTGTACATCAAAAGACGGCCACCACCATACTGTCTGATGAAAACGACTGGTCTGACTTCGCCACAAGCATGCCTCAATGTCAGAGTAAGGACACATCTATACAAACAATCTTGTGTCCGCCACAACTAGCTCCAAGTTAGATGACAGCCATAGTAGCATCAAATGCCACAACAACTCTCCTCCATTTACCGGTCTGTATTATTACTTCGTAGAGAACGGAATCCAACTGTATTTTCCAGTTCTTATTGCTTGTAGCCCAGCCGACTACTAGAGCCATATCAGGGTTAAAACCACGTCAAGAACCAGGTTAAGATTAAGGGCAGTTAAAATCCATGTTCCCCGTTAACCTTGCAAGTCTAAATTGCAAGAAAACCATGCTCAGACCTAAAATCATGTCAGGTGAAATCTTGTTCTCATGTAAAAAGTGGAACATTGCATCAGGAGGGATGCTTACACATATCGATGTATTCGCACACATAATTTAAGGACATGCCCCTGACGTTGACCATTGTCCAATTTATCGCACAGGGGATTTAAAAAACATACTTGCATATACATTTAAACTAAAGGCATTAAAACATAACAACAGGCCTAAGTTACCTAAACTTGTTTGGGCATATCTCACTTCCTTGAGCCAAAAATGCAGTTAATACATGTACCCAAAGTATGTAAGACTTTATCGAAAACATACAGGTGAATGGACCAGTAAGGCAGAAACTGATAGGAAGAAATGACAAAGCAAAGGAACAAGGCAGAAAAAAGAGCGAGAGAAAAGAGAAAATGTCTGGTACAGAATTTTCAAGAGATGCGGATACTCTTTATACTGAAAGAGCCCCCAGCTTCCCCAAGGGATTTTTTTACTCGTTTGATGTGTTCCTTTAGAGTGCTGCAAGTTCACAAGTTCATAATGCTTATAGTCCAGCCGACTACTAGAGCCATATCAGGGCTAACACCACGTCAAAAACCACCTGTTAAGATAAAAGACAGTTAAAAACCATGCTCACTGTTAACCTTGAAAGTACTGCAAACATGCTTTTGACCCGAATGGTTTGCGCTATACAAGTGCAATTATACAATTGCCAATGACAGGAAACAGTACGCTACGCAATATTGCAACTTTTCAAGCAGGTGTTCTTAACCTAACTTCACTGTGACAAAACCATTTTGATAATTCACCGTGTTCTATACTTCTGCAGGTTCAAGTTCATATTGCTTATAGCCCAGCCGACTACTGCAGCCACATCAGGGCTAACACCATGTCAAAAACGACAACCTGTTGAGAGATAATACAACAGTTAAAATCCGTGCTCATTGTGAACCTTGTAAATTTAAAAAGCAATCAACAACAAACGTCAAATCATATCAGGTGAAATCTATTAATCTCTTGTAAAAACTGGAAAAACCCGTACTTCTGTGGGTAGTCAAAAATGAACACAATGCAATTCAATTCATATTGCTTATAGCCCAGCCGACCACTAGAGCCATATCAGGGCTAACACCACGTCAAAAGGAAAAGAACAACCCGTTAAGATAAACATAAAAACCATGCTCACCAACCTTGAAAATGTAAAATGCCATTAAAGAAAAATACGTAAAATTACATCAAGTGAAATCTATTGATCTCTTGTAAAAACTGGAATATTGCATCAGGAGGGACGTCTCGGAAGAGCTCCTTTAAGGAATCTGCCGTGTAGTGCTTTTGTCTCACATCGTATAAGTCCCAGCAATCGAGGAGGAGGTGTAAATGAACACAAACTACAAGCATAGTAAAAGTTAGCACGTTTTCAACCAACAGGTTCTGATCTTTTTTCCTTTATGAACGACTGTTGTGGATTAACCGTTAATGAATAAGCTGTTGTGTACTGTTTATTTGATGCCAAGTCAATGCCAAGTCAATACCAGCATGTCGCAGGATACGATAAAAACAACACAGCCCCACAAGCCTACACAGTCCTACAAAACAATGGCAACAGTAATGGCAGTTGTAAGGGATTTTTGTTTTCATATTTGATCAGTTGTGTGATAGAATGTTTGTCGTGTTTTCTATTTGTTGCATGTTTATTGATGATTGCTGCCAATATCACCGTGCCAGTGGGTACAAAGAAAACCGTCAGAAAGCCCCACAAACACACACCCACGCCCTCAAAAACAGACAATGACGCTTTGATGGGATTCTCATCTCCTGAAATTCGGAGCGTGCTTTGTGTCAACAAGAACGCCACTTCCGTTTCCGGCACTCGTGCAGCACGCGCAGCCTTTGTGAGAGGAACTGGCTGCCGGGATAAGAGGCAGTGTGGTGTGTAGTGTGTTATTATTTCACTCTGTATTCTTTCCTTTTCTCTCTCCCCTCATTTTTTCTTCCTCTGTCCCTCTCATTTCCAAAATTGTCCATGCACTGGAAATACTGGAGTGAGAGCGAGAACAGCTAAGTGTAGGACAACACGGACAGCCAATAGCACTCCTGACAACACAAGATGAAATGGAACAAAACTATCGCCTTGACGCATAGACACAATCCAAACAAACAAAACATCCTAGCCATAACCCCCCCACCAAAAAAAACAAAAAAACAAACCCAACAAAACCAAACCATAACCCCCCCCCCCCCCCCGCCCAAGAAAAAAAACAACAACCGAAACCCCCCAAACTGACGTTAAAAAGGACAAAGGACATAAAACAAAACATGATACAAAAACAAAACAAAAAACAAAAACAAAAAACGTGAATATAGATATAAAAAAAACAAGCAATCAGAAAGAAAACTTCCTCTCGCCCTGTTCCCCTTCTCCACTCTCAAAAAACATGATACCGATTCTCCGATGAGAAATCAGGAGGCACAATGGTTTCTTAACGAATGTGCTGAGATGCTCGGTTAATTCCAGTTTTACGCCACATCAACCCGTAGTGTCCATCGTGAATGGAAAAAGCAAAAGGCAACAAAGTTTGTAAACAGGAAGATCCAAGCTATTTGAATTCCAAGCTAAACTGGTCCCATCCGGTCAATCCCAAATCCACAGCCAACCCCTGCCAGCAACGTGAAATCCAAAACTAAACCTGAGAGAGAGAGACAGAGAGAGACACAGAGAGAGACAGAGAAACCTGAGAGAGAGAGACAGAGAGAGACACAGAGAGAGACAGAGAAACCTGAGAGAGAGAGACAGAGAGAGACACAGAGAGAGACAGAGAGAGAGCGCCTGACAGGGACTGAGACAAGAGTGTGGAACACACACACACACACACACACATATACACACACACACACACATATACACACACATACATATACACACACAGGGGGGTAGAGAGAGGGAGAGAGAGGGAGAGAGAGAGAGAGAGAGAGAGAGGGAGAGGGGAGAGAGGGAGAGAGAGAGAGAGGGAGAGAGGGAGAGAGGGAGAGAGAGAGAATTTCACCAAGTAATGCTGACAGATTCAGACATGTTCTAAATATCAAAATTGTGATTTTAATCCAATTTAAGACGTTATAACTTGTTTTAAAACCCAGCCAACTGTATACAGCCATAAGGTCTATAAACATTTCGACCCGATATCCCCTGGTGACCACTCCAATTTATCACATCGGGGATTTAAAAAAATGAATACAAATTTCAACACAACTAATGACACTGAAATATGAAAACAAGACTAAATTACCTAACATCGCTTCTGCACATTTTATTTCCCTAGAGCCAAAATTGCATGCAATACATGTACCCAGTTATCAATCCTAAAAGAAAATATGCAAGACATCGAACACGTACAGATGAATGGACCAGAAAGGTAGAAAATGACAGGGAAAAGTGACAGAAAGCAAAAGAAGGCACAAACAGAGCAACCTTGTTACTGTTATTGTTTAAAGCCCAGCCGACTACGTAGTCATTTCAGGGCTATAATCAGTTCAAAACATAAGGAAAAGTACAAATATCAATGCAGTTGCACGCATAATCTAAGATGTCCCAGGCGGTGACCATTCTATCCAATTTATCACTAAGGCGATTTAAAAAACACTGAATACAAATTGAAACATAACTAAGGACACTAAAACATAAAAACGGGCGTAAATTACTTAAATTTTTTTCCGCATATCTCATATCCCTAGAGCCAAAAATGCATTTAACACATGTACCCCATTATCAATCGTAAGAACTAGTACATAGGACCTTATCAAACGGTGAATGGACCAGCAAAGTAGAAAATAATAGGAAGAAATGACAAAGCAAAGAAGGAAGAAAAAACTGACAGAAAAGAGGGAAT
Source organism: Monoplex corrugatus (assembly GCA_030674185.1). Taxonomy (NCBI): domain Eukaryota; kingdom Metazoa; phylum Mollusca; class Gastropoda; order Littorinimorpha; family Ranellidae; genus Monoplex; species Monoplex corrugatus. Next base: position 10,411,333 of record JAPXFY010000021.1, on the reverse strand, counting down.
TTCTAGCACAATTTCCAGAAGATGGGGATACTATTTATACTAAAAAAAAAAAGCCCCTGGCATCCCCACTGATGTAGACTGCCCGTGTTACATAAAGAAAATGAAATACAACAATAATACAATAATGTTGGCCTTGAAAGTAACGCTTTGATAAATGGTCAAAAGATTGTCTTGATAATTTAAGAGAACACACACTTTGATAAATGTTATCCCAAATACTTTGAAACAAAGTATAAGTAAATGTAACATATAAACCTACTTAATGATAAAACACATGAAGTGACGGACAAAAACAAAACCAAAAACAAACAAAAAAACGATACTAAAACAGCAATCATAATGATAACCAAAACGGAGTGGTCAATTTATCTACAATACCCTGTATACTTTTGACCCAGAAAAATTAACTTGATCAATCACAGAACAACGATGAAAAAGTGATCATTGCTTATTGTTTTGAGTACAGGTTTCTTGTATTTATTTGCTTATGTTTTCTATTTGTTGGACGTGTTTGTTGATGGCTGCTGCCAATCACAGCAGAGGCAGTGGGTACAAGGAAAACCGTCAGAAAGCCCCACAAACACACACTCTCCAAAATAAAGACAATAACGATGCTTTGATGGGATTCTCATCTCCCGAGATTCTGCGCGTGCTTTGTGTTAACAAGAGCGCCACTTCCGTTTCCGGCACTTGTGTAGCGCGTGAAACCTTTGTGGTAGGAAATGGCTGCCGGGACAAGAGGTCTGTGGTGTGGTGTGTAATTATTCTCTCTCTCTCTCTCTCTCTCTCTCTCTCTCCTTCCCTCCCTCCCTCATACTGTTTCTGGATCTGTAAACATTCGAAATTCGGCAATTTGCACACTTGTAATCCACAGGTTAGGGATAAACCAGAACTAGTTACTTTTACTGTTATTGTTGTTTAAAGCCCAGCCGACTGCGTAGAGCCATATCAGGCTTTACCACGTCAAAACATCAAAAAGAAAAAAATATAAAAGAAAATTAAGTACAAATATCAATGCACTCGCACACACAAACCAAGGATACGCCCCCAACGTTGACCACTCCGTCCAACTTATCACACAGGGCATATA
>JAPXFY010000021.1:10397743-10407743 GCA_030674185.1 Monoplex corrugatus | reverse complement strand
TAAGTTTCTGCAGGAAGCTGATGGATAGGGTGAGAGTGAAAGGGTTAGGTTTTGAAAGGAAGCTGTTGTTATTGTTACTGCTATTGTTCAAAGCCCAGCCGACTGCATAGAGCCGTATCAGGGCTATAACCGCTTCAAAACACTAAAACTTCAACAGGAAAAAAAAAAATTAAAAAAAATCAAGTACACATATCAATGCATTCGTGTACATAATCTAAGGAATTTCGTCCAATTTATTGCACAAGGGATTTACAAATTTAGGCATACCTAAGGACACCAGAACATAAAAACTAGTATAAATTACCTAAAAACAGTGACTCACCTGATAATATACAGCGCCTGTTGACTCGCACCACTGAGTGTTACTCGGACATTAAGAACTGGATGACACACAATAGACTTCAGCTTAATGACGACAAAACAGAAGCTATCCTCATTGGCACCCGTCAGAAACTTTCTCAGCTGCCTCCTCTTTCTCTCCCATTATGTAACACATCAGTCCCAATTTCTGATTCAGCTAAAAACCTTGGTGTCTGCATTGACTCTACCCTCTCCATGAACAACTTTGTTACTCAAACTGCCAGATCCTGCTACTATCATCTCCATCGTATAAGGCTGATCAGGAAGTATCTCTCTGTCGAAACAACTGCAAAACTCGTTCTCTCCTTCATAATGTCTCGCATTGACTATTGCAATTCACTCCTGTCTGGTCTTCCTGCCTCCACCATTCACATCCTACAGCGCATTCAAAACAATGCTGTACGCCTTGTACTCAAAAAGAAAAAACTGACCACATATCTCCTCTCCTGGCACAACTTCACTGGCTCCCTGTATCAAAGCGCATACAGTACAAACTAGACACCATGTGCTACAAAAGCCTCAATAACGCAGCCCCCGATTACCTGTCAAGCCTACTTGAGATCTATCTTCCCTCACGTACCCTCCGCTCTGCCTCCGATCCTCTGACTTTTCGCTTTCCATGCACTAAGCTCAATACCTATGGTCCACGAGCCTTCTGTTTCTGGTCCACTCTCCTGGAACAAACTTCCTCTCTCAGTCCGTCAGCAACCTACTTTTGTCTCCTTCAAGTCCGCTCTCAAAACTCACCTTTTCTCCTCCGCATAAAATCCTAACCTCACTCAACCCCTCCCCCCCTCTGCAGCCTGTCTCCGCTCGGAGGGAACCACATGGTTATAATATATAATTGTATATGCTATGCTCTCTATAATTTTCCATTGGTTTTATTCTTGCTTTTATTGCTTTTATTCTTTCTCCCCATTTATAGCCATGCGTGTGTGTGTGTGTGTGTGTGTGTGTGTGTGTGTGTGTGTGTGTGTGTGCGTGTGTGTGCGTGCGTGCGTGTGTGTGCGTGCGTGCGTGCGTGCTTGCGTGTGTGTCTGCTTCAGCGCTTAGATTTGATTTTATCAAGATTTTGCGCTATATAAATATTGTAATTATGTAATTATTAAAATTTCTTCCGCAAATCTCACCATCAGAGCCAAGAAATGCACTCAAAACATGTATCCAATTATCAATCCTAGGAGAAAGTATTTAAAACTTTATCGAACACATACAGGTGAGTATTTAAGACTAACACATACAGGTGAATGGACCATCAAGGCAGAAAATGATAGGAGGAAATGACAAAGCTAAGGAACAAGCTAGAAACAAAAGAGTGATATAAAAGCGGAAATTTCTAGCACAGAATTTCCAGAAGGTGGGGATACTATTTGTACTGAAAGAGCCCCCGGTATCCCCACGGGGGACCGCCAAGACTTTGTGCCAGCGTATAGGAACATACACAGGCCTGGGGCTGATATGCCATGATCAGTTTGGATTTGATCCACCACACGACATCAGAGGCGTCAATACATATGGTATTCACTCCAAGCGTGGTGACGCCATTTTGAGAGACTTGAAATTATTACAGCTGAAATCAGTTTTAACTTTTGGATGCGCATGACAAAATAATTTAAAATACTCATGCATAACCAGACGGCTATGGGAATATGAACAACATTACTCTTCATGGAGCATATTCGTGAAAGAGTTTTACACTCACATGTATAAAACTTTCCATTTGCCTTCTGTGCGTGTGCCTTAATTGTGTTGTCAATGGAAACAAAAATGTACAAATTTATCATTCTTGCAAACTGAGAAAATCTAGAGAAAAAAAAGAGTAAGACCCCCACCACACACACACTCACACACACAAGACACACTCAAAGACACACACACACACACACTCGACACACAAAATCACTCGCACACACTCGACACACACGCACAAGCACACACACCTCAATCATTCACACACACACACATTCATGTTCATATTGCTTATAGCCCAGCCGACTACTAGAGCCATATCAGGGCTAATACCAGGTCAAAAACGACAACCCGTTATGATAATGCACTCTCACACACACACACGCACATACACACAGATGCACACACTCAAGACGGACACACACACACACACACACACACACACACACACACACAGAACAAATACAGAACAGGCAAGATGATCACAGATACAACTGCTGTATTGCTATATTGTGTTATGTTTTATGTGTATAATGTTTGTCGTTTTGTATTGCTCTCAGTGTTAAGGTTCACAATGCTTACATCCCAGCCGACTACTAGAGCCATATCAGGGCTAACACCACGTTACTGTTACTGCTATTGTTTAAAACCCATATATATTTAACGCTCAGCAAATTAGAGCGAACCAATCGACTGTGAAAATTGGATGCTGTTCATGTTCATGACAATTGCTGGGGAAACGCCGAGGAGGTCAAGATCATTCGTAACATCAGCCTTCAGAGTCGAAGGTTGACACGGTCGCTGAGGTTGGCAGACAATATGTCACCCAGTTTAAAACCCAGCCGACTTTGCTGGACGGACTTGCAGAGTGGCTGGGGACGAGGAGGGTGGGGGAGATGCTAGGGGCAACGAGAAATAGACAGATGGAAGTCCATGATCGCCAACGCCATGCGGCAGGGCACCTGATGATGATGATCAATGCATTAGCACACGTAATCTAAGGACATGCCCCCAGCGTTGATCACTCCGTGCAATTTATCGCACAGGGGATTTAAAAAAACCCACCTGAATACAAATATAAGTATACCTAAGGACACCAATACATATGCAAAAACAGGCCTAAATTACCCAAAATTGCTTCCGCTTATCTCACCTCCCTAGAGCCAAAACTGCACTTAATACATGTACACAATTATCAATCTTAAGCGACTATACCTAAAACTTTATCGAACACATACAGGTGAATATCATTAATTAACCTTTCGACTCCCGCACCCTGCCCACCAGAAGCTTTCTCAACCATCCTAGCAAAGCAAAAACTTAACCCTCTGACACCCGCACCCTATAACCCTGCTCACAGTCTGTGAGTATTGTAACAGTAGAACACACAGGATTGCCCAAAATGTTGGTATTTTGATGATTGATGTAGATCTGCATTGTTTGCATGCGGCCTGCTTGATGCAGAGGTCCAGGCTCTTGCCCTCCAGTCTAAGCTCAGTGCTGTAATTATCAAATCTCACCATCAGGGCCAAGAAATGCACTCAAAACATGTACCTAATTATCAATCCTAGGAGAGAGTACTGAAGACTTTATCGAACACATACAGGTGAATGGACCATCAAAGCAGAAAATGACAGGAATGCCAGAAAGCAAAGGAACAAGGTAGAAACAAAGTGATATCAAAAAAATTTCTAGCACAGAATTTCCAGAAGGTGGGGATACTATTTGTACTGAAAGAGTCCCCGGCATCCCCACGGGGGAACTCCAAGACTTTGTGCCAGCTGTAATTATCAATGGAAACAAAATGTACAAGTTTACAATTCCTGCCAACTCGTGAGAAAATCTAGAGAGAAAAAGAGGAAGCAGTTCCAGAGATTTCACTTAGCAGCATTAAAAAAAAATTCACAAACGTGCTGCCTTGAATGTGTGAGAGCTTAACTCTTTGGAGACGCACCCTAAAATGGCTGCTGAAACTCTCGAGACGCACAATTTTTGGTACTTTTTAAACAAATTATGGAGAATATCCAATGACAATAAACCTATCCCGTTACATATGTTTTAAAAGGTCAATGGTTAAATTCTGCTATCTGTCTAATCTCCCTTATTATAGTATACACGTAGTGTTGGTGAAAAACCCCATAACATCTATAGCTGCGGAACGTCACAGTCGAGACACGGAGCTCCACAGCTATAGCTGCGGACTGTCGCCATCAAGTTAAAGCCCCATATGCCATTTGCCAGGGTTCGTTGAGGAGAACCGGCCAAGTATTGCAGACAAACTGGAAGAGCGACAACTGATCCTTTTCCTGAGCGGGGGAACAGGCACAAACCAGGACAGACCCTTGTGGAGCCTGCTGATGTCAAAGAGTTAAGGCAGATAATGATAGAAATGACAAAGCAAAGGAACAAGGCAAAAACAAAGATCGACACAAAAAGAGGAAATTTCTAGCACAAATTTTCCAGAAGGTGGGGATACTATTTATACTGAGAGCCCCTAGCATCCCCAGGGGGGGGGGGGGGGTATGCCTCAGTTCTGTAATTATCAATGGAAACAAAGCGTACAAGTTTACCATTCTTGCCAACTCGTGAGAAAATCTAGAGAGAAAAAGAAGATCCCGGTCAAAAAACAAAACAAAACAAAAACAAAAAACAACAACCACAAAACAGACACACACACACAACGTTCATATCGCTTATAGCCCAGCCGACTACTAAAGCCATTTCAGGGCTAACACCACGTCAAAAACGACAACCCGTTAAAACACACACACACACACACACACACACACACACACACTCACGACACACACACACACTCACGACACACACACACACACACACACACACACACACACACACACACACACACACACGACACACACGCCCGCACGCGCACTCACTCACACGCACGCACGCACACACACACACAAAAGTCCAGCCAGATTTGAACACAGGCTGACCATCCACAAAGTCACTGTCATCACGGTACACCAGCGCTGTGTTCATGTGAATCAGTAGGTAAGTAGTTTAAGTGAGACACCGTCACGTCTCTGTCTGTCTGTCTCTCTCTCTCTAACACACACACACACACACACACACACACACTGAAAGTAACAGACGATCGTCACACAAATAAAACATAACACAATGTGATAATACAACTGTCGTATGTCTTCATTGTTGTGTGAAAAGACGTTAAATTAAAGAACGAACACACACACACACACACACACACACACACACACACACACACACACACACACACAGACACACACACACAGCCACACACACAACAATGAAGACATACGACAGTTGTATTATCACATTGTGTTATGTTTTATTTGTGTGACGATCGTCTATGTTACTTCCAGTGTTAAGGTTCATATTGCTTATAGCCCAGCCGACAACAAGAGCCATATCAGGGCTAACACCACATTAAAAACGACCCAAGTTTTAAAACCTTTTGACTCCCGCACCCTGTCCACCAGCATCCTGCATTGTCAACCCTGCTAGCAAAGCAAAAAAACCCTTTTACTCCCTCACTCTATCCATCAGCTTCCTGCAGGAAGCTGGTGGATAGGATGAGCGAGAGGATTAAGCTATTGCAGTTGGTGGATGGGGTGCGGGAGTCAAAAAGTTAAGTAAAAAGAGAACTAAACCAAGCTCACGTTATCCTTGCAAGTCTAAAATGCAATTTTTTCCCTTTTAGTGTTGTTTAAAGCCCAGCCGACTGCACAGAGCCATATCAGGTTTATAACCGCTTCAAAACGTACAAAACTTCCACAGGCAAAAATAAAAGACAAAATTAAGTACACATCAATGCATTCGCACACATAATCTAAGGACATGCCCCCGGCGTAGGACCATTCCGTCCGATTTATCGCACAGGGGAGAATTAAAAAACACACCTGAATACAAATATAAGCATATATAAAGCCACCAAAACATAAAAACAGGCATGAATTACCTAAAATTGCTTCCGCATATCTCACCTCCTTAAAGCCAAGAATGCACTTAATACATGTACCCAATCATCAATTATAAGAAAAAGTACGTAAGATTTTGTCGAAAAAATACAGGTGAATGGGCCATTAAGGCAGAAAATAAGCAGAAATGACAGAAAGCGAGACAGAAAAGAGGAAATTTCTAGCACAGAATTTCCAGAAGGTGGGGATACTATTCATACTGAAAGAGCCCCCAGCAACCCAACGGGGGACTATAATGCAATTAAAGAAAAACATTCGGACGTAGGTACATATTGCTTATTGCCCAGCCGACTACTAGAGCTCTATTGCTCTCCATTTTTCCTGATTACAGCTTGTACAGGTGTGGTATAAAAATGACTGGGATGTCATCATCAATATGCTTTTAAATATGGACGTTTTTGTGTCCTTTTTATTATCGTTTCTCTGCAGATCAAGTTCATGCTGCTTATATAAAGCCCAGGCGGCCACTAAGGCCATATCAGGGCTAACACCCAGGTTAAAAAACAGCTCAAGGCACACACACACACTCAAGGCGCGCGCGCACACACATACACATACACACACACACACACACACACGCGCGCGCGCACACACTCCAAAAAAAAAAATCAATACAAAATTCGCACCGCGCCCGCGAGCCAGATCCTGTATAGTCCAGTCAGACCTGAACACTGTTATGTTATTGTTTAAAGCCCAGCCGACTGCGTGGAGCCATATCAGGGCTGCAACCACTTCAAAACATACAAAACTTCAACAGGAAAAAGAAAAAAAAGAAAAGCACACATATCAATGCAATCGTGAACACAGTCTAACCATCCACAAAGTCATTGTCATCACAGTAAACTGGCGCTGTGTTCATATGAAATCAGTAGGTTATTAATTTAAAGTGAGACACTGTCACGTCTCTCTCTCACACACACCCCCACCTTCGCAGACCAATTAAGACGGAACAGGCAAGATGATTACAAATACATCTGTGTTGCCATATTGTGTTATGCTTTGTGTGTGTGATGCTCGTCTGTATTGCTCTCAGTATTCAGGTTCATACTGTTTATAGCCCAGCCGACAACAAGAGCCATCTCAGGGCTAACACCACGTTAAAAAAAAAGCAACCCCCCAAGTCTAAAACCTTTTGACTCCCGCACCCTGTCCACCAGCATGCTGCATTGTCAACCCTGCTAGTAAAGCAAAAACAACCCTTTGACTCCCTCACCCTATCCATCGGATTCCAGCAGGAAGCTGGTGGATAGGATGAGCGAGTGAGAGGGTTAAGTTATTGCAGTTGGTGGATGGGGTGAGGGAGTCAAAGGGTTAAGTTATTGCAGTTGGTGAATGGGGTGAGGGAGTCAAAGGGTTAAGTTATTGCAGTAGGTGGATAGGGTGAGGGAGTCAAAGGGTTAAGTTATTGCAGTTGGTGGATGGGGTGAGGGAGTCAAAGGGTTAAGTTATTGCAGTAGGTGGATGGGGTGAGGGAGTCAAAGGGTTAAGTTATTGCAGTTGGTGGATGGGGCAAGGTAGTCAAGGGTTAAGTTATTGCAGTTGGTGGATGGAGTGGCGGGAGTCAAAGGGTTAACTTATTGCAGTTGGTGGATGGGGTGAGGGAGTCAAAGGGTTAAGCAAAAAGAACTAAACCAAGCTCACCATTATCCCTGCAAGTCTAAAACGCAATTAAAGAAAAACATACGTAAGTTCATTTTTCTTATCGCCCAGCCGACTTCTAGAGCTCTATTGCTCTCCACGTTTCCTGATTAGTTTGTACAGGTGTGGTATAAACTTACTGGGATATCCTCACCAATCTTTTAAAAATGGACGTTTTTGTGTCTTTATTATCGTTTCTCTACAGGTTCAAGTTCATGTTGCTTATATGAAGCCCAGGCGGCCACTAAGGCCATATCAGGGCTAACACTAAACAGCTCCAAAGTTTTCAAGACAATCAAAAACAGCATACGATTATTCCTATTTCTCTCATGATATAATACAAACACACAGGTGTATGTACGTGCACATTTACATTCCCAAAACGAATGTGCTTCCACCAAAAACGGCAACAACAACAACAACAGAAAACACCCAACCCATCCCCACAACAAAAGCCAACGCGGATTCTCCTTCCAGAAAAAAAAAGAACGCTAAACAAGTCTTTAAAGAAAGGAAAGAAACAAAAAAGATGCACAAGCGATATACACATGAGAAAGCACCCCCCCCCCCCTTTCAGGAAAAAAAACACTTTTCCCCTCAAAAACTAACTTTCCCCACCAAACACACACACTTAAGAAACAGAACTCCCATTTCCTTGGAGAGAAATCAGCTAGCACAATGGTTTCTTAACGAGTGTGCCGAAACGCTTGGTTAACTCCCGATTTTACGCTACATCAACCACATATACTCTAAGCAAGGGAGAAGACTGACGAGAAGAAGAGCACATGTCAAAAGGCAAAAGAGGCGCCATGTTTACAGTGCAGTCAACGGATAGTTTGGCAGTCACGCCAAATACCCAACCAAACCATTCCCTCTTTTGCACTTAGTTTCATGTATAAGAGATCATAACATTCCTTTGGAGATAAATTTGCACCCATATGGGACAACAACAACAACAATAATAATAATATAATAATAATAGAAATAGTAGAGACGGCTCACGGCGGTGCACACTGAAGCCAGTTCTCAACCCAGCAGTTGCGCTGAAGAAGTCGGCCGGATCGCCGATGAAAGCTACGCAGTAAGTAACTTTTTTGTCACTGAGAGACAGGTTCAGCCAGGTAGCCAATAGAAATAGTAATTTATATTATTATCATTATCATCATTAAGAATAAGATGAAGACAGGGAACTAGGACAGAACGAAAAGAAATCGATGTGATGAAATGATTGTTATTGTTATCCCAAAGAAATAAGAGGGAAGCAGGGAGAATTTTTATAATATCAACCAGGAGTTTCCCCATGTTCGGGCACTCCACGGTCCCTCACCTCCACTGTAGGCGGGTCAGTCTGTTGCACTCCACAGTCCCTCACCTCCACTGTAGGCGGGTCAGTCTGTTGCATAAACACACTGTGTTGTTGCACAATCCCAAACTCCATTCTTCTTTCTTTAAAAAACAAATACAAAGCAATTTGGTAGATGCATCTTTCTTGTTTTTTCTGTGAAACAGCTGGCGCTGAGGACTTAACATTCTAGAATCACTGCCGGTGAGAGGGTTAACCTGAGAAATGGGTAAACATTTCCACCATTGGAAAAATGTCCCCATTTTCCCGGTAGATAGGTGTCCCGGTGGATCTTGCCCCAGACCAAGTGAAGTTCTTACTCCCCTTTCAGAGGCTGATTCATACAGACAGTTGTCTGTAATGTTTGTACACTGTGTGTGTGTGTGTGTGTGTGTGTGTGCGCTAAAGCACCTGTTTTAGTACTGTCAGCTTTTTACTCCCATTTCAGAGGCTGATTCATACTGACCGTTGTCTTCAGTGTTTGTCCACTGTGTGTGCTAACGCACCTGTTTTGTTATTAAATCTAGTTTTTACTCATCTTTGTCAGGCTGCTAACGCACCTGTTTTGTTATTAAATCTAGTTTTTACTCATCTTTGTCAGGCTGCTAACGCACCTGTTTTGTTATTAAATCTAGTTTTTACTCATCTTTGACAGGCTGCTAACGCACCTGTTTTATTATTAAATCTAGTTTTTACTCATCTTTGACAGGCTGCTAACGCACCTGTTTTTATTATTAAATTTTTTCTCTGAGGCTGATTGATGCATGTACAGATAAAGCTCGCCTTCCAAACTGACTATCAAATGTAGGACTTTATCGATCACATACAGATGAATGGACTTAGAAAGGCAGAAGTGTTGTTTAAAGGCCAGCCGACTGCGTAGTTATATCAGGGCTATAACCGCCTCAAAACATACGAAACTTCAACAGGAAGAAAAACAAAATTATGTACACCTATCAATGCATTCGGGCACATAATCTAAGAA
>JAPXFY010000021.1:10390243-10395243 GCA_030674185.1 Monoplex corrugatus | reverse complement strand
AACAAAGGACACTTTGATGGGATTCTCATCTCCTACAATTCTGAGCGCGCTTTGTGTCAAGGGTGCCACTTCCGTTTCCGGCACTGGTGTGGCTTGGGAGGGGAAATGGCTGCCAGGATAAGAGGTTTGTGCTCGCTCTCTCTCTCGTTTCCTGGTCTGTCCAGGAACTTGCTATGTTAACATGAGTACTGCTTGCCTCTGATACAAAGTGGAACAAATTCCAGTTCAAATCGCTTATAGCCCACGACCACTAAAGACAAGGGCAAACACTTCCTCTTAAAACCACAGACAACAGTTAAAAGCTAAGTATATCACTATATGTATACTTAATGTATAAAGCCCAACCAACCACACAGAGCCATATCAGGACTATAACCATTTCAAGACGTATGCAACATCTGGTTGGAAAAAGCTGAAAAAGAAAATTAAGTACACATATAAACGTATGTGAGCACATAATCTTAAGAATATGCTCCTAGCGTTGACCATCCAGTCCCATCACCAAACGGTGAAAAAACTGAACACAACTAAGGACAAAGTATACGTACAATTGTTCTACATTACCTAAAATTGCTCCTGCACAGCACATTTCGTTAGAACAAAACATGCAGTCAAAACAAACAATTTGCAATCCTAATAGTATAAGACTTTATGGAAAACGCACAGTTGAATGGACCAGCAAGGCAGAAAATAATAGAGATGATAGAAAGCAAAAGAGGAAGAAACAGTGACAGAAAAGAGAAAATTTACAGCACAGAATTTCCAGAAGGTGGGGATATTTGTAATGAAAGAGCCCCCGGCATCCCCACGGTGCATGTACAGGCACTGCATATGTGAGCATTCAAACTACTTTCAGAAGCAAAGCTGTTACTGTTATTGTTGTTTAAAGCCCAGCCGACTGCGCAGAGCCATATCAGGGCTATAACCGCTTCAAAACAAAACTTCAACAGGGAAAAAAAAAGAAAATTCAAGTACACATATCAATGCATTCGCGCACATAAAGGACATGCCCCCGGCGTAGGACCATTCCGTCCAATTTATCGCACAGGAGAGATTGAAAAAACACCTGAATACAAATATAAGCATACATAAGAACAAAACATATAAAAACAGGCATAAATTACCTAAAATTGCTTCCGCATATCTCACCTTAGCGCCAAAAATGTACTTAATACATGTACCCAATTATCAATCCGAAGAAAAAATATGTAAGACTTTATCGAAAAAATATAGGTGAAAGGACCATTAAGGCAGAAAATAAGTAGAAATGACACAAAGCAAGGCAACAAGGCAGAAACAGTGACAGAAAAGAGGCAATTTCTAGCACAGAATTTCCATAAGGTGGGGATACTATTTATACTGAAAGAGCCCCCAGCATCTCCATGGTGCACGTACAGGCACTGTATATGTGAGCATGAAAACTACTTTCAGAAACAAAGCTGTAAAAACCGAGTTCATATTGTTTATAACCCAGCAGAACAAATCAGGGCAAACGCTTTGTTATAAACAAGGAAAAAGACAACGACAAAAACAATTCAGTACAGCGGAACAAACAGCAGCAGTCTTCACAAAGATGAAGACTATGCAAAACAAGAAATATTGCTGTATTGATAAAGTACAGCCAGTAGTGGCCTTGACAGATCTGAAGCCACAACAGAACAGAAATATTGCCTTCAACCTCACACCACGACACAAATCAGTGTTCATGGTCATAAGATTTCCTTCAACTTTTTGTCTTTTCTTTCCTTCTCCTCACCTTCTCCATCCTCCTCTTTTCTGTTTTTCTTCAAGCCTAAAACCTGCCCATTTCACGACAGACGGTATACAGATTTGCAGTCAGTATTTTTGTCGGCAACAAAGAATGTTTGCAAGACACACACACCAAGCATAGCTCGGTTCACTTCGTATTGCTAAAAGCTCAGTCAATCACTAGAGCCATATCAGGGTTGACACCAACTAAAAACAATTCCAAATTTAACCCTTTCATTCCCACACCCTATCACCAGCTGCACAAACTTAAACATTTTCACTCCTCACTCTATCCACCAGCTTCCTACAGTAAGCTTTTGTCCCAACGTGTCTTGTGGGCTGTCTTTCTGTTTCAATCTTGTATCGTGCCAATGTTTTGTGGCTTTCAGTTTTCAAATTTGTATTGTCCCAGTGTCTTGTGACTGTCACTTTTCAAACTTTCAATGTCTTGTGGCTCTTTCAATTTCAAACTTGTATTGTGCCAACAATCGGTTCCTACAGAAAGCTGGTGGATAGGGTCAGGGAGTGAAATGTTTAAATGTTAGCTTTGTTGTCATGGCTGGCAATGAGATACTGGTGGATAGGATGAGGGAGTCAAAGGGTTAATGAATAAAGCAAATAGTTAAAAAACGAAGTACAAGCATCTCGAGAGATAATGGAGTACGACTTAAGAACAGGTGGGCAATGACAATGATCAACAAGCACAGCTGACAGGGTAAAGCTTGAGAGAAGCTGGACAATAATGACATTGGTCCTGAATTCAATGTAATTAACCTTTACTTCTACAACAAAACAGAAGCTATCCTCATTGGCACCCGTCAGAAACTTTCTCAGCTGCCTCCTCTTTCTCTCCCATTATGTAACACATCAGTCCCAATTTCTGATTCAGCTAAAAACCTTGGTGTCTGCATTGACTCTACCCTCTCCATGAACAACTTTGTTTCTCAAACTGCCAGATCCTGCTACTATCATCTCCATCGTATAAAGCTGATCAGGAAGTATCTCTCTGTCGAAACAACTGCAAAACTCGTTCTCTCCTTCATAATGTCTCGCATTGACTATTGCAATTCACTCCTGTCTGGTCTTCCTGCCTCCACCATTCACATCCTACAGCGCATTCAAAACAATGCTGCACGCCTTGTACTCAAAAAGAAAAAAGCTGACCACATATCTCCTCTCCTGGCACAACTTCACTGGCTCCCTGTATCAAAGCGCATACAGTACAAACTAGACACCATGTGCTACAAAAGCCTCAATAACGCAGCCCCCGATTACCTGTCAAGCCTACTTGAGATCTATGTTCCCTCACGTACCCTCCGCTCTGCCTCTGATCCTCTGACTCTTCGCTTTCCACGCACTAAGCTCAATACCTATGGTCCACGAGCCTTCTGTTTCTGGTCCACTCTCCTGGAACAAACTTCCTCTCTCAGTCCGTCAGCAACCTACTTTTGTCTCCTTCAAGTCCGCTCTCAAAACTCACCTTTTCTCTCCTGCATAAAATCCTAACCTCACTCAACCCTCCCCTCTGCAGCCTGTCTCCGCTCGGAGGGAATCACATGGTTATAATATATAATTGTATGCTATGCTCTCTATAATTTTCCATTGCTTTTATTCTTGCTTTTATTGCTTTTATTCTTTCTCCCCATTTATAGCCATGCGTGTGTGTGGGGGTGTGTGTGTGTGTGTGTGTGTGTGTGTGTGTGTGTGTGTGTGTCTGTATGTGTGCGTGCGTGTGTGTGCGAGCGTGCGTGCCTGCGTGTGTGTCTGCTTCAGCGCTTAGATTTGATTTTATCAAGATTTTGCGCTATATAAATATTGTAATTATTATTATTATTATTATTAGAAATATTAAAGTATGTCATCGTCAGTCAAAATGCGGACACACACACATACCCACACACACCCACCCACACCCCCCCCCCACACACACACCCACACACACCCCCACACACAAAACCAATATCCCGTTTGATTGAACGTTTTTTTTCCTCCCTCTCCTGGTTTCCCACACAAAAGACCATATCAATAGCAATGGCAATCACATGGAAACTTTAAAGCGAAGCACTGACATGAGTTAAGTCCATAACGTTTGGTCATTTCATGGCATTGCAAATAAAAACTCAAAAAGTCAAGTGTCAAGCCCCCTCCCTCCGAAAGAGAGAGAGAGAGAGAGAGAGAGAGAGAGAGAGAGAGAGAGAGAGAGAGATCTCATTACTCATGTTACTGAAAGTGGTTTGTCATTGATATTTGTTTGAAGCCCAGCCGAAGACTAATAGGAGTGCTATAACCGTTTGGAAAGATACACACACAAAAAGTTAACGTACACATATGAATGCATTCGCGCACATAATTTAAGGAGATGCCCCTGGCGTTGACCACTCCGTCTAATTTATCATACAGGGGATTGTTTAAAGCCCAGCCGACTGCGTAGAGCCATAACAGGGCTATAAGCACTTCAAAACATACAAAACTTCCAACAGGAAAAAACAAGCAAAAAATAAACTAAGTACACATATCAATGCATTCGCGCACATAATCTAAGGAGATGACCCTGTCGTTGACCAATCCGACCAATTTACCGCACAGAGGATTTAAAAAACATTTCAACCCAAATTCAAGCATACCTAGGAACACCAAAACAAAAACAGGCATAAATTACCTAAAATTACTTCAGCATATCTCCCCCCGCTAGAGCCAAAAATGCACTAACACATGTGCCCAATTGTCAATCCTTAAAAGTACGTAAGATTTTATTGAATACATACAGGTGAATGGACCAGCAAGGCAGAAAATGATAGGAAGAAATGACAAAGCAAAGAAACAAGGCAGAAACAAAGTCACAGAAAAGAGGAAGTTTCTGGCACAGAAAATTACAGAAGGTGGGGATTCTATTTATGCTGAAAAATCCCCCGGCATCCCCACGGGGAGGGGAGGGTAGGGTGGGCACACAGGGGTTTAAGAAAAAGCCTGATTTCAAATTTAAACATAAGTACTCTAAAACATAAGTTGTTTGTGTCACAAACACGTGTACAAGTGTCATTCCTACGTTCAAATTATTGGTGTTACAACCAAGTGTACAGGCGTCATTCCTACAGTACAAGTTGGTGTTAGAATACGTAAAACCGCCTCCTCACATCACTTTTCTAGAGCCAAAAACGCACTCAATACATGTACCCAAACATTGAAAAAAATTTACATATACAAGTAAACGCGCCAGCAAGGCAGACAATCATAGGGACTAAATGACAGAA
>JAPXFY010000021.1:10360243-10362743 GCA_030674185.1 Monoplex corrugatus | reverse complement strand
TTCTCATTATTTTCTATATGTATTAGAAGAACGTCTATTGCTTGAAAATCTCCCAATTTTCTTTCTATATTACTTTCCACAGTAGAAGTGGGAATGACACCCCAGTACTCTGTACACAAGATGGTCGAACCATTCTAACACTATTCCTATTAATAGATAATTTAAGGAAACTTACTGTGACCTGAAGACAGTTGAATTGAAATAAAACTTCGCTTGTAAACATATCACGGCAGACTGTCACTACAGTGAGAACATAAATTATTTAAAATGTTTTGTCACAAATTCATCAGAAAGTGATGGTTACACGCCTTTTTTCTCAGAAGTTGATGATCTAAGGCACTTTTTTGTGGTCCCTTTGACCTTGACCTTGACCTTGACATATTGTCCTTCAAACGTATTTGAAATAGGCGTAGATACAGCTTGGAAAAAACTTGCTAACACAGTTTAGTAAAACACAGACAGACAGATAGAAGGATAGACAGACAGACAGACAGACAGACAGACAGACAAGGAGACAGTGAAACAGACAGGTAGACAAACAAACGTACAAAAGACACATACTGTCACACACACACACATAAGCCCCCCCCCCCCCACACACAAGCACATATACACAGACAGACACACAAACATTCTCACACACACATACATATTAAACACACATACATACACATCACACACACGTACACACATAATTATAGACACAGACACACACACACACACACACAAACACACACACAAACACATATTCTCTCTCTCTCTCTCTCAGAGAGGCAAACACAGACACAGACAGACAGGCAGACAGACAGACATACAGACAGACAGACAGATAGACCATACACACTCTGTCTTTTTCTCTCTCTCTCTCACACGCACACACACACACACACACACACACACACACACACACACACACACACACACACACACACACACAACAACACACACACACACACACACACACCACACACAACACACACACACACACACACACAACACCCCCAACACACACACACACACACACACACACACACACACACACACACACACACACACACACACACACACACACACACCTTCCAGATAATACGAAACAATTCTCACCCCACCCCACGCCACCCCAACCATCTTTACATTTTTTTTCAATAAAGGGAGATTACAACACTGGTTACTACAGTGGAATCAATTCCACGCCTATACCACCATGTCCCGTGAAACCGATAGAGAGGATAATACGGAACGTACAACACCTCAGGCCTAACGTCGAGGTTATTACTCTCAATCATATGGGGAACACGAATCCCCCACCTACACGTCATCCCTCTCCCTCCCCCTCCGTCCCCCCGTCCCTCCTCCCTCTCCCTCCTCCGTCACACACAGAAGCATATTAACCAGTTTCAGGTTCTCAAGATAAATGCATCCATTCATCCATCCAATCGATCTGATCCAGATCGACAGAGAACCGAAAAAAACCCCCAAAAAACATCGGTATCTGACAATGCTACTAAAATTTTTAAAGGCTTCTTAAAGCAATTTTTTTGTGCTAGTCCTCGTATACTCAGAGAGTGGTCATCATCTTTCATCATCATCATCATATCATCATCATCATCATCATCATCATCATCAGGTGCCCTGCCGCATGGCGTTGGCGACCATGGACTTCCATCCGTCTCTATCTCTCGTTGCCCCTAACATCTCCCCCACCGTCCTCGTCCCCAGCCACTCTGCAAGTCCGTCCAGCATTCTCTCCTTGGGTCCAGAGAGTGGCAGGACTTTAAAATCTACAGAACAGAAAGACAGATCAAGGTAACTGTGTCTGCGTTGGGAATTAATTCCATAAGCATTGACACCACTGTTACTGTTAATGTTTGTTTATAAAGTCCAGCCGATTGCGTAGAGCCGTCGTCGTCGATCATCATCATCATCATCATCATCATCATCATCATCATGTGCCGTGCCACATGGCGTTCATCATCATCATCATCATCATCATCATCATCATCATCATCATCATCATCATCATCATCATCATCACCATCATCATCATCGTCATCATCATCACCACCACCACCACCACCACCACACCACCACCACCACCACCATCATCATTATCATCACGTGCCCTATTGCCACATGACGATAGCGATCATGGCCTTCCATACGAATCTATCCCTTGTCGCTGCAAGTACATCTTTCACCCTCTCTGTCCTCAGCCACCCTGTAAGTCCGTCTAATATTTTCTCCCCGGTCTACCTGGTGTTCTCTTTCCCTCCAGCTTTCCTGTTGTGACCAGGTGCTCTAATTTCTCTTTTCTCATAAAATGTCCTATAAATTTTGCTTGTCTTTTCCTAACTTTTCTTAATTTTTCTTTGTGTAGAGCCATATCGGGGCTATAACTGTTTCGAAACATATACAAAACTTCAACAGGGAAAAACAATGAAAAGAAACTGAAGTACACATATCAATGCATGCATAATCACATAATCTAAGGAGATACCCA
>JAPXFY010000021.1:10347743-10352743 GCA_030674185.1 Monoplex corrugatus | reverse complement strand
GATATTACCACAATGATACAGTCACTCTTGTCTTATTGTCTCTTTCCATGTCCCTTGCCGAAATTACCACAATGAGACAGTCACTCTTTCCTTATCATCTCTTGCTATGGCTTTTGTTGATGTTAGCACAGTCAGTCAATCACTCTTCACTTATCGTCTCTTGCTATGGCCCTTGCTAATATTACCACAATGAGATAGTCTTTCTAATCTTATCGTTTCTTTCTCTTTCTCTTAGTCTTGCCGATATTACCAAAAGGAGACAGTCACTCTTGTCTTATCGTCTCTTGCTATGGCCCTTTGCAGATACAATGGTGCCCCCCAAGTCGAATCTAATTGGTTCCTTGGGCCATTCGACTTGGGAATATTCTAGCTGGGAGGCATTTTTTCCCATTAAGATTAAAGTAAAAAGCACTGATTCGTTCCAGACCCCCTAATCCCCATATCTATTTTACATTTTTATTGGTTTCTGTTATGCCGTGGCCAGATAACTGCAATATAAGTACAATGGCAAGCAGAAATAGACTTAAATAATGGCTACCTGGTTGAACCTGGCTCTCAGTTACAAAAAAGGCTACTTACTGCGTAGCTTTCATCGGCGATCCAGCCGACTTCTTCAGCGCAACTGCTGGGTTGAGAACTGGCTTCAGTGCGCACCGTCGTGAGCGAACTCACGACAGTGCGACTGAATATGTGAGGAGTACACCGATGGCAGGTTGTGTCGGCCCCGGTCACGGTTGAGGGTGGGGTTCCTTGCGGCGATGTAAACTGCCTCCTTAACTCCCCTCTGGAACCATCTTACTTTTTTGTCGAGAACTTGCACATTGTCCTTTTCAAAGTGGTGTTGGGTGTGGGTCAGATGTTCCCCCACTGGAGAGGACTCGCGTTTGTGTTCTCTTAATCTTTTGTGCAAGTTGCGCTCAGTTTCGCCAATATAACTATGGTCACAGTCCTGGCAGTCTATCTTGTATATCACCCCTGATGTGTCCAATTTGTCTGTTTTGTCTTTGGGGTGGACTGACTGGCTTCTGATGGTGTTGGTGGGCTTGGCGTGAACACTGACTCCCAACTTCCTGATCTTCCTGCTGAGAGCCTCAATGACGCTGCTGACGTATGGCATGGAGATGTGCCCTCTCGAAGGGGTTGGCCATTCAGTGGAGGGGTGGGGTATGGCTTTCTTGCCCCCCGGAAGGTCCCAGGCCCACTTCTGGTATCCTGACACAATGAGTACTTTTTTGATGTACTGCTCCTCTTCTTCTCTAGCGGTGTCGATAGAGCAGATGGTCTTCGCTCGGTGGGTGAGGATGCGGATTACTCCAAGCTTGTGTTCCAGTGGCTGGTGACTGTCAAATTGTAAGTACTGGTCCGTGTGGGTCGGCTTTCTATAGACGGAGAAGGCGAGGCCTGTCTCCATCCGGGTGATGCAGGTATCCAACACTTAAATAGGCTTAAATAAAGCAGAAATAGACTTAAATACTAATACTTTGTGCACTTTCTTGGGAGCCATAATGAGGGCTATTTTGAAGAAGAAATGCAAAAAAATGCCAGCAACAACAGAGGATGATGTACACGGCACAGGGGAGTGAGCGGGACTGGGCAGGCAGCGCGCGCCTCAGGTCCTGGCTTTGTTGCCAGACGTTCGAGATGGGAGTGAGATTCGACCTGGGAGGCGAAATTTTGCCGAAATTTTCGTTCGACATGGGAAAATTCGACTTGGAATGCATTCGACTTGGGGGGGGGGGGGGGGGTACCACTGTACATGTATTACTATAATGAGACAGTCACTCTTGCTTTATCGTCTCTTGCTATGGCCCTTGCCGATATTACCACAGTCAGTCAATCACTCTTGTCTTATCGTCTCTTGCTATCACCACATTCAGTCAATCACTCTTTCCTTATCATTTCTTTCCATGGCCCTTGCCAACATTACCACAATGAGACAGTCACTCTTGTCTTATCGTCTCTTGCTATGGCCCTTGATAATATTACCACAGTCAGCCAATCACTCTTGTCTTATCGTCTCTTGCTATGGCCCTTGCCGATATTACCACAGTCAGCCAATCACTCTTGTCTTATCGTCTCTTGCTATGGCCCTTGATAATATTACCACAGTCAGCCAATCACTCTTGTCTTATCGTCTCTTGCTATGGCCCTTGCCGATATTACCACAGTCAGTCAATCACTCTTGTCTTATCGTCTCTTGCTATGGCCCTTGCCGATATTACCACAGTCAGCCAATCACTCTTGTCTTATCGTCTCTTGCTATGGCCCTTGATAATATTACCACAGTCAGCCAATCACTCTTGTCTTATCGTCTCTTGCTATGGCCCTTGCCGATATTACCACAGTCAGTCAATCACTCTTGTCTTATCGTCTCTTGCTATGGCCCTTGCCGATATTACCACAGTCAGTCAATCACTCTTGTCTTATCGTCTCTTGCTATGGCCCTTGATAATATTACCACAGTCAGTCAATCACTCTTGTCTTATCGTCTCTTGCTATGGCCCTTGCCGATATTACCACAGTCAGTCAATCACTCTTGTCTTATCGTCTCTTGCTATGGCCCTTGATAATATTACCACAGTCAGCCAATCACTCTTGTCTTATCGTCTCTTGCTATGGCCCTTGCCGATATTACCACAGTCAGCCAATCACTCTTGTCTTATCGTCTCTTGCTATGGCCCTTGCCGATATTACCACAGTCAGCCAATCACTCTTGTCTTATCGTCTCTTGCTATGGCCCTTGCCGATATTACCACAGTCAGTCAATCACTCTTGTCTTATCGTCTCTTGCATTACCACATTCAATCACTCTTTCTTTATCATTCTTTCCATGGCCCTTGCAACATTATCACAATGAGACAGTCACTCTTGTCTTATCGTCTCTTTCTATGGCCTTTGCAGACATTACTACAATGAGCCCATCACTCTTGTCGTATCGTCTCTTTCTATGGCCCTTTGCAGACATTACTACAATGAGCCCACCACTCTTGTCTTATCGTCTCTTGCTATGGCCCTTACGATATAACCACAGTCAGCCAATCACTCTTGTCTTATCGTCTCTTGCTATGGCCCTTACCGAT
The DNA here is from genome assembly GCA_030674185.1 of Monoplex corrugatus. NCBI lineage: Eukaryota > Metazoa > Mollusca > Gastropoda > Littorinimorpha > Ranellidae > Monoplex > Monoplex corrugatus. The sequence continues at coordinate 10,349,663 of JAPXFY010000021.1, read as the reverse complement.
ATAACCACAGTCAGCCAATCACTCTTGTCTTATCGTCTCTTGCTATGGCCCTTACCGATATAACCACAGTCAGCCAATCACTCTAACCTTATCGCGTATTCCTACAGGTCAGGCATTATTGCTTTTGACAGATCCGAAATTCCGGTGTTTGAGGTAATTTAATCTGACTGCCTTCATTTTTGTTTTCACACACTTATTCGTCTTTCCTTAACTCTTTCTCTACTGGAAGACTATCATGGTTTTGTACACATGCTCACGCAATCAACACATGCAAAAAGCATTCGTCCGTCACGCAACCGCATTGACTCCTTTCAACCAATGTCACTAAACAGATCACGATATTAATTTTTTTTACATTTATTACTATTTACTTTCACACATCACACATACATTTATAACATTTATAACCACGCACCTTCACATTAACGTCTTTTTGTTTTGTTTTCTCCTCCTTTTTCGTCTTCTGCTCCTCTTCTTCTCCTTCTCCCCTTTTTCTTTTCTTCTTTTTCTATTCCTTTTTCCTCTCTTCCAGTTCCTCTTTCAACATCACTCTTATACTACAAGTAAAACCGTCAACCACAAAGTGTAGGGAACATTTCTCCTCAGAAACAGAAACCAAACATCCAATGGGAAAGAGTGGTGTCAATCTTGAACATAAGACCAATATATTGTATGAATTTCTCTCCTCCCTCCTGATTGTGTGTAGGTGTAGTTTCAGGGTAAAGGCAACACCACAAAGGAAATAAGAGGGAAGCAGGGAGAATTTTAAATATTAACTAAGTAACGTAACTCTTGAGAGTCACGGAATTATCTCCCATGTAGAATTTCTCAACTCCAACACAGTTTGCGCTTCCCATTCAGCAAACATTGACGCAGTCACAAAGCACAAAGTCGTAAGCTCAGAACATTCCTCAAAAAAAGAAAAAAAAGGAATGCCCAAGCCTACCCCTATACCTGAAACTACACCACACACAATCACGAGGTAAGAGAAATTCAAAAAAAAAAAATATATGGTCTAATGTTCAAGCTGACAGTCTTTATTCGACCACACCTACACACAATCACGAGGGAGGAGAGAAATTCATACAATATATTGGTCTTATGTTCAAGATTGACACAGTCTTTTACTCTTGAACTGACCAAACACACACACATAGACAAGACAGAACATATACAGGGTTGCTTCCAAGGCATATAGGTAACACCCTACTGTTTTCCAGCCATGCTTTACCGCTGGTTTCAGACCGCTAGTGTTCAGCTTACACTGCGTGTTCAGAGTATGACTTGACCTGTAAAACTGCACTCGATCTATCATAAACTACAGAACCACACTATCAAAGTGACTCATGCCACACTCAGAAAATAAACGCTGTACACATATGTAGGCCTGAAGATTATGTTGGATGATCGCTATTGACCCCTGATTGTTTAAAGCCCAGCTGCTGCATAGAAAGCAGGGCTATACCATGACAAAACGTGCACAATATCTGGGCTAAAAAAAAAGGAATGCTCTGAGCTTACCACTTTATGCTTTGTGGCTGTGTCTATGCTAGCTGAATGGGTAGCGCAAACTGTGTTGGGTTTGAGAAATTCTACATGGGAGATAACTCCGTGACTCTCAAGAGTTATGTTACTTAGTTGACATTTAAAATTCTCCCTGCTTCCCTCTTATTTCTTTGGTATTAAAAAAAAAAGTTAAAAAAGACTACATACCATCTGGTTTAATAAAAGCTAGAAAAGGCTATAACTATGCCATAACATACATGACGTCTGATTTAAAAAAGCTGGAAAGAACTATAACTATGCCATAACATACATGACGTCTGATTTAAAAAAGCTGGAAAGAACTATAACTATGCCATAACATACATGACGTCTGATTTAAAAAAGCTGGAAAGAACTATAACTATGTCATAACAT
>JAPXFY010000021.1:10340243-10345243 GCA_030674185.1 Monoplex corrugatus | reverse complement strand
CATCATCATCAAGATATCTCTCCTCTCGTCTCTCCTACAAATCACCACTTGGCGTAACTGACCAGACATCTGACGCCACCGTCACCTTCTTCTTCCCTGTCCTTGTCCACCAGCGTCCCGCCTTATCAGCCAATATGGTTTAGCAAACACTTAACCCTTTCATCCCTTCACCCTATCCATCAGTTTCCTGTATTATCAGTTAAAATGGTATCATTAACTCTTTCATTACCTCACCCTATCCATCAGTATCCTGTGTTATCAGTAATGATGGTATAGCAAATACTTAAACCCTTTCATTCCCTCATCCTGTACAACAGCTTCCTGCATTATGGACCATGATAGTATAGAAAAAAATTAACCCTTTTACTCCTTCACCCTATCCACCCGTTTCCTGTATCATCAGCCATGATGATGATGATCATCATCAGGTGCCCTGTCGCATGGCGATGGCGATCATGGACTTCCATATGTCTCTGTCTCTCGTTGCCCCTAGCATCTCCCCCACCCTCCTCGTCCCCAGCCATTCTGCAAGTCCGTCCAGCATTTTCTCCCTGGGTCTACCCGGTGCTCTCTTTCCCTCCAGCTTTCCCGTTGTGACCAGGTGCTCCAAATCCCCCTTCCTCATAAAATGGCCTATAAATGTTGCTTGTCTTTTCCTAATCTTCCTTATGAGTGATCTATTTGTATCTGCCTCCATCAAGACTGTCTCGTTTGTTTTCTTTGCTGTCCATGGAACTCTCAACATTCTTGTGAGAAACCACATCTCGGCTGCCTCGATCCTGCTCTGGCTATGCTTGCTGACTGTCCACGCCTCGCATCCGTACAACAGTATTGGTTCTATATAACATTCAAGAACTCTCTAATGGCTTTTTTTTTTTTTTTTTTTTTTTTTTTTTTTTGTGAGTAGATGTCGCGCCAGCAGGCAGCAAAAGTGTGTGTGGTGTTTTACAGTGATTTTATCGTGGTTCTATTTGGTTTTATGCATTGAATTTTGTATGTTTGTTGCTTTGAAATCCGGACACACGGTGATGTAAATATTTTTTTAAAATTTTGAATATTTTACCAGATAATCCGATTTTAAAGTTTTTATACCTACTTTTCATCATTTTAATTCAGCCGCTCAAGTCGGACATTTTATCTGTGAATTGTGTTTACACCTTAGCCTACTGTGTTCGCCCAACGCTACAGCTTCCAAACCTTTGTGTTCTGCGTCCTCTGGATTTTAGTGTTGTGAACTGACCAACCCACACACCAACCTGCAAGTGTCTTCCTCTCCTGCCTGGCTCGCAATTATGGACCCGTCTTTTATAAAACAAATTGGACTGACACTTTTTAAACACAGCAAATGCTACCTCGGTGGAGGCGTCTACCAGCGCATACGTACATTGGGGCTGTGTAGCAAGCCCCGCACTGCGCGATCCTGTCGTGGTGGACGTCTCCACCGTCTTTGGCACAACCTGCCTCCTGCCCGACGCCACTTTTCGTCTCCTGCTTCTTCTTCTCCTCCACTGCCCCTGCCCTTGACCTCGCTGCTGCAAGCTTTGTCTCCTCCTCTGCCGTCTTCGCCTTCGCCTTCTGTCCTGATGGTGCCGCCTTCGCCTTCTGTCCCGCCGGTGCCGCTCTCGCCTTCTGTCCCGTTGGTGCCGCCTTCGTCGCCACCTCAGCCGCCACCATATGACTGTGATAGGCTGAAACTATGCCTTTTTAATGCTCAGTCGGCATGCACTGGTGACAAAGCCGATGTTATTGCTGACTTTGTCGCAGATGAGCATGTTGACATTGCTTTTATCACGGAGACATGGCTTAACCCCCTTGGTCACGAACCTATACTTGCTAGCCTCACTCCGAGTGGTTACAGGCTTGCTTCTTTCCATCGCTCATCCCGAGGTGGCGGTATCGCCATCCTCTACAACGACTCACTCCATTCCCGCCTATCTTTCTCGCAGTCTCTGCCTTTCTCCCATCCTTCTTTCGAGCACGTTGAAGTATCCTTCCAATCCACCCCTCACCCCATCACCTTCTCCTGTGTCTATCGACCCCCACCTAGCTCTGCCAACAAACTCACCACATCCATGTTTCTCTCTGACTTTGACCAATTGCTTGACCACTACTGCCTCTTACCTGGAAATCTCATCATTCTAGGTGATATCAATGTCCACTATGACAACACTCACCGTTATGACACAAGACATATCATCAACTCTCTGTCCAATCACAATATGACTCAACACATTTCTGAACCAACCCATCAAAAAGATCACATTCTTGACTGGATCATTTCTCGTGATCATCACAATTCCGCTACTGACAACTGCTTAGTTCTTTCTACCCGTCTAACTTCAGCCCTTCCATCTGACCACTCTGCAATTCTCTGTTCTCTCGACATTTCTCCTCCTTCCCGTACCATGCGCACAGTGACTCGACGCAATCTCAAATCTATCGACCTCTCCACATTTTCATCTGATGCCTCCCGTCTCCTTTCTGAAAAGTCACATAACCTTGCCGATGAATTCTATACTATTCTCCACCATCTTCTGGACACTCATGCTCCAGCCACAACCCGTCTTTTACCTGACCGCCCCCCTACCCCCTGGCTCACTCATGAGATCGCCTGTGCAAAACGTGCCCGCCGCAGAGCAGAGCGCCGCTGGCGCAAATCCAAACTCACTGTACACAGGCAACTTTTCCAAGCCTCTAAAACAAAAGTATCCACCCTCATTGCATCAGCAAAAACAAGCTATTTCCAAACCAAAATCCTGAATGCCTCTTCTTCAAAAGAACTCTTTACAACCATGAATCATCTCCTTGGCACACGAAAAGATTTACCTCTCCCAACAAAACATACAAATGAAGAACTCCCATCTGTATTCTCCAACTATTTCACCACCAAAATACAAACTCTTCGTGACAGGCTTGACAGGACACCCTGTCAACCATGCCCACCTGACCCTTCCTTCTCTGGCACACCTCTTACTACTTTTACCCCAGTCTCACAAGAAGAAATTCTCAACACAATCAGATCCATGTCGTTCAAAACCTGCGAACTGGATCCTCTTCCAGGTTCTGTCTACGCCGACTGTCTCCCTACTCTCCTCCCATTCATCACTGACATCATCAACACTTCTCTTCAAACTGGAACTGTCCCAGATTCTTTCAAGTCTGCTATTGTTCACCCTCTCCTCAAGAAACACAATTTAGATCCAAATGAACTGAAAAATTACCGGCCTATCTCTAATCTCTCTTTCTTGTCAAAACTCCTTGAAAAAGTCGTCCTCAACCAGCTGAACTCTCACCTGTCTGCCAACAATCTCCTCAATCCTTTCCAGTCAGCCTACCGCCAGTGCCATAGCACTGAAACTGCCCTACTACACATTCTCAACAATCTCCTCCTTGCAACTGATACTGGCAAAGTCTCTCTCCTCACACTCCTTGATCTGTCTGCAGCCTTTGATACCATTGATCATGGTATTCTCCTTTCTAGACTTCATCATACTTTTGGCATCTCTGACATTGCTCTGTCTTGGTTCACTTCATACCTATCAAACAGAAAACAAACCGTTCTCATCAATGGCACTTACTCTCAACCTGCATACCTGACCTGTGGTGTTCCACAAGGATCTGTCCTTGGCCCTGTTCTTTTCACTCTTTACACCTCCCCCCTGTCCACCATCACCAACTCCCATTCTATAAAACACCACTTCTATGCTGATGACACCCAACTTCAAGACAGTGACTCACCTGATAATATACAGCGCCTGTTAACTCGCACCACTGAGTGTTACTCGGACATTAAGAACTGGATGACACACAATAGACTTCAGCTTAATGACGACAAAACAGAAGCTATCCTCATTGGCACCCGTCAGAAACTTTCTCAGCTGCCTCCTCTTTCTCTCCCATTATGTAACACATCAGTCCCAATTTCTGATTCAGCTAAAAACCTTGGTGTCTGCATTGACTCTACCCTCTCCATGAACAACTTTGTTTCTCAAACTGCCAGATCCTGCTACTATCATCTCCATCGTATAAAGCTGATCAGGAAGTATCTCTCTGTCGAAACAACTGCAAAACTCGTTCTCTCCTTCATAATGTCTCGCATTGACTATTGCAATTCACTCCTGTCTGGTCTTCCTGCCTCCACCATTCACATCCTACAGCGCATTCAAAACAATGCTGCACGCCTTGTACTCAAAAAGAAAAAAGCTGACCACATATCTCCTCTCCTGGCACAACTTCACTGGCTCCCTGTATCAAAGCGCATACAGTACAAACTAGACACCATGTGCTACAAAAGCCTCAATAACGCAGCCCCCGATTACCTGTCAAGCCTACTTGAGATCTATGTTCCCTCACGTACCCTCCGCTCTGCCTCTGATCCTCTGACTCTTCGCTTTCCACGCACTAAGCTCAATACCTATGGTCCACGAGCCTTCTCTGTTTCTGGTCCACTCTCCTGGAACAAACTTCCTCTCTCAGTCCGTCAGCAACCTACTTTTGTCTCCTTCAAGTCCGCTCTCAAAACTCACCTTTTCTCTCCTGCATAAAATCCTAACCTCACTCAACCCTCCCCTCTGCAGCCTGTCTCCGCTCGGAGGGAATCACATGGTTATAATATATAATTGTATGCTATGCTCTCTATAATTTTCCATTGCTTTTATTCTTGCTTTTATTGCTTTTATTCTTTCTCCCCATTTATAGCCATGCGTGTGTGTGGGTGTGTGGGTGTGTGTGTGTGTGTGTGTGTGTGTGTCTGTATGTGTGCGTGCGTGTGTGTGCGGGCGTGCGTGCCTGCGTGTGTGTCTGCTTCAGCGCTTAGATTTGATTTTATCAAGATTTTGCGCTATATAAATATTGTAATTATTATAATCCCCATCAGTCCTGTTGAAACCATTGTGGGATTTTTTTGGGGGGTGCTCCATCCGGCTTCTGCCCAGAGTTGAGCGTGCTAGGAAGCTCTTTGGAAAGACTGGGACCACACACAGTCGAGTCTCATCCACTTC
>JAPXFY010000021.1:10312743-10335243 GCA_030674185.1 Monoplex corrugatus | reverse complement strand
GTCTCAATCCCTTGCTGGAACTTCATAGCATCATGATTATCATCCTCATCGACATCATCATCGTCGCATTGTAAAAAAAATAAAAATGCCCCAGCTTCTGTGGCCATTAAGGTGGCGTGGAAAATGGGGCGAAAAAAAAAGTGAGCACAAAGGTAGCCTCCCTGAGTGCGATGATCCCCCCCCCCCCCCCCCCCCCCAAAAAAAAAGATAAATAAAGGTTGCCACATGGCTCCTGATAAACGGGTTGTGTCTATCTTCTTGACTGTTTCCCAAAGGTTTGTATATGACCTTCGCCATGTTCCCTGTAAATGTGTATTGTGCTGCCATAGTATCCGCCTTAAGTACGGCTGACTGTTGTTGTTATTGTTATTTTCGTTTAAAGCCCAGCCGACTGCGTAGAGCCATATCAGGGCTATAACCATTTCAATACACACTAACAATACTTCAACAGGAAAACAAGGAACAGAAAATTAAGTACACATATCGATGCATTTGCGCACATAACCTGAAGAGATGCCCTCGTTGACCATTCCATCCAATTCATTACACAAGGGACTTAAAAAAAACATACCCGAATAGAAATTTAAACAAAACTAAAGACATTAAAACATATAAAAACAGGCCTAAATTACCTAAAATTGCTTGCGCATATCTCATTTCCCCACAGCCAAAAATGCACTTGATACGTGTACGTACCTGATTATCGATCCTGAGAGAAAGTACGTAAGACTTTATCGAACACATACAGATGAATAGACCAGCAAGGCAGAAAACAATAGGAAGAAATGACAGAAAGCAAAAGAACAAGGTAGAAACAGAGAGAGAGAGAGAGAGAGAGAGAGAGAGAGGAGAGAGAGAGAGAGAGAGAGAGAGAGAGAGAGAGTGAGAGAGAGAGAGAGAAAGGACATTTTTAGCACAGAATTTCCAGAGGGTGGGGATACTATTCATATATATTGAAAGAACCCCGGCATTCTCACGGGGGTTACAGGATGATGAAATAGGTCATAGTTCATTGGGATCCTTCGATCATATAGCATCTGGGATATTGGCGCATATGGAATCACCCCAGTACTGCACTCTTCTTTTTCTTTGTATTTCTCCCTTGACTACTTGAAGAGATTTTTATTTATTTTTTGTTTTTTTTTAGGATCATCGCACTCAGGGAGGTTACCTTTGCGCTCACCTTTTTTCTTCTTTTTTTTGTCCAATTTTCTGCGCTACCTTAATAGCAACAGAAGCTGGCACACTTTTTTTTACAATGCCATGATTATGATGTCGATGAGGATGATAATCATGATGCTATAGAGTTCCATCTAGGACTGAGACTGCGTGACAGGCTGTACTCTACGCTTACTATCATAGTATATCCTGGCGTCAACCAGGCCCGAGAGATACAGACACCTGCGGTGCTGGTCAGAAGATTTGAGCAACACCCTCAATGACTATCCGTGAAGTGGATGAGACTCGACTATGGTGGTCCTAGTTTTCCCAATGAGCCCATAGCACGACCAGCTCTGGGTAGGAGCCGGTTAGAGCCGAAAAATCCCACAATGATTTTTGAAGGGACTGACGGGGATTCGAACCCACAACCTTCCAGTCAGTAGTCTGTTGCGTTAACTACTACACCACGGCAACTGGTTGACTACTTGAAGAGTCATTGGGATAACTGCACTAAAGAACTGTTCACCAGATTCCTTCAGCTCTGCCGTTGTGTACCAAGGCCTGGGTCTCTGTGGAAGATTTCTCTGTCCATCCAGCAGTTTTGTAAGTCCACTCAGTGGTTCTTTTCTGTTCTGTCCTTATCTTGTGTTACTCTTTGCCGGATTTCTACGTATTTCTAGTCTGTTCCGATGTGTGTCCTCTCTCTCTCTCTTGTGTTTGTGTTGTGTGTGTGTGTGTGTGTGTGTGTGTGTGTGCGTGCGTGCGTGTGTGTGTGTGTGTGTGTGTGTGTGTGTGTGTGTGTGTGTGGTTTGTGTGTGAGTGTGTGTGTGTGTGTGTGTGTGTGTATGACTTTGTGTGTGTGTGTGCGTGTGTGTGGTATGTGTGAGGAGAGAGAGTTATATATTGTGTGTTTGTGTGTGTGTGTCTGTGTGTGTGTGTTTGGCGTGTGTCTGTGTGTGACTCTGTGTGTGTGTGTGTGTGACATAGATTTGTGTGTGTGTGTGTGTATGTGTGTTGTGTGTGTGTGTGTGTGTGTGTGTGTGTGTGTTGTGTGTGTGTGTGTGTGTGTGTGTGTTCGATTCGGACTCCTTTAAGACCGAGTGTCTTGAATGGAATAGTCCTACAGTATGAGATTGCTGGCATGCAAACACATTAGTGATCTGAAGTAGTTAAATTCGAAGAAGAAATTGCGAAGAATGACAAGAAAACGAAGAAGAAGAAGAAGAAGAAGAAGTAGAAGAAATTGCGAAGAAGAAGATTGCGAAGAAGAAAATTGCGAAGAAGAAGAATGCGAAGAATGCGAAAAGTGCGAAGAATGCGAGAAGAAGAAGAATGCGAGAATGCGAAGAAAGAAGAAGAAGAGATGGAGAGGAAGAAGAAAGAAGAGAAGAAGGAAGAAGAAGAAGAAGAGAAGAAGAAGAAGAAGAAGAAGAAGAGAAGAAGAAGAATGAAGAGAAGAAGAAGAAGAAGAAGAAGAAGAAGAAGAGAAGAAGAAGAAGAAGAAGAAGAGAAGAAGAAAAGAAGAAGACGATAGAAGAAGAAGAAGATGCGAGAAGAAGCGAAGAAGATTGCGAAGAAGAAGAATGCGAAGAATGCGAAGAATGCGAAGAAGAATGCGAAGAAGAATGCGAAGAAGAATGCGAAGAAAATGCAAAGAGAAGAAGAAGAACAAGAGAAGAAGAGAAAGAAGAAGAAAAGAAAGAAGAAGAAGAACGAAGAAAAGAAGAACAAGAACAAGACAGAAGAAGAAGAAGAAGAAGAAGAAGAAGAAGAAGAAAAGAAAGAACAAAAGAACAAGAAGAACAAGGAGAAGAAGAAGAAGAAGAAGAAGAACAAGAAGAAGAGAAGAAGAAGAACACGAAGAAGAAAAGAAGAAGAAGAAGAAGAAGAAGAAGAAGAAGAAGAAGAAGAAGAAGAAGAAGAAGAAGAAGAAGAAGAATGCGAAGAAGAATGAAGAAGAATGCGAAGAAGAAGAATGCGAAGAAGAATGCGAAGAAGAAGAATGCGAAGAAGAAGAATGCGAAGAATGCGAAGAATGCGAAGATAGAAGAAGAAAAGAAGAAGAAGAAGAATTCGAAAGAAGAAGAAGAAAAGAATGCGAAGAAGAAGAAGAATGTGAAGAAGAAGAAGAAGAAGAAAGAAGAATGCGAAGAAGAAGAAGAATGCGAAGAATGCGAAGAAGAAGAAGAAGAAGAAGAAGAAGAAGAAGAAGAAGAAGAAGAAGAAGAAGAAGAAGAAGAAGAAGAAGAAGAGAAGAGATGACGAGGACGAGGAGGAGGAGTTATTTTGGCCTGCCTGAAGATGGAGTGGGGGTGAAGACAAACAAGAATTATACTTCTCGACTGACCAGCACGTTGACCTTTCACCTCTCGGACTGCCAGGGGAAATCACTCTGCCTTTCTGTCTTAGTCTCTGTCTGTCTCTGTCTCTCTGTCTCAGTCTCTGTCTCAGTCTCAGTCTCTGTCTCAGTCTCTGTCTCATCTCTGTCTGGGTCTCAGTCTCTGTCTCAGTCTCTGTCTCAGTCTCTGTCTCAGTCTCTGTCTCATCTCTGTCTGGTCTCAGTCTCTGTCTCATTTCTGTCTGGGTCTCAGTCTCTGTCTCATCTCTGTCTCGGTCTCGTCTCAGTCTCAGTCTCTGTCTCTGTCTGGGTCTCAGTCTCTGTCTCTGACTTATCTCTGTTCTCGGTCTCAGTCTCAGTCTCTGTCTCATCTCTGTCTCGGTCTCAGTCTCAGTCTCATCTCTGTCTCAGTCTCAGTCTCTGTCTTATCTCTGTCTCGGTCTCAGTCTCAGTCTCAGTCTCTGTCTCATCTCTGTCTCGTCTCAGTCTCAGTCTCTGTCTCATCTCTGTCTGGGTCTCAGTCTCAGTCTCAGTCTCTGTCTCTGTCTGGTCTCAGTCATCTGTCTTGACTTATCTCTGTCTCGGTCTCAGTCTCAGTCTCTGTCTCTTCTCTGTCTCGGTCTCAGTCTCAGTCTCATCTCTGTCTCAGTCTCAGTCTCTGTCTTATCTCTGTCTCGGTCTCAGTCTCAGTCTCAGTCTCTGTCTCATCTCTGTCTCGGTCTCAGTCTCAGTCTCTGTCTCATCTCTGTCTGGGTCTCAGTCTCTGTCTCATCTCTGTCTGGGTCTCAGTCTCTGTCTCATCTCTGTCTGGGTCTCTGTCTCTGTCTCTGTCTTATCTCTTTCTGGGTCTCAGTCCAGTCTCAGTCTCTGTCTCGGTCTCAGTCTCAGTCTCATCTCTGTCTCTCAGTCTCTGTCTCATCTCTGTCTCGGTCTCAGCCTCTGTATCATCTCTGTCTGGGTCTCAGCCTCTGTCTCATCTCTGTCTCAGTCTCAGTCTCAGTCTCTGTCTCATCTCTGTCTCAGTCTCAGTCTCTGTCTCATCTCTGTCTGGGTCTCAGCCTCAGTCTCTGTCTCAGTCTCAGTCTCTGTCTCATCTTTGTCTCATCTCTGTCTCAGTCTCAGTCTCTGTCTCATCTCTGTCTCATATCTGTCTCTGTCTCAGTCTCTGTCTGTCTGTCTCTGATCAGTATGCTGACAGAGGAGGAGGTTCCTGAGGACAAACTAGTGACTCGTTTAACTATCCAACCACTTCTCACATCGTCAGGGGATTATCTGTCTCTGTCTCTTTCTTCATCTCTGTCTCTCCCTCTTTGTCTCTGTCTCTCCCTGTCCCTCTCTTATGTCTACTTTCTCGCTCTTTCTCCGTCTCTGTCTCTGTCTCCTTTCTTTCTCTTCGTCTTAGTCTCTTTCTGTCCTCTTTCTGTCTGTCTGTCTCTTATCTCTCTGTCTCAGTCTCCGTCTCCATCTCTCTGTCTCTGTCTGTCTGTCTCTATCTGTCTCTCTTGTTTCTCTCTGTCTCTGTCTGTCTGTCTGTCTCTCTCTCTGTCTCGCTTTCTTTCTCTGATTGGCACATTGGCGTACTGATGCGAAGCGTAGACAGTCAACACGCAAAGTAAAGAACAAGATTGAGGCAGCTGAAATGTGGTTTCTAAAAAGAATGTTTAGAGTCCCATGGACGCAAAGAAAACAAAGGAGACAGTCTTGAAAGAGTCAAACACAAAAGGAACATTAATGAAAAGATTAGGAAAAGACGAACAACATTTATAAGATATTTTAGGAAGGCGAGAGACATTTCAACACCTAGGCACAACAGGAAAGCTAGAGGGGGGAAAAGAGCACCTGCTAGACCCAGGGAGAAAATATTGGAACGGATTTAAGAGTGGATGAACACTGAATGGGTGGCAGATGTACTTGCAGCGACAAAAGATAGATTCGTAGGAAGGGCCATGATCGCCAACGCCATGCGGCAGGGCACATGATATGATGATGAAGTTTTCTTATGTATATGTGACAGTCTATACTCTTATCACATCTCATTTGGTTTAATCTGTTATGCTTTTGTTTTTAAAATTGCTCATATTCTGTGTGTGAATAGCAAGAAGCTGTCGGACCGATCCAGTGGGACTTAACGCTACTATCCTCGAGTGATATAGTAATCTGAAGTCTGAAATTTCAACTCCTCTCTCTCTCTCTCTCTCTCTTCTCGTCTGCTCTGTCTCTCTCTGATCTTCTGTCCTCTCTACTGTCTTCTGTCTGTCTTCTGTTCTGTCTGTCTCTGTCTCCCTGTCTTTGTCTGTCTGTCTTTCTGTTCACTACACACACACACACACACAACACCACACACACACACACACACACACACACACACACACACACAAACACACACACACACACACACACACACACACACTCTCTCTCTCCCTTTCTCTTTCTTCTCTGTCTGTCTCTGTCTTCTTCTTTCTTTCTCATCTTCTCCTTCTTTCTTCCTTCTCTGTCTGTCTGTCTCTGTCTCTCTCTTTGTGTTGAATGTTTTTGTGTTGTTATATGTGTGTGTGTGTGTTGTGTGTGTTGTGTGTGTGTGTGTGTGTGTGTGTGTGTGTGTGTGTGTCGAATCCCCCCTCTGTCTGTCTGTGACCAGTAGGGATGAGAAGTGGACAGAGAAGTGGAGTACAAGACAGAGTGGTGACCGCCACTTGACCGTTCGTTCCCCACATCGTCCAAAGATATCTCTCCTCTCGTCTCTCCTACAAATCACCACTTGGCGTAACTGACCAGACATCTGACGCCACCGTCACCTTCTTCTTCCCTGTCCTTGTCCACCAGCGTCCCGCCTTATCAGCCAATATGGTTTAGCAAACACTTAACCCTTTCATCCCCTCACCCTATCCATCAGCTTCCTGTATTATCAGCCATGATGGTATTCTTAACTCTTTCAGTACCTCACCCTATCTATCAGTATCCTGTGTTATCAGTAATGATGGTATAGCAATTACTTAAATCCTTTCATTCCCTCATCCTGTATAACAGCTTCCTATATCATGGACCATGATAGTGTAGCAAAAACTTAACCCTTTTACTCCCTCACCCTATCCACCCGTTTCCTGCATCATCAGCCATGATGATGATGATCATCATCAGGTGCCCTGCCGCATGGCGTTGGCGATCATGGACTTCCATCTGTCTCTATCTCTCGTTGCCCCAGCATCTCCCCCACCCTCCTCGTCCCCAGCCATTCTGCAAGTCCGTCCAGCATTTTCTCCCTGGGTCTACCGGTGCTCTCTTTCCCTCCAGCTTTCCCGTTGTGACCAGGTGCTCCAAATCCCCCTTCCTCATAAAATGGCCTATAAATGTTGCTGTCTTTTCCTAATCTTCCTTATGAGTGATCTATTTGTGTCTGCCTCCATCAAGACTGTCTCGTTTGTTTTCTTTGCTGTCCATGGAACTCTCAACATTCTTCTTAGAAACCACACCTCGGCTGCCTCAATCTTGTTCTGGCTTTGCGCGTTGACTGTCCACGCCACACATCCGTATAACATTATCGGTTCTATCTAACATTCAAGAATTCTCTTCTTGATGTTAATTGATAGGCATTTGTAGGTAAGAATGCTTTTCATATTCTTGAATGCTGTTTTGGCTTGGCCGATTCTGCTGGCTATTTCTGATGTGCATCTGCCGTCTGGTGAAATGATCGTTCCCAGATATTTAAACTTCTCAACCTGTCTCAGTGTTGTGCCGATAGTATAGCACACACGTAACCCTTTCGCTTCCTCTCCCTGTCTGCCAGCTTCTGCATTATCAAAAGTAAAAACTTAACCCATTAACCCTTTCAATTCTTCAACCTATTCACCAAGGAGAGAAACGGTGAACGGACTATCTCCTCCTATCTCTCCGCCATTTCTCCTCCTATCTTAACGTCTCTGGGGAGGAGGGAAGGAAATTGCGGTCTACATGCTTTGTGCTGTGGGTGAAGGTGATAAGCATGGCACTAGACATAGACAGACAAAGAATGGAGAGAGAGAGGGAGAGAGAGAGGGAGGGAGGGAGGGAGTGGAGGGAGGAGGAGCGAGCGAGAGAGAACAGAGAGAGAGAGACAGAGAGAGAGAGAGAGACAGACAGAGAGAATCAGTGAGCGCGCGTGTGTGTGTGGTGTGAGAAAATAAAAATTAAAAAAAAATAAAAGAGAGAGAGAGAGAAAGAGATGGAGAAAGAAAGAAAGCAAGAGAGAGAAAGAAAGAGAGACGATGAGAGAAAGAGAGAGGAGAAGAGAGAGAGACAGAAAGGACAGGGAGTGAGAGAGAGGAGGAGGAGACAGCGAGAGAAGAGAAAGAAAGAAGAAGAAAGAAAGAGAGAGAGAATGAGTGTATGTGTGTGCGTGAGAAAGAGAGGGGGGGGGAGGAAAGCAGTAGAGAGAGAGAAGAGAATGAGAGAGAGAGAGAAAGAGAGGAGAGAGGGGGAGAGAGAGAGAATGAGTGAGTGTGTGTGTGCGTGAGAGAGAGGGGTGAGAGAGAGAAAGACAGAGGAGAGAGAGACAGAAGCAGAGACAGAGAGAGAGAGAGAGAGAGAGAGAGAGAGGAGAGAGAGAGAAGAGAGAAAGAATAGTGAGTTGTGTGCTTGTGTACATGAGAGAGAGAGGGGGAGAGAGAGACAGAGAGGAGAATGAGAGAGAGAGAGAAGAGAAGTGAGTGAGAGAGGACAGACAGAGACGAGGAGAGAGAGAGAGACAGAAGAATAAGGAGTGGTGTGCTGTGTGCATGTGAGAGAGAGAGAGAGAGAGAGAGAGAGAGAGAGAGAGACAGACAGACAGACAGACAGAGACAGGGAGAGAGAAAGAAAGAGAGAGAGAGAGACTGAGAGAGAGAGAAAGAGAGAGAGACTAGAGAGAGAGAGAAGGAGAGACAAACGAGAGGAGAGAGACAGAGAGAGAGACAGAGACAGAGAGACAAAGACACAGAGAGACACCAGAGACACACAGAGACACACAGAGACAGAGACAGGGGGAGAGAAAATCGTCTGCACTGCATCTCTATAAATCTGTTCACCAGACTAAACCATGGCTAGATAAACATTGCAGTAAAAATGTACCCAGGGAGCGAAACCATTTTGAATGTTAGGCCGCCTCCGGCTCTGATCAATGTAGAAGGCAAACACAGCACAGCGGATGAATACAGATCTACACCCGTCAAGAACTATCCGCCATTTGTAGACACGAAAGCTGGTAAGTAAATAGTGCGGGCTTACATCATGACGTAAACAGCGGGCCCCGGTAGCTCAGTTGGTTTGAGCGTCGGATTCGCTTGGTAATGGTTGTGGATTCGAATCCCAGGGTGCTCTACATTTAAACTGGCATTCTCGCTGTCCTATCTTAACATCGTTGCTGTTCTGGTGGTGTTAGTATAGGATTAGATAAGTCCTCCCTTCCCCCACTTCCCTGGGATGGTTATCCCCGTCGGCTATGTCACCTGAGGTGGGTGCCGACGTAAAAATGGAACCAAATCAATCAATCAATCAATCAATCAACCAATCAATCAATCAATCAATCAACCAATCAGCCAATCAATCAACCAACCAATCAATAAACCAATCAATAAACCAACCAATCACAACCAACCACAACCAACCAATCAACCAACCAATCAATCAATCAATCAATCAATCAATCAATCAATCAATCAATCAATCAATCAATCACGGGCCTTAGCATCTCAGTTAGTTTGAGCGTCGGATTCACATGCTAATGGTTGTAGGTTCGAATTCCGGGGTGCGCTACATTAAAACTGCCTTCTCACTGTCCTATCCTTTTAACATCATTGTTGTTCTGGTGGTGTCAGTATAGGATTAGATAAGTCCCCGCATTAAAACTGGCCTTCTCACTGTCCCATCTTAACATCATGGTTGTTCTGGTGGTGTCAGTATAGAATTAGATAAGTCCCCCTCTTCCCCCACTTCCCTAGGATGGTTATCCCCGTCGGCCATATCACCTGAGGTGGGTGTCGACGAAAAAACAGAACCAAATCAATCACAATCATGACGTAAAGACTAGATCGTCTGCTTTTTTGTTTTGTTTTTTGTCTCACTCAAATCGAGGCGAACCCCTGCACCAGCCATATGCTGGCGTTCAACACAGATCACCTTACGACACGTGAACACACACACACACCACACACACACCAACACACACACACACACACACACACACACACACACACACACACAACACACACACACACAGCACAGGCACAGGCACACACAAAAACATACACACACAAACACACGCACGCACGCACACACACACACACACACACACACACAGACACACACGCACACGCACACACACACACACACACACTGAGACACACACACACACGCACACACACATCACACAACACAGGCACATACACACACACACACACACACACACAAACACAGACACATACAGACACACAGACACCACACACACACACACACAAACACAGGCACATACACACACATACACACACACACACACACAACACAGACACATACAGACACACAGACACAGACACACAACACACACACACACACACACACACACACAACACACACACACACACACACACACACACACACACAAACTGATAGAAAAGAAAGTTGCAGACAGACAGAAAAAGCAACAGAATTCATTGTCGGGAAAAGAGGTGGGTTTTTAAATTGGATTAAAAAGCAGAAATTGTAGGTGATAGACGAAGGAGAATGGCCATTTATTCCAGGCAGACGTCCCGAAACAGCAAAGAGAATGCTGGCCGACAGTTGATAATTTAACCCTTTGATTCCGCAAAGCCAGAGCAAGATTGAGGCAGCCGAGATGTGGTTTCTAAGAAGAATGTTGAGAGTTCCATGGACAGCAAAGAAAACAAACGAGACAGTCTTGATGGAGGCAGACACAAGTAGATCACTCATAAGGAAGATTAGGAAAAGACAGGCAACATTTATAGGCCATTTTATGAGGAAGGGGATTTGGAGCACCTGGTCACAACGGGAAAGCTGGAGGGAAAGAGAGCACCAGGTAGACCCAGGGAGAGAATGCTGGACGGACTTGCAGAGTGGCTGGGGATGAGGAGGGTGGGGGAGATGCTGGGGGCAACGAGAGATAGAGATGTTGGAAGTCCATGGTCGCCAACGCCATGCGGCAGGGCACCTGATGATGATGTGGAATGATTCCGCACCTGTGAACCAGCATCCTGCATATCAACCATGCTAGCGAAGCAAAAACTTAACCCTTTGACTTCCTTACCCTATTCACCAGCTTCCTTTTGACTGTATCCAGTTGTTTAAGTATAGTGGTTCCAAACATCATGATATTGAAAGTGGACTGAAATTTCGATTTCTGAATCTGTTGTCTGCAAAGCTGGTAGATAGGGTGAGGGAGTCAAAGGGTTATTTTTTCAGTTGGTGGATAGGTACGGGAGTCAAAGGGTTAATTTTTCAGTTGGTGGATAGGTGAGGGAGTCAAAGGGTTAATTTTTTCAGTTGGTGGATAGGGTGCAGAGTCAAAGGGTTAATTTTTTCAGTTGGTGGATGGGTGCGAGAGTCAAAGGGTTAATTTTTTCAGTTGGTGGATAGGGTGCAGAGTCAAAGGGTTAATTTTTTCAGTTGTGGACAGGGTGCGGAGTCAAAGGGTTAATTTTTTCAGTTGGTGGATAGGGTGCGGGAGTCAAAGGGTTAATATTTCATGGTGGAAGAGGTTGAGTGAGTCAAGGGTATTTGGGTAAAAATACTGATTCGGAATATGGCTGTAATTTTTTGAGATGATAAGCAGTAGTCAAAGGGTTAATAAATCTAGGAACCTTAAAGGAAAGAGTTTCTGAAGCTGAGTGCAAGGTGCCAGTTGGCGTAGAAATACTGAACCTTCCCAGGAACTGATGGCTGTTTTTTGAGATCATAGGCAGACAGTGCCAACTAACCCCCTAGCTCTAACCTCTAAGGTGAGGAATATGACTTGGCACGGGTACTGTGGCAGCTAGCAGTGATAAACTACTGTGAAGCCACCCGTTGGAGAAGACCCTGCACTACGGATGTCTCGTTTGGTCGAGTGTGATGATGGAAGTTCTGGTCCAACTTATTCGGTCCACTAGACAGGCCCAGGGTACATTTCACTATAATTGTCTGTCTTCCTTTCACAGTGGATGACCCGTGTCGTCGTCGTCATCGCTCATCATCATCATCATCATCATCATCATCATCATCTCATCATCATCATCATCATATGCCCTTCCGCATGGCGTTGGCGATCATGGCCCTCCATACGAATCTATCTCTTGTCGCTACAAGTACATCTCCCACCCTCTCTGTCTTGGCCATTTTGCAAGTCCGTCCAATATTTTCTCCCTGGGTCTACCTGGTGTTGTCTTTCCCTCCAGCTTTCCTGTTGTGACTAGGTGCTCTAATTTCTCTTGCCTCATAAAATATCCTATAAATCTTGCTTGTATTTTCCTATTTTCTTTTTAGTAATGTTCTTTTTGTGTCTGCCTTCCTTAAGACTGTCTCGTTTGTTTTCTTTGCTGTCCATGGAATTCTCAACATTCTTGTTAAAAAACACATTTCAGTTGTCTCAATCTTGTTCTGACTCTGCGTGTTAACTGTCCACACCTCACAACCGTACAACAGTATCGGTTCTATATAACACGAGAATCTCTTCTGATATTAAATGACAGGTTTTTGTTAGTAAGAACGATTTTCATTTTCTTGAATGTGATGACCGTGTGGAATGTGGAATTTGGGCTGCGTCGACCTGACCATCCCTCAGACACAATAAAAGCGGATTAGGAGAGCGGCAAGAAAAGCCCTGTCTGTAAAAGAAAAGACGCTGACTGATATTCTGCTGAATAAGGCTTTACAGTCAATGGACAATTTATTTTGGAGTTTATCCAGTTAATGTATGGTGATTCCAAACGAACGGTCATGATATTCAAAGTGGATCGAAATTTCTATTTCTGATTCTGCTGTCTTCTAAAAGCACACACAAGATTACAAAATTAACCCTTTGGTTCCCGCACCTATCAGAACTGGTGATAGGTGAGGAGTCTAAGGGTTCTACACGAAGTGACTTTGGGCTCCCGCACCATGTCCACAATTGCATAATGAACCCTTTGACTTCTACCCTATCCACCAGCTTCCTGATAGTGTGACGGAGTCAAAGGGATAAGTTTTTGCTTTTGCTAGCATGGCTGAAAATTCAGGATGCTGTGGACAGGGTGCGGGAGTCAAAGGTTCAACAAATAAACGTAACTTTGGCTCGACTCTATCAGAAATTGCAAATTGAACCCTACCCCTCACCCTATCCCACTTCCTGCATGATTGTGTAGTGGGAATAAAGGTAAAATTGCTTATAGCTATGCGTTGGTACGGATGAAGATAAAGGGTTAGTTTTTGCTTTGCTACATGGCGACAATGCAGGATGCGGTAGACAGGCAGGTCATGATAAAATAAAGTAAGCTTTGGCCCGCACTATCCATCAATTGCAAAATGACCTTGATTCCTCACATATCACGCCAGCTCTGATAGGTGATGGAGTCAAAGGTTGTTTTTGCTTTGATAGCATAGCTGACAATGCAGGATGCTGGTTGACAGGGTGCGGGACCAGTAATGGGTTAAGAAAGTAAACGCTGGTTTTCAGGAAAAGCAAACAAACAAAAACAAAACAAAACAAAAAAAAGAAAAAGAAAACATAACAAGACAAAGAAAAAAAAAGAAAAACAAGAAGAAAGAACAAATGAAGAAACTAAATGGTTGTTAAATTGAACTGAATGGGGCTGTACCCAATAACGCTTGCATTGGCACATTGGATAGGTAACAATGTCCTCTGATGCTTTACGTCTGGTTGGTGGCTTTGTTTCACATTTCCGACAGAGCATTTCTTGTTTTGGTCTGTTGGAGTTTGTTCAAGTGGAATTCATCGCCTATAGAAATTCCATATGCACATCATCCAAATCTTCCAGCAATTACCTGTCACACTTTCCTGAGTCTGCACAAAACCTTACGTGTTGGCAAGACCTTAGAGTGGGGAGGTGGGAACCCATAAAACACTAAGAGGGAGGAGGGACCCCCCCAAACAAACAAACAAACAAACAAACAAAACAAAACAAAACAAAACAAAACCTCCACTAAGTTGACACCAACTGAATGATGGAAACATCAAGATGGGCAGCGAACAATCCAGATGATTTCTGGCGAAACACACAAGCTGAAACGGATTTTTGTTGTTGTTTGTTTGTTTGTTTTCGTTCGAAATGTAGGACCAGTTTAATTGTTTTAATTTGAAGGATAGCGACGGAATGTGGAGGCGTGTATGGTGGTGTGAGTGGTGCCTATCTGTCTACAGCCATCAGGATATGTGGCGCTAATCTGCCGGTACCAGGCAACTCATCTCACTCACAGAGAGCCATGCCAGACAGAAAAATGGTCTCCTGTCTTTGGCATCACACAAACCGCTTTGTCTGCTGGGGCAAGTGAGTGCTCACAGACATACACACACGCACACGCACACGCGCACAGGCACACAGAGGCACACATAGACACAGACACGTGCACACAATAGACTATCACACTCACAGAGAAGATCATACACCCACAGATTCGCACTCAAAAAAATTAAACACACACACACACACACACACACACACTCACTCACTCACTCACTCACACGTGTACACACGCACACAACACATACACATACACATACACACAGACGCACGCACGCACACACACTCACACGTGTACACACGCACGCACACACGCACTCACACTCACACGTGTACACACAGACACACAGACACAAACAAACACACACACACACACACGCAGACACACACACACACACAATCACACACTCAAACGTGTACACACGCACGCACATACACACATACTCACATTCACGCAGAGTAACACAACACACACACACCACACACACACACACACACAACACACACACACACACCACAACACACACACACAAACCAGACAAGATTGTGCCAGGCATTACTGCTCCATATTCCGTTTTTAATGTGATATGTTGTGACGAGATGGGGGAGGAGAGAGAGAGAGAGAGAGAGAGAGAGAGAGAGAGAGAGAGAGAGAGAGAGATAGATAGAGATAGAGAGACAGGAGAGAGAGAGAGAGAGAGAGTCAGTCAGAGCAGACAGAGACAGATAGAGACAGAGAGAGAGAGACAGACAAGAGAGAGAGACAAGAGAAGACAGACAGAGCAGAAGAGAGAGAGAGAGAAACAGAGAGAGAGAGAGAGAGAGACAAGAGAGACAGACAGACAGAGAGACGAGAAAAGAGACACAGAGAGCAGAGACAGAGAAGAGAAGAGAGACAAGAGAAACCCCGAAGACAGAGACAAGAGAGAACGAGAGAGAAGAGACAGAGACAGAGGAGAGAGAGACAAGAGAAACAGGACAGAGAGAGAGAGAAGAAGAGAGAGAGAGAGAGAGAGAGAGAGAGAGAGAGAGAGAGAGACAGAATGACAATGACAATGACAATGATGCTTTATTTTCCAACGGTAAAAGATATTGGCTAGAAGCCATTTTTCAAACTTGCCGTTGCTATTCTATTCACAAGACATGTGTTTACAGCAACAAGTACAGCTCAAGGAAGATACATATTGAATACTAAAATTAAGATAACATTACAATGACATCAAGAAACGTACACAGTCAGCACTTAAAAATAGATAGATAGATAGATAGACAGACAGATAGACAGACAGATAGATAGATAGATAATAGATATACAGACAGATAGATAGATAGATAGACAGACAGATAGATAGATAGATATACAGATAGATAGATGTATAGATAGATAGATAGACTTTAAACGGGTGGATGAGAGAAAGAGAGAAAGAGAGAGAGAGTGAGAGAGAGAGTGAGAGAGAGAGAAAGAGTGAGTGAATGAGAGAGAAGAGAGAGAGAGAGTGAGAGTAAGCGAGTGAGAGAGAAAGAGAGTGAGAGAGAGTGAGAGAGAGAGAGGAGAAAGAGATGAAGAGAGAGTGTAGAGAGAGAGAGTGAGAGAGAGAGAGAGAGAAAGAGTGAGAGTGAGAGAGAGACGAGTGAGAGAGATAGAGACACAGAGAGAGAGAGAGAGAGAGATGGGTTGTTATGGAGAGAGAGAGAGAGAGAGACAGAAGACAGACAGAGACAGAGAGCAGAGACACAGAGAGAGAGATTCCAATAAATTAACATCACCTCCAAACTCGCGACTCCTTCAACCAATACGTTTTTTTTTTCAACAAAATAAAAGGAACCCATTGGTATGGCTTGACTGCCACAGATTGTTTATTCATCCCATCAAAAACTTGTTCAACTTCCATCCTATGGATGCCTTATCTTGCTGATCGGTGCCCTCGTCGTTGTCAAGGCCTCAATGTCTGTCATCATCTTTCTCACTTCCTGGGCAAAAAACACCATCTGTCCGCTCACACGGTTGTCGCCCCTGTTCTGATCACTTGTCTAAGCCACAAATTATCGGTCTTTAAAATTATCGGTGGATGATAAACCGAGTTGGAGAGAGAGAGAGAGAGAGAGAGAGAGAGAGAGGAGAGAGAGAGAGAGAGAAGAGAGAGAGAGAGAGAGTGAGAGAAAGAGACAGAGAGAGAGAGAGAAAGAGAGAGAGAGAAAGAGAGAGAAAGAGAGAGAGAGAGAGAGAGTGAGCGTGTAAAAGAGAGAAAGAGAGAGAGTGACAGAGAGAAAAAGACTGAGAGAGAGAATGAGAGAGAAAGAAAAAGTGAGAGTGAGAGTGAGAGAGAGAGAGAGAGAGGAAGAGTAAACGAATGAGAGAGAGAGAGTGAGAGAGATAGAGACAGAGAGACAAAGAGACACAGAGAGAGAGAGAGACAGAGAGAGGAGGGTTGTTATGGAGAGAGAGACAGAGAAACAGACACAGAATGAAACAGAGAGACAGACAGAGAGAGAAACAGAGAGAGGGAGAGAGAGAGAGGATAAAGAAAAAGAGAGAAACCGAGAAAGAGACAGAGAGAGAAAGAGAGAGACAGACAGAGAGACAGACAGAGAGAGAGTCAGAGAGAGAGAAAGAGTGAGAAAGAGAGTGAGAGAGATAGAGAAAGAAAGAGAAAAAAGAGAGAGTGAGAGAGAGTGTCAGAGAGAGAGAGAGAGAGAGAGTAAGAGTGAGAGAAAGAAAGAAGGAGAGAAAACGAGAGTGAAAGAGAGATAGAAAGAGAGAGAGAGAGAGAGCGAGACAGAGACAAAGAGTGTGTAGAGAGTGAGAGAGAGAGAGAGAGAAAGAGTGTGAGAGAGAGTGAGTGAGTGAGAGAGAGACAGTGAGAGAGAGACAAAGAGTGAGTGAGAGAGAGAGAGTGAGAGAGTGAGTGAGTGAGTGAGTGAGAGTGTGAGAGCAAGAGATAGAGTTACAGAGAGAACGAGAGATAGAAAGAGGGAGAGTGAAAGAGAGAGAGAGAGAGAGAGACAGAGAGACGGACAGAGAGAGAGAGAGAGAGAGAGAAAGAAAGAAAGAGACAGAGACAGGGAGAGAGAGACAGAGAGAGAGACAGAGATAGTGAGAGAGACAGAGACAGAGATAGAGAGAGCGAGAGATAGAATTGACAGGAGACAAATCAGAAATCAGTGAGAGGGAGGCTGGACCGACTGTGAGATTGTGGGGAGAGGAATTTTGGGAATCTTGGGAATAGGTGTGGGTAGGTGGGTGGCGGGGGGGGGGGGGGTGGAGAGATGGATGATCTTCAACTGTACCCCCCTCCCCCACCCATTTGTCTAACGGATCTCTGTCGTCTGGCGAACCTTTGTCTACACCACACCACCCCAAACACATAAAAAAATTATACATTCATTGTCCTTCTGCGCGCGCGCGCGCGTGTGTGTTTGTGAGTGAATTTGTGTGTGTGTGTGTGTGTGTGTGTGTGTGTGTGTTCGTTCTTTGATTTAACGTCTGTTCACTATGAGTGATATTAGACGGTGTGTGTGTGTGTGTGTGTGTGTGTGTGTGTGTGTGTGTGTGTGTGCGTGCGTGTTTGTGTTTGTGTGTGTGTGTGTGTGTACGTGTGTGTGTTGTGGTGTATTGTGTGTGTATGTATGTGTGTATGTGTGTGTGTGTGTGTGAGTGAATTTGTGTGTATGTGTGTGTATCAGTGAATTTGTGTGGTGTGTGTGTATGAGTGAATTTGTGTGTGTATGTGTGCATGTATGTGTATCAGTGAATTTGTGTGTGTGTGTGTGAGTGTATGTGCGTGTGTGTATGTGTGTGCATCAGTGAATTTGTGTGCGTGTGTGTGTGTGTGTGTGTGTGTGTGTGTGTGAGTGTATGTGCGTGTGTGTATGTGTGTGTATCAGTGAATTTGTGGTGTGTGTGTGTGTGTGTGGAGTGTATGTGCGTGCTGTGTGTGTATGTGTGTGTATCAGTGAATTTGTGTGTGTGTGTGTGTGTGCGTATGTCTGTGTGTGTATGTGTTTGCATGTATGTGTGTGTGTGTACGTGTGTGTGTTGTGGTATGTGAGTGTGTGTGTTTGAGTGTGTGTGTGTGTGTTGTATGTATGTGTGTGTGTATGTATGTGTGTTTGTGTGTGTGTATGTATGTGTGTGTGTGTATGTGTGTGTGAGTGTGTGTGTGCGTGTATGTGGTGTGTGTGTTTGTGTTTTTTTGCAAGTTTTTTTTTTTTTTTTTTTTTTTTTTTGGGAGGGGGTCAGAGGATGGGGTTACAAAGTTATGTCCAGCCTGAAGTTATCAACTTGTCCCCTGCATGCTGCCATAGAGTCGTTGACATCAGTTTCAGGGTGTTTGTGTCTGACAGCGGGGTAGGAGTGGAGTGGATGGGTTGCAGAGTTATGTCCGGCTTAAAGCTATCGCACTTTCCAGGGCATGTTGGCATACTGTTGTTATAAACTTGTCACGTGCATGCTGCCATACTGTTGTTAACATCAAATTTAGGATGTTTGTGTCTGAAAATGGAGTAGAAGGGAAGGTGGGAGAGAGAGGGGGGGGGTTAGTGGTAATTTGCAGAGTTATGACCGGCCTTCGGCACATCGGAAATAGCTGGCAGAATCGGCCAAGCCAAAACAGCATTCAAGAAGATGACAAGAATTCTTACCAACAAATGCCTATCAATTAACATCAGAAAGAGAGTCCTTGAATGCTATATAGAACAAATACTGCTGTACGGATGCGAGGCGTGGACAGTCAGCAAGCAAAGCCGGAGCAAGATTGAGGCAGCCGAGATGTGGTTTCTCAGAAGAAATGTTGAGAGTTCCATGGACAGCAAAGAAAACAAACGAGACAGTCTTGATGGAGGCAGACACAAATAGATCACTCATAAGGAAGATTAGGAAAAGACAAGCAACATTTATAGGCCATTTTATGAGGAAGGGGGATTTGGAGCACCTGGTCACAACGGGAAAGCTAGAGGGAAAGAAAGCACCAGGTAGACCCAGGGAGAGAATGCTGGACGGACTTGCAGAGTGGCTGGGGATGGGGAGGGTGGGGGAGATGCTGGGAGCAACGAGAGATAGAGACGGCTGGAAGTCCATGGTCGCCAACGCCATGCGGCAGGGCACCTGATGATGATATGATGATGATGATGATGATGACTGGCCTGAAATTATCTAGGTGTCCCTGCATGTTGCCATAGTGTTGTTGACATCAGTTTTAAGGTGTTTGTGTCTGACAGCGGAATAGGAGGGAAGGGTATGCGTGTGTGTGTGTGTGTGTGGGGGGGGGGGGGGTATGGGTAGGTTATAGAGTTATGTCCGGCCTGAAATTATCAACTTGTCCCCAGCATGTTGCCATAGTGTTGTTGACCTCAGTTTTAAGGTGTTTGTGTCTGACGACGGAATAGGAGGGGTGTGTGTGTGGGAGGGGGTATGGGTAGGTTACAGAGTTATGTCTGGCCTGAAGTTATCAACTTGTCCTCTGCATGCTGCCATAGTTTCTTGACATCAGTTTTAGGGTGTTTATGTCTGACAGCGGAATAAGAGGCAAGGGGAGGGGTGTGTGTGTGTGTGTGGGGGGGGGGGGTATGGGTAGGTTACAGAGTTACATCCGGCCTGAAGTTATCAATTTGTCCCCAGCATTCTGCCATAGTTTCTTGACATCAGTTTCAGGGCGTTTGTGTCTGTCAATAGGGTTAGGGTGAGAGAGAGTGAGGGTGCTGGTGGGTTTGCCGAATTACGTCCAGCCTAAGGTTATCAACCTGTCCAGAGCATGTTGGTATATTGTTGTTGATATCCTTTTGGAGGCCTTTAGGAATGTGGGATGGGGGTGGGAGTGTTGCAGAGCTATGACAATCCTGAGACTATCACAATGTCCAGGGCTTGTTGGCATGTTCTTGTTGATGACGGAACCCAGCAAAAATTAATTGACACTGTTAACTTAATGTTCTGAATTTTTAATTGTAATTGTTCCCCTTCTTACTTTCAAACTCCCACTACCCCTTCCCATCCCCGTCCCCCACTCTTTTTTTTTCTCCCTCTCCCTGTGTATGTGTGTGTGTGTGTGTGTGTGGTGTGTGTGTGTGTGTGTGTGTGTGTGTGTGTGTGTGTGTGTGTGTGTGTGTGTGTGTATGTGTGTGTGTGTATGTGTGTGTGTGTGTGTGTGTGTGTGTGTGTGTGTGTGTGTGTGTGTGTGTGTGTGTGTGTGTGTGTGTGTGTCTAAAATCACTATTGTGAACAGACATTAAATAAAGATTCCATTCCATTCCATTGTTGATGTCATTTTCTAGGCCTCTGGGGTGACGGAGTGGGTGGTGGGTGGGTGGGATTGTTGCAAAATGATGTCAAGCTTGAAACTACCCGTGTGCCCTATGCATACTGACATCGTGTCATTGACACCATATTTTTTCTTTTCTTTTTTTTTTTCCTCTTCTTTTTTTAAATATTTTTAGCATCATCGCATTCAGGGAGATTTCCTGTGTTCGCCTTTCTTTCTTTTTCTTTTCATTTTTTTGGGTCGATTTTTCTATACCATCTTAATGGTTACAGGAGCTGGCAAAGTTTTTACAATGCCATGATAACGAAGATGTCAATAAGGATGATTATCATGAGGCTATGGAGTTCCATCTAGGATTGAGACTGCGTAACAGAGCTGCGCACTACGCTTAGTATCATACTATTTCCTAGCGACAACCAGGCCCAAGAAATACAGACACTTGCGGTGTTGGTCAAAATATTTAGAGAAACACTCTCACTAACGCATCTGTGAACTGGATGAGACTCGACCGTGTTGTCCAAGTCTTCACAAATGAGCCCATAACACGGTCTACTTTGGATAGGAGGTTTGTTAGAGCCGAAAAATCCCATGATGATTTTTGAAGGGAATGATGGGGATTCGAACCCACAACCTTCCGGTCTGTATTCTTTTGCGCTGACCACTACACCACGTCGACTGGTGTTGTTGAGAATATGTTTTTGGTTGTTGATGTCTGGGAGGAGGGTACGGGGTATGAGGGGGTGGGGTGGGGTGGTGGGTGGGGATGTTACAATGTTATGTCCATCCTAAAGCTATCAAAGTGTTCTATGCACGCCGGCAACATGCAGTGGGCAGGGGTGTTGTCTTTCAGTGCACAGCGGATATGTGGTCATATATTGTTATCTTCTGCTGGAGAAACAACGACAAGGCGACAGTGTTTTATTTGTTTACAACTCTCTCTCTCTCTCTCTCTCTCTCTGTCTCTGTCTCTCTCTCTCTCTCTCTGTGCGTGTGTGTCTTTTTGTCTGTCTGTCTGTCTCTCTCTCTTTTTTCTTTCTTTCTTTCTTTCTGTCTGTCTGTTTGTGTGTGTGTGTTTCTCTCTGTATCTCTCTTTCTCACTCTCTCTCACCGTCTTCCTTTCTATCTCTTTCTCTCTCAGTCTCTCTCTCTCTCATTCTCTCCCTCTCTTCTTCTTCTTCACCTTCTCTCTGTCTCTCTCTGTCTCTGTCTCTCTGTGTCTCTGTCTGTCTCTCTCTCTCTAAGCCAGCAATGTTTATATTTGTTTATAACTATATCGTCTTTCTTGCTTTCTTTTCTTCTCTCTTTATTTCTTCCCTTTCGCTCTCCCTCTGTTTCTCTCTCTCTCCATCCCTCCACCCCTTTTTATTTGCCTCTCTCTACCATCACCTCTTTCTCACCATCTCTCTCTCTCTCTCTTGTGTGTGTCCCCATCCCACCTCTCTCTGTTTTACGTTCCGGCAGATATGCAGATTACCAGCAGCAATGTCTTCTAGCAGTATCAGTGTCATTGTCATTGTCATTCTGTCTCTGTCTCTCTCTCTTTCTCTCTCTGTCTCTGTCTCTCTGTCTCTGTCACTCTGTCTTTTTCTCCCTTCCCCCTCTCTTTCTCTGTTTCTGTCTCTCTCTGTCTCTCTGTCTCTGTCTGTCTCTCTCTGTCTCTCTCTCTTTCTCTCTCTCTCTCTTTCTCCCCTCTCTCTCTCTCACACACACACAAACACACACATCACACACAAACAGACACACACACCGCGTGCAATCAAACGAACACACACTCAGATACACACCATGGACGACACAAACATATACACACTGCCTAACCCCTCTCCCTCTCCCACACAGAAAGAGAGGAAGAGATTCCGATTCCGATTCAGATGATTAAATTATTTTATTCAATAAAAACCATGGCCCCTCATGAAGGGGTGAAATAAACATACATCACTTAAATATACACTGTTTTATCCTAAATATTACACAGAGCAAAGAAAACTGAAACATTCAATTTGCACAAGAGCTCCTGAGTTTAAAGGCTTTATACAAATAAATGGCAAGCTGTTTAACGTGATCTTCCCTGGCGGATGCCATCAGCAAGCTCAGTCTAAATAGTGAAGGTTGTTTATAATATTTTCTGGGGATCAGTTTATTTCTATGACTGATTAGTACTGGACAACAAAACACGACATGAATTTCATTTTCTCTTGCTTTTCTACACAATGGACATATAAGATCACGGTTATCATGTTGTCTGTAACGAAGATTATGTTCAAAGATCTCAGATACCCCTAATCGAAAT
>JAPXFY010000021.1:10285243-10290243 GCA_030674185.1 Monoplex corrugatus | reverse complement strand
TCATCATCATCATCATCATCATCATCATCATCATCATCATCATCATCATCATCATCATCATCATCGTAGTCATCAACAATGGACATACCAACGAAGTTTCTTTTTCTTGTTCATCAGATCTTTATGTAATCCAATATGCTGCTTGATGGTGTGGCGTACTTGTTCACTGAGATCAGAAACAAGTGTGACTGCCCGCGCCCAAGCAAACAGGAACCAGAAGAACAAGTAAGCCAAAGTGAACGCGTATTCAATATAACATGTTGTTGCTGTTGTTGTTGTTGTCGTTGCTGCTGCTGCTGCTGCTGCTGCTGCTGATGTCTTGTCTTGTTGTATTGAATACGCGTTCACTTTGGTTTACTTGTTCTTCTGGTTCATACTTGTTCATTGATGATATAATCAGTGTAATTGATGTTTAGTACACTATGATAACCTCTCATTTCCATACCTGAGATTCATATTTTTAAATTTGCTGTGAGGGTCTATGTCTCACATGCATACAAGAAGATGGAATATACCAGTGCACGTAAGAGCCTGATCTTGAGCTTCATGGCGATGTTCTTGTGTTCTTGTCATTCCATACAAGTTTCAGGTTGATGTCGTCTTCGCTGCCATCGGGAGGATTTTTGGCTTGGGCCACTCCCCCCCCCCCCCCATTGATAACGATGGATCTTAACCCTTTGACTCCTGCTCCCTGTCCACCAGCAAACTGGATTGTCAGCCATGATAGCAAAGCAAGAATTTAACCTTTTGACTCCCTCATCGTATCCACCAGTTTCCTGCAGGGAATCAAAGGGTTACGTTTTTGCAGTTTGGGGAATGGTATGGGAATCAAAGGGTTAAGCAAGTCGATTGTTAAACAGTTCCTATCTTCGGTCCATGGACAGCTAAAGCACCAGTGTTGATGACGTTGTGTCTGTTTCTCGTGTAGCAGTGCCCGCCAGCAGGAGACAGAAGTGACAGAAGATAATAGAATAAGCAAAAAAATGAAAGAAAAACCAGAAGATAATGGATTAAGCAAGAAAATGAAGAGAAAAACCAGAAGATAATGGATTAAGCAAGAAAATGAAAGAAAAACCAGAAGGTAATGGATTAAGCAAGAAAATGAAGAGAAAAACCAGAAGATAATGGATTAAGCAAGAAAATGAAGAGAAAAACCAGAAGATAATGGATTAAGCAAGAAAATGAAGAGAAAAACCAGAAGATAATGGATTAAGCAAGAAAATGAAAGAAAAACCAGAAGATAATGGATTAAGCAAGAAAATGAAAGAAAAACCAGAAGATAATGGATTAAGCAAGAAAATGAAAGAAAAACCAGAAGATAATGGATTAAGCAAGAAAATGAAGAGAAAAACCAGATGATAATAGAATAAGCAAGAAAATGAAAGAAAAACCAGAAGATAATGGAATAAACAATGAAACGAAAGAAAAGCCAGAAGATAATGGAATAAACAATGAAAGGAAAGAAAAGTCAGAAGATAATGGAATAAACAATGAAAGGAAAGAAAAGCCAGAAGATAATGGAATAAACAATGAAAGGAAAGAAAAGTCAGAAGATAATGGAATAAACAATGAAAGGAAAGAAAAGTCAGAAGATAATGGAATAAACAATGAAAGGAAAGAAAAACCAGAAGATAATGGAATAAACAATGAAAGGAAAGAAAAGCCAGAAGATAATGGAATAAACAAGAAAAGAAAGAAAAACCAGAAGATAATGGAATAAACAAGAAAAAGAAAGAAAAACCAGAAGATAATGGAATAAACAAGAAAAAGAAAGAAAAACCAGAAGATAATGGAAATAAACAAGAAAAAGAAAGAAAAGCCAGAAGATAATGGAATAAGCCAGGAAAGGAAAAACAAACCAGAAGATAACGAAATAAACAAGGCAAGGAAAGAAAAGCCAGAAGATAATACAATAAGCAATGAAAGGAAAGAAAAGCCAAAGGATAATCTAATAAGCAATGAAAGGAAAGAAAGCCAGAAGATAATCTAATAAGCAATGAAAAGAAAGAAAAGCCAAAAGATAATCTAATAAGCAATGAACGGAAAGAAAAGCCAGAAGATAATCTAATAAGCAATGAAAAGAAAGAAAAGCCAAAGATAATCTAATAAGCAATGAAAGGAAAGAAAGCCAGAAGATAATCTAATAAGCAATGAAAGGAAAGAACAGCCAAAGATAATCTAATAAGCAATGAAAGGAAAGAAAAGCCAGAAGATAATCTAATAAGCAATGAAAGGAAAGAAAAGTCAGAAGATAATGAAATAAGCAAGGAAATGAAAGAAAAGCCAGAAGATAACGGAATAAGCAAGGAAAGAAAAGAAAATCAGAAGATAATACAATAAGCAAGGAAAGAAAAGAAAAGCCAGAAGATAACGGAATAAGCAAGGAAAGAAAAGAAAAACCAGAAGATAATCTAATAAGCAAGGAAATGAAAGAAAAGCCAGAAGATAATCTAATAAGCAAGGAAAGAAAAGAAAAGCTAGAAGATAACGGAATAAACAAGGAAAAGGAAAAAAACGGCACAGACACAGAGCCAGACGACAGAGATGGATGCCTATAAATCTGTGGGCCAGACAGATCCACAGGATTCCAGACCACAGACCTTGAACATGGGAACATTTCAATGTGATCCCCTACCCCCCCCCCCCCCTACACACACACACACTCACAGTAGGGGCGTGGAGACTGACACAGACGGTAATTCAATGGTCTCCACTGTTCCAGTCAATTTGGTGATTCATTTTGTAGGTCTGGCATTTCGTGTGAGTCAAAGATGCTCTCTTCTCTTTGAATCCGCCTGCCTATAACCCTCCTCTCTTTCTCTCTCTGTCTCTGTCTCTGTCTGTCTGTCTGTCTGTCTCTCTAATACACACAGACACACGTACATGTGCGTACGCTCCCTCCTCACTCCCACTTCTAGCAAAGTTCAGAACTTCACACACACAGGCATACACGCACACGTACACACACACACATACACATAAACACACACACATATTAACAGACACACACACATACATACACATAAACAGATACACATACATTCACACACACACACACATACACACACACACACACACACACACACACACACACACACACACACACACACACACACACACACACACACAGCCAACACAGCCACACACAGAGAAACAGACAGACTCACATAGCCACACAGATACAGAGAGAGACACACACACACAGACACACACAGACACATAGATACACATTGACACACAGACACAGAAACAGACAGACAGACAGAGAGAGAGAGAGAGAGAGAGAGAGAGAGAGAGAGAGAGAGAGAGAGAGAAGACAGACAGACAGACAGACAGACAGACAGACAGACAGAATCTCTCTCTCTCTTGCTCACGGTAGTTTTCTGGGAATGTTCACAAAGTCACAGACAGAGTTGAAGAAAGGAGAGATGACGTCATTTGACTCACGTCACCCACCCCCACCCCCCATCAACTTCTCCCTCATCCTCTATGCCTAAAAACAGCATACCCCACACCCCTTTCCCGCCCCAATGGGAGGGGGCAAACCAGGATTAGTAAGATTATTCCCATGATGATGATGATGATAATAATAACACTCTATTTCCAGCTGTTGAAGTTGTCAAAATCTTTTTTTCTCTGTCAAATTTGCCACGGCTTGCATGCTAAGTGTTTTTTCGTGTTTCCATAAGCCAGCCGCTGACATACCTTACCGGGTTTTGTAGGAAAAAATCTTTCATGGGTTAACACAAATACATGAATACAGAACAGAAAGTGGCGCTGTATTGAAGCAACAAGCTCTGCCCTAGGCACAGCGACCCCGGTTTTATATTGCAAATCCATTGTGACATAAGAAAGAGAAAAGAAATAAGAGAGATTGTTGGAGAATGTCGATGCTGAAATCCAACACTGAATCCCCAGAATAGTTCACGGTTTAACAATCACAATCAACAATGCTGTGCTCTATGCATTTTTTTTTTTATTGAAGTGATGTGAAAACCAGAGAACAAATAAATAACGATTGGGAACTGGAACCTAAAAGGATTCAGAGGGTTCCATTACGTTAAACAAGTCGCTGTTTCATTATAAACGTAATGTGAGTGGGTTGGAAATCATTTATGATAAACGCTGATTATTCTATGAATAAACATTATGCCCTGGTGATGATTTGTGATTATATCTAGTATTGATTTCCTTCTTATTTTTCATGGCAGCATGACATTTCTGGGAACATTACAAATACATTCAAATTTAAATTCTATGCTATGGAGCTCCGAAATGATTCTTTTCTCACACAGGACGGAGCAGCAGGGAAGTTTCAGCCTTTTTCTCTTAATTCTTGTATCTGGTTTTTGATTGTTTGTGATTTTACGCTTGACAAAGGCCAGTTGGTCGAAAATTTGCGCCTGTCTTGTCTGGTTGAATTAAATACGCGTTCTGATTTTTTCGTGTTTTTTTTTTTTCTGGTTCCGAAATGGTTAATATAAAACAGACGCCATTAAGACTTTACATGAACATTATAAGCTGGCAAAATGTCTTTTTTTCTTGATCTTATGAAATTGTACAGGAAAGCTGGAGGAAAAGAGAACACCAGGTAGACCCAGGGAGAAAATATTGGACGGACTTGCAGGGTGGCTGACGACAAAGAGGGTGGAAGATGTGCTTGCGGCGACAAGGGATAGATGCATATGGAGGGCCATGATCGCCGACGCCATGCGGCAGGGCACATGATGATGATGATATGAAATAGTAAACTATTGATGTCTCTTTTTTCCTGATCTCATGGTATAGTAAACTACTAATGTCTCTTTTCTCCTGATCTTATGATAGAGTAAACTATTGATGTCTCTTTTCCCTTGATCTTATGATAGAGTAAACTATTGATGTCTCTTTTTTCCTGATCTCATGGTATAGTAAACTGCTAATGTCTCTTTTCTCCTGATCTTATGATAGAGTAAACTATTGATGTCTCTTTTCCCTTGATCTTATGATAGAGTAAACTA
>JAPXFY010000021.1:10272743-10275243 GCA_030674185.1 Monoplex corrugatus | reverse complement strand
GATGATTAAATAAGATAGGTATGATGATTAAATAAGATAGGTATGATGATTAAATAAGATAGGTATGATGATTAAATAAGATAGGTATGATGATTAAATAAGATAGGTATGATGATTAAATAAGATAAGTATGATGATTAAATAAGATAGGTATGATGATTAAATAAGATAGGTATGATGATAAGATAAGATAGGTATGATGATTAAATAAGACAGGTGTGTCGATTAAATAAGATAGGTATGATGATAAGATAAGATAGGTATGATGATTAAATAAGACAGGTGTGATGATAAGATAAGATGGATATGGTGCTAAGATAAAGTAGGTGTAGCTTGTTCCTTCTCTGTTGATGATCTCAGTATGGGTTTTGGGAACAAAAATGTTAATAACATATTCATTTTCGTTTTTCTTTCCATTTTCTTTTCATTCAGATTTCAAATTTGCATCTGTGCACGGTGTCAGCAGACCTCTTGTCTGTTTATTTATTTGGATTTTGTCGACGGCTCTGGAAGCAAAAAGGGGCTGAATGAATTGGTGTATGCTTGCTTGCCTTGGCCACTTGTATATTTTTCTTCCTAGCTATTTTCCCTCATTTGTGTATAGCGACACTGTTGTTGTATTATTCCTAGAGCAAATTAATGCAAGCGTTACGTATTTAGCTTTCACTTCTTAGGTTACAATTGTGTTTGAGGGAACCTGGTGTGTGGTAGGCAATACGTGATGTGTCAGTGAGTTCTCTGTCTGTCTGTTTGTCTGTTTCATTCTCTGAGTAAAATAGACCACACACACACACACACACACACACACACACACACACACACACACACACACACACACACACACACACACACACACACACACACACACACACACACAACATACACACACACACACACACACACACACACACACACACACACACACACACACATCTGTTTGTCTGTCTGTCTGTCTATCTCTAGCTCTCTCTCTAATCCATCTATCTATCTATGTATCTATCTATGTATCTATGTATCTATCTATCTATCTGTCTGTCTATCTATTTATCTATCTATCCATCCATCCATCCATCCCTCTCTCTCTCCCCCCCTCTCTCTCTCTCTCTATCTATCTATCTATCTATCTATCTATCTACCTATCTATCTATATGTATGTATGTACATTTATACAGACATAGACACAGATAGATATAGATATAGATATAGATATGTATGTATGTGGGGAAGAGAAAAAGAGAGAGAGAGAGAGAGAGAGAGAGAGAGAGAGACAGACAGACAGAGACAGAAACTGAAACTGAAACTGAAACTGTTTATTGTCATTACCCGAAAAGGTCTTTTGACAAGGGGGATAACAATTTTCCAGTAGTGCGACACATAATCCACTCTTTGTATGTGCGCAAATTCTTCACACATAATCAAAAAAAATATCGAACATCCATTCCTTGAACAGTCGAACATATTCAAATCATATATAATGAACAATCATCCATTTTACCACTACTACATAATGCAAAGAAAACAACAACAAAAAATATCAAAACAGTGTTCCCACATTCAGGCCAATAATTTGTCTAGGTTTAGACAAACCAAAATCTTTTTCACACACCCACACCCACACACACACACACGCATCCATATACGCTCACACGCGGGCGCGCGCTCGTGCGCACACACACACACATCAAAACTGTAATATGATGAAACATCTGGGCTAGACCACCCAAACCTTACATTTAGTGATAATAATATAATCTTCACATAGCTGCCCCAAAATACTCTGTTAACAAGGGACATCACTATGCCTTTTATTTATTTGTTTTTTGGTTTGTTTTTGTTTTTGTTAACATGTATAGTAGACCCTTAAGTGTCTATATACCCTTTCAATATCCACTTCTAACATATTCTACAAATATACCATTATTTTCATATTATTAGCTACTCTTAAATTATCGGCAAACAAAGCAAAATAAAGCAAATGAAAACAGCTCTTTACAAAACAGAGTCTATAATAAAGCGGCTTCTTTTGGAGTTAACGTGATATAGCCCACATCAGTCAAAAGAGATTAAATTAATCCCAGTATGATATTGTCTAGCACTATTGTCGGGCTTGTAAGTGTTTATGTCTTATTTTTTGTGCTTCCGCAATGCATAGTGCCACTGATTTGATTATGACTTCGTCATCAGATGACAAAATAGATACATCTTGTCTTTTGGCCATGTCGGATTCAAAAACTTTGCATTTTCCACGTATTGTGTCAAAAATTTGGCATTGGAATAAAAAGTGTTTTTCATTATCGACATTGTTTCCACATAAGGGGCAAGGATATACTGTGGACGTCCCAGGTTGAAACCAATTTTTATTTGCATTGAAACCAAGTGTTCTTAATCTAAATCTTGCGTAATTAGTTCTTTGCCATTTATCCGTAACAACACTGAGATATTTTTCGGTTTGAAAAACATCTTTAAATGAGAAGAACCAACTATATTTTTCTTTGTTTTC
>JAPXFY010000021.1:10255243-10267743 GCA_030674185.1 Monoplex corrugatus | reverse complement strand
GGAGTACGCAGACTACGCAGTCTACTTGGTCATCAAAGACGGAATATGCAGACTACGCAGTCTACCATTGCTTATCAAAGACAGAGTACGTAGACTACGCAGTCTACCATGGCTTATCAAAGACAGAGTACGCGGACTACGCAGTCTACCATTGCCTATCAAAGACAGAGTACGCGGACTACGCAGCCTACCATTGTTTATCAAAGACGGAGTACGCAGACTACGCAGTCTACCATTGCTTGTCAAAGACGGAATAAGTAGACTACGCAGTCTACAATTGCTTATCAAAGACGGAATACGCAGACTACGCAGTCTATCATTGCTTGTCAATGATGGAGTACGCAGACTACGCAGTCTATCATTGCTTGTCAATGATGGAGTACGCAGACTACGCAGTCTACCCCTGCTTATCAAAGACAAAGTATGCAGACTACGCAGCCTACCATTGCTTGTCAAAGACGAAGTACGTAGACTATGCAGTCTACCATTGCTTCTGAAAAACGCGGACTACGCTTTGGACTTGCTGATCAAAGACGGAGTACGCAGAGTACGTATCCTACCATTACTTCTAAAAGACGGAGTAGGTAGACTACACAGCCTACATTGCTCACCAGAGACGAGATATGCAGACTACGTAGTCTACCATTGCTGATCAAACAAGGAGTATGGAGACTACGTAGTCTACCATTTTCATCAAAGAGAGAGTACGCACACTACACATCTACCATTGCTTATCAAAGACGGAGTATGCAGATTGCGTAGTCTACACGTTACTGATCAAAGTCGGAGTTCGCAGACTACGCAGCAATATAAAACCCATGCGCAGTGTAGATCACACCACCAGAACGACAGACGTACAGGCTTAGTTGACACCATTGCCGGTATCTATGAGTTGAGAATCTGCTGTTTGTTCAAAAAGAATTAAGCGTAGTCGGACAATTCCATATCCGCGCCATTCAAATCTATCAGATCCCCTAAGCCTGCACAAAACCCTATGAGAAATGGGGAAGACCAAACAACAACAACAACAACAACAACAACAACAACAACAAAACAACAACAACAACAATGAAAAATAAACAAACAAGCCAACAACAACAGCAACAACAACAAAAAAGTAATCTGATACTAATCTGATTCCTTTTCTCACACTGGACGGAGCAGCAGGGAAGTTTCAGTCTTTTTCTCTTAATTCTTGTATCTGGTGTTTGTTTGTTTGTGATCTTACGCTTGACAAAGGCCAGTTGGCCGAAAATTTGCGCCTGTCTTGTCTTTTTGTATTAAATACACGTTTTTATTCTTTTCCGTGTTTTTTTTTCTGGTTCCTAATCTGACACTACCAGAAAGACCGAAGCATTACGATAGGGGCAGGAAAGAAACCAATATTTAACCTTTTGACTCCCGCACCCTGTCCACCAGCATCCTGCAGTGTCGACCATGCTAGCAAAGCAAAAACTTAACCCTTTGACTCCATCAACCTATCCACCAGCTTCCTGCAACAGCAACAACGACAAAACTAAACTGTCACTACCAGAAAGACGGAAGCATTTACGAAAGGGGCAGGAAAGAAACCAATATTTAACCCTTTAACTCCTGCACCCTGTCCACCAGCACCCGGCAGTGTCGAACGTGCTAGTAAAGCAAAAACTTAACCCTTTGACTCCATCACCCTGCAGGAAGCTGGCGGATAGGGTGAGGGAGTCAAAGGGTTAAGTTTTTGCAGTTGGTGGATGGAGTGCAAAAATCAAAGGCATAAATTGCGGGCTGGGATTGAACTCGAGATATCAGATCTAGAATCCATGGCCCTATCAAAAGAACCAACCAGATCTCGAGAAGAAGTAACTAGTTATTGATTATAGCCATCAATATCAAGGGTGGGTGAGTGATAAGAGGCCGGCTTGAGGATGGATTGAAATGGAGGGCTGGTCGTGGTAAAGGGGTGGGGTATCATTGCCACCAAGCCTTAGGTGGGGATGATGGAAGTAGGTAGCTTGGGGGATGGAGGTTGGTGAGGGGAGAGGGGGCGGGTGTACAACCTAGGGGGTGCCCTGCAGAAAAGCAGTGAAGCATGACATCGATGCCAGTCGTCTGTTCTGATCGGTGCTTGACACGCAACAAGACATTTCCACACTCATTCCATCAGGCTGACTTCCACTGCAGGTCCATTATTCTTCTCTCCATTCCGGACCAGCTTTTCATCAAGTGTGTTTCCAAAGTCTGGTCCATCGTTTATTCCAGTCCACCATTCTGTCACGTTTTGTCCTATTCTGGTGTGTATCTCGTTGTGTCCCTTTCTGTGTTGTGTTTTCTGTGTTGTTGTCCTATTCTGGTGTGTATCCGTTTGTGTCCTATTCTGGTGTGTATCACGTGTGTCCTATTCTGGTGTGTATCACGTTGTGTCCTATTCTGGTGTGTATCACGTTGTGTCCTATTCTGTGTGTATCACGTTGTGTCCTATTCTGGTGTGTATCACGTTGTGTCCTATTCTGGTGTGTATCGTGTTGTGTCCTATTCTGATGTGTATCACGTTGTGTCCTATTCTGTGTCCTATTCTGGTGTGTATCACGTTGTGTCCTATTCTGGTGTGTATCACGTTGTGTCCTATTCTGGTGTGTATCACGTTGTGTCCTATTCTGTGTCCTATTCTGGTGTGTATCACTGTGCTTCTGTGTCCTATTCTGTTGTGTATCACGTTGTGTCCTATTCTGGTGTGTATCACGTTGTGTCCTATTCTGGTGTGTATCACGTTGTGTCCTATTCTGGTTGTGTGTATCACGTTGTGTCCTATTCTGGTGTTATCACGTTGTGTCCTATTCTGTGTGTATCACGTTGTGTCCTATTCTGTGTGTATCACGTTGTGTGTGTATCAGTTTGTCCTATTCTGTGTGTCCTTGTCTTCTGGTTGTGTATCACGTTGTGTCCTATTCTGGTGTGTATCACGTTGTGTCCTATTCTGGTGTGTATCACGTTGTGTCCTATTCTGTTGTGTATCACGTTGTGTCCTATTCTGGTGTGTATCACGTTGTGTCCTATTCTGTTGTGTATCAGTTGTGTCCTATTCTGGTGTGTATCACGTTGTGTCCTATTCTGGTGTGTATCACGTTGTCCTATTCTGGTGTGTATCACGTTGTCCTATTCTGGTGTGTATCACGTTGTGTTCTATTCTGGTGTGTATCACGTTGTGTTCCTATTCTGGTGTGTATCACGTTTGTGTCCTATTCTGGTGTGTATCACGTTGTGTCCTATTCTGGTGTGTATCACGTTGTGTCCTATTCTGTGTGTCTCGTGTTGTGTCCTATTCTGATGTGTATCACACGTTGTCCTATTCTGTGTCCTATTCTGATGTGTATCACGCTGTGTCCTATTCCGATGTGTATTACGCTGGTCCCATTCTGTGTCCTATTCTGATGTGTATCACCTGTGTCCTATTCTGATGTGCTATTCGCTGCGTCCATTCTGTGTCCTATTCTGGTGTGTATCACGCTTGTGTCCTATTCTGATGTGTATCACGCTGCGTCCCATTCTGTGTCCTATTCTGGTGTGCATCGTGTTGTGTCCTATTCTGGTGTGCATCGTGTTGTGTCCTATTCTGGTGTGTATCACATTGTGTCCTATTCGGTGTCCTATTCTGATGTGTATCATGTTGTGTCGTATTCTGTGTCCTATTCTGATGTGTATTACGCTGTGTCCTATTCTGATGTGTATCGCTCTGTGTCGTATTCTGTGTTGTATTCTGTGTCCTATTCTGGTGTGTATCACGCTGTGTCCTATTCTGGTGTGTATCGCTTTATGTCCTATTTGTGTTCTATTCTGCGTCCTATTCTAATGTGTATCACGCTGTGTCCTATTTTTTGTCCTATTCTGATCTGTACCACGTCATCATCATCATCATCATCATCATCATCATCATTCATCATCATCGTCATCATCATCATGTGTCCTGCTGCGCCGTGTTGGTGATCATGGCCTTCCATAGGGGCTGAAGGGAAAACCAGCCGCTTCTGACTATGGAATTTTTTCTCCGGGACTCGGTTCCTTCAGCCTTGGTTGTTTGGATGTTTTTCTTCCTATTCAAGGTCAGACCCGATTCGTTACACTAGGCACAATCCATCTACATCAGCCATACCTCTTGATTATATATTTCCTCATTCAGTCGATCATATGCTTATATTTACTATTATGCATTATTTGATAGTAGGATCCTTTACATTCCAAACACTACTCTTAGCTGTGCATCATAGTTTTCATTTTAGCCCTGGACCCTCTTCAGGTTAAAACAATATTAATATGGCATGACCACTTTTCAAATTGCAGAATTCATTTCACTTCCGCTCTAACATATTTATTTACTCAAAAACACATTACGATGTCATTTTAGTCCATTTATTCCTTTTCTCACACTGGACGGAGCAGCAGGGAAGTTTAAGTCTGTTTCTCCTAATTTTTGTATCTGGTGTTTGTTTGTTTGTGATCTTTCGCTTGACAAAGGCCATTGGTCGAAAATTTGTGCCTGTCTTGTCTTGTTGTATTAAACACCAAGCTTATTCTCTTTTCGTGTTTTTTTTCCTGGTTCCTCTTTGCTTGAACGCGGGCAGTCACTTGTTTTGGATTTTGTGACACTCAATAGAGAGAATAAGGCGAGAGAATAAGGCCATCTGGAAACCTGGTTCCAAACGGGGAAATCGCAGCAACATCCAGCTGGATTAATCACAGCATCACATGCACCATAGTCATTAAGGGATCGATTTTCAGATGATTCTGATTGAACTATTGATCAGTGCTGTAACACACGCAGCAAGCAACATTGTGGAGGTTGGTTTACAGATTGTTCAGTTCAACTGCTTGATGAGAGCTGTCATGCAATAAGTCTGTTAACATTCTTGTTTTCAGATTGCCACGACTGTCCCCTGGGGATGTGTGTGTGTGTGTGGTGTGTGTGTGTGTGTGTGTGTGTGT
The DNA here is from genome assembly GCA_030674185.1 of Monoplex corrugatus. Lineage (NCBI taxonomy): Eukaryota > Metazoa > Mollusca > Gastropoda > Littorinimorpha > Ranellidae > Monoplex > Monoplex corrugatus. The sequence goes on along the minus strand of JAPXFY010000021.1, from coordinate 10,262,787 downwards.
GTGTGTGTGTGTGTGTGGTGTGTGTTGTCGTGTGTGTTTGGTTGTGTGTGTGTGTGTGTGTGTGTGTGTGTGTGTGCGTGTGTGTCTTTGTGTGTGTGTGTGTTTGTGTGTGTGTGTGTGTGTATGTGTGTGTGTTGTGGCGTGTGTGATTGGTGTGTGTGTGTGTGTGTGTGTGTGTGTGTGTGTGTGTGTGTGTGTGTGTGTGTGTGTGTGAGAGAGAGTAGAGAAGAGGAGACATATGACAGACAGATAGACAGACAGACAGAGACAGAGAAGGAGTGAGAGAGAGAGAGAGAGGAAGAGAGAGAGAGAGAGACAGAAGAAGAAAAGAAAGAAAGAAGATGAAGAGAGAGAGAAAGAAAGAGAGAGAAAGAGAAGAGAAAAGAAGAAGAAGAGAGAGAGAGAGAGAAGACAGAGAGATGGTGTGGAGTTGTGAAGTGTGATGAGGCGGTGTGGTGTGTTGTGAATGTGTGTGTGAATGCGTGTGTGATGTGTGTGTGTAGTGTGTTTGTACGCGTGTGTGTGTAGTGCACGTATATGTGTGTACGCGTGCCGGCTATCGTGTGTATGTGTGTGCAGGTGCGCAGTGTGTGTGTACATAAGGGATGTGCGTGCATAGTGTAAATACATGTCTTCATTTGTTTGTTTCTTTGTTTATTTATGTATTGATATTTTCTCTTAACAGATAATTCTTTTACTTATATGTAGTCACAGTTTGAATTTTTACCACAATCTTTGCAATTATTGATACCTAGTCAGCATGAAGAGAATAAAAACTGTAATTAAGCTTTTTTTTAAAAAAAAATTCCAACAGCAAAAATATTAGCACTTCAAATTCAGCGTGAAGTTTGATCAAATTTGTGAGACAAATTTCAGTACAGCATTTTGCATAATATTCTTTCTTAATCGCACACATCTGTTTTAGCAGGAAAACATCCAGAGTTGTATCATCTTTTAGTCGCTTTATATGGCAACAGAATACTGATGGGGAAGTCGTGAGTTCAAACCCCATTTGTATGCAAACACACACACACACATACACAGACACAGACACAAACACACACACACACACACACACACACACATCACACACGAGACACAGACCACACACACACAGACACACACACACACAATACACAGACACGCAGACACAGACACAGACACACAGCCCACATACACACACACACACATACACAGATACACACACACACACACACACACACACACACACACACACACACCACAAACGCCTCTCCATGTGATATGAGCCATCTCAATTCCCCCCCCCCCCCTTTAACTAAAGGAAAAAAATAGTTAGTTTGTATTCATGATCTGACAACGAAATCAATCTGTATGGGACCTATGGGCTGTAACACCACCATTGAATCAGACCTTTGTATGGTGTGGTGTGAGATTACACACTGACACTTTGCGTCTGATGATACCAAAGATATTCTACTACCACCATCACCACCACCATCACCACCACCACTGACCTCATTCCACCACCATCACTACCATCACTACTACCGCCACCACTAGTTTCATGCCACCACCATCACTACCATCACTACTACCGCCACCACTACCCTCATCCTAACATCACCACTACCGTCACCATCACCATTATTACGTCACCACCTTCAGTTTACTACCATTACCACCAGCACGACCACCACCACCATCACCACCATCACCACTACCACAACAAGTACCACTATACCACCACCACCACCACTACCATACCACCACAACCACCACTACCATATATCACCATCACCATTACCAAAACAACCATCACCATATCACCACCAACCACCATACCACCATCATTACCATCACCACTACCAAAACCACCACCGCCATCACCATTACCAAAACAACCACCACCATATCACCACCGCCATCACCATTACTAAAACAACCAGCACCATATCACCACCATCATCACCATTACCAAAACAACCACCACCATATCACCACCACCATCACCATTACCAAAACACCAGCACCATATCACCACCACCATCACCATTACCAAAACAACCACCACCATAATCACACCACCATCACCATTACCAAAACAACCAGCACCTAATCACACCACCATCACCATTACCAAAACAATCAGCACCATAACACCACCACCATCACCATTACCAAAACAACCACCACCATATCACACCACCATCACCATTACCAAAACAACCAGCACCATAACACCACCACCATCACCATTACTAAAACAACCAGCACCTAATCACCACCACCACACCATTTACCAAAAACAACCAGCACCATATCACCACCATCATCACCATTACGAAAACAACCACCACCATATCACCACCACTATCACCATTACCAAAACAACCACCACCATCACCACCACATCACCATTACCAAAACAACCAGCATCTTATTACCACCACCATCACCATCACCACTACCAAAACAACGACCACCATATCACCATCACCATCACCATTACCAAAACAACCACCACCTTATCGACCACCACCATCACCATCACCATTACTAAAACAACCACCACCATATCACCACCACCATCACCATCACCATTATTAAAACAACCACCACCATCACCATTACTAAAACAACCACCACCATATCACCACCACCATCACCATCACCATTACTAAAACAACCACCACCATATCACCACCACCATCACCATCACCATTATAAAACAACCACACCATATCACCCACCATCACCATCACCATTACTAAAACAACCACCACCATATCACCACCACCATCACCATCACCATTATTAAAACAACCACCACCATATCACCACACCATCACCATCACCATTATTAAAACAACCACCACCATATCACCACCACCATCACCATCACCATTATTAAAACAACCACCACCATATCACCACCACCATCACCATCACCATTACTAAAACAACCACCACCATATCACCACCACCATCACCATTACTAAAACAACCACCACCACCACCATTACTAAAACAACAACCACAATATCACCACCACCATCACCATCACCATCACCATTACCAAAACAACCACCACAATATCACCACCACCATCACCATCACCATTACTAAAACAACCACCACCATATCACCACCATCACCATCACCATTACTAAAACAACCACCACCATATCACCACCACCACCACCATCACCATTACTAAAACAACCACCACCATATCACCACCATCACCATCACCATTACCAAAACAACCACCACCATCACCATTACTAAAACAACCACCACCATCACCATTACCAAAACAACCACCACCATATCACCACCACCATCACCATTACTAAAACAACCACCACCATCACCATTACTAAAACAATCACCACCATATCACCACCACATCACCATCACCATTACTAAAACCACCACCACCATCACCATTACTAAAACAACCACCACCATATCACCACCACCATCACCATCACTAAAAACAACCACCACCATTACCATTACTAAAACAACCACCATCATATCACCACCACCATCACCATTACCAAAACAACCACCACCATCACCACCACCATCACCACTACCAAAACAACCACCACCATATCACCATCACCATCACCATTACCAAAACAACCATCACCATCACCACCACCATCACCATTACTAAAACAACCACCACCATCACCACCACCATCACCACTACCAAAACAACCACCACCATATCACCATCACCATCACCATTACCAAAACAACCATCACCATCACCATCACCACTACCAAAACAACCATCACCATCACCATCACCACTACCAAAACAACCACCACCATATCACCACCATCATCACCATTACTAAAACAACCACCACCATCACCATCACCACTACCAAAACAACCACCACCATCACCATCACCACTAATATAATATAATATATTTTATTTATATAGCGCAAAATCTTGATAAAATCAAACTAAGCGCTGAGCGTATACATGCATACATACCTACATACATATGAGCGTTACATGCATACATACATGCATACATACTTACATACACAAATCTAAGCTGAGGGTAACATGCATACATACTACATACATAAATCTAAGCGTATACATACATACATACATACATACATACATACATACATACATACATACATACATACATACATACATACATACATACATACATACATACGTACGCACATGCATACATAATAATTACAATATTTATATAGCGCAAATCTCGACAAAATCAAATCCAAGCGCCGAAAAGACACACACGCACACACGCACGCACGCACACACACGCACCACACACACCACACACACACACACACACACACACACACACACACAACACACACACACACACACACACACACACATGCATGGCCACTAATGGGGAGAAAAGAATAAAAGCAATAAAAGCAAGAATAAAACCAATGGAAAACCACAGAGAGACATCATATACAATTATATATTAAAACAAAGTGATTCCCCTCCGAGCGGAGACAGGCTGCAGAGGGGGGTTGAGTGAGGTTAGGATTTTATGCTGAGGAGAAAAGGTGAGTTTTGAGAGCGGACTTGAAGGAGGCAAAAGTAGGTTGCTGACGGACTGAGAGAGGAAGTTTGTTCCAGGAGAGTGGACCAGAAACAGAGAAGGCTCGTGGACCATAGGTATTGAGCTTAGTGCGTGGAAAGCGAAAAGTCAGAGGATCGGAGGCAGAGCGGAGGGTACGTGAGGGAACATAGATCTCAAGTAGGCTTGACAGGTAATCGGGGGCTGCGTTATTGAGGCTTTTGTAGCACATGGTGTCTAGTTTGTACTGTATGCGCTTTGATACAGGGAGCCAGTGAAGTTGTGCCAGGAGAGGAGATATGTGGTCAGCTTTTTTCTTTTTGAGTACAAGGCGTACAGCATTGTTTTGAATGCGCTGTAGGATGTGAATGGTGGAGGCAGGAAGACCAGACAGGAGTGAATTGCAATAGTCAATGCGAGACATTATGAAGGAGAGAACGAGTTTTGCAGTTGCTTCGACAGAGAGATACTTCCTGATCAGGCTTATACGATGGAGATGATAGTAGCAAGATCTGGCAGTTTGAGAAACAAAGTTGTTCATGGAGAGGGTAGAGTCAATGCAGACACCAAGGTTTTTAGCTGAATCAGAAATTGGGACTGATGTGTTACATAATGGGAGAGAAAGAGGAGGCAGCTGGGAAAGTTTCTGACGGGTGCCAATGAGGATAGCTTCTGTCTTGTCGTCATTAAGCTGAAGTCTATTGTGTGTCATCCAGTTCTTAATGTCCGAGTAACACTCAGTGGTGCGAGTCAACAGGCGCTGTATATTATCAGGTGAGTCACTGTCTTGAAGTTGGGTGTCATCAGCATAGAAGTGGTGTTTTATAGAGTGGGAGTTGATGATGGTGGACAGGGGGGAGGTATAAAGAGTGAAAAGAACAGGCCAAGGACAGATCCTTGTGGAACACCACAGGTCAGGTATGCAGGTTGAGAGTAAGTGCCATTGATGAGAACAGTTTGTTTTCTGTTTGATAAATACGAAGTGAAAAAGGAGAGAGCAATGTCAGAGATGCCAAAAGTATGATGAAGTCTAGAAAGGAGAATACCATGGTCAAAGGTATCGAAGGCTGCAGACAGATCAAGGAGTGTGAGGAGAGAGACTTTGCCAGTATCAGTTGCAAGGAGGAGATTATTGAGAATGTGTAGTAGGGCAGTTTCAGTGCTATGGCACTGGCGGTAGGCTGACTGGAAAGGATTGAGGAGATTGTTGGCAACAGGTGAGAGTTCAGCTGGTTGAGGACACCTTTTCAAGGAGTTTTGACAAGAAAGAGAGATTAGAGACAACCACCACCATCACCACCACAACTACCAAAACAACCACCACCATCACCATCACAACAACCAAACAACCACCACCATCACCATCACCATACCAAAACAACACCACCATCACCATCATCATCATCATCATCATCATCATCATCATCATCATCAGGTTCCCTGCCGCATGGCGTTGGCGATCATGGACTTCCATCTGTCTCTATCTCTCGTTGCCCCTAGCATCTCCCTCACCCTCTTCGTCCCCAGCCACTCTGCAAGTCCGTCCAGCATTCTCTCCCTGGGTCTACCCGGTGCTCTCTTTCCCTCCAGCTTTCCCGTTGTGACCAGGTGCTCCAAATCCCCCTTCCTCATAAAACGGCCTAAAAATGTTGCCTGTCTTTTCCTAATCTTCCTTATGAGTGATCTACTTGTGTCTGCCTCCATCAAGACTGTCTCGTTTGTTTTCTTTGCTGTCCATGGAACTCTCAACATTCTTCTTAGAAACCACATCTCGGCTGTCTCAATCTTTTCTGGCTTTGTTTGTTGACTGTCCACGCCTCGCATCCGTACAACAGTATTGGTTCTATATAACATTCAAGAACTCTCTTCCTGATGTTAATTGACAGGCATCACCACCACCACACCCATCACCACACCATCACCATCACCATCACCATCACATTCAGTATGCACACTAATAGCAAGATAAGAAGGAAACTCAGATGCACATATAAACTAACCTGATGATGATAATAATGATGATGATGATGATGATGAGGGATGATGACGACGACGATGACGATGATGATGGTGATGATGATAATGATAGCAATGTTATTATTATAAGTGAAGTACAACACACCACTACCAAAACAATCCACCACCACCACCATCACACCACCACCACCACCACCAATCACACCACCACCACCACCACCATCACCATCACCATCATTATGCACACTAACTAATAACAAGATCAACAGGAACCCAGATGCACATGCAAACTGACCTGACAGGGCCTGAAGGGATGGCAGCAGTGTGTGCTAATCCACGGTGTGTGTGAGGTGGTCTGGTGGTCTGTCTGAAACATATACAGATCATATCGTTAGAGTCAGCAATGGTTATCATCGGTCACACACCTTTGATGATGATGAGGAGGATTGTAATGATCATGGTGATGATGATGATAATCATAATAATGATGAGGAGGATTGTAACGATGATGATGATGATGATGATAATCATAATAATGATGAGGAGGATTGTAACGATGAAATGATGATGATAATCATAATGATGATGAGAGGATTGTAACGATGACGATGATGATGATGATAATCATAATGATGAGGAGGAGGGTGAGGATGACGATGATGATGTCTGGTCAACATAGATGATCTTCTTTCACACATCACTGAGAATGATGATGATGATGATGATGACGACGATGATGATGATGGCTATGGATACGAAGAAGATGACGACGACGACGACGATGATGACGATGACGACGACGATGATTTGTATGGTCAACAAAGATTGTCACCATTCACACACCGCTGATGATGATGATGATAATGATGACGACGACGACGATGACGATGATGATGATGACGACGGCGACGACGACGATGACGACGACGACGATGATGGTGATGATGATAATGATAGCAATGCTATTATTATTATAAGTGAAATTCAT
>JAPXFY010000021.1:10242743-10245243 GCA_030674185.1 Monoplex corrugatus | reverse complement strand
ATCAAGGCCAAGACTGTTGATTGATTGGTTGACTGACTGAGACTGGCCTGACTGACTAACTGACGACTGACTGATGACTGACTAACTGACTGACTGACTGACTAACTAACTGACTGACTGACTGACTAACTGACTGACTGACTGACTAACTGACTGACTGACTGACTGACTAACTGACTGACTGACTGACTGACTAACTGACTGACTGACTGACTGACTAACTGACTGACTGACTGACAGTTCAATTCAAAAACCAACTGTTGCCAGGCAACATAGACGACGGAATATCACAAGGCCAAGACTATTGATTGGTTAATTGATTTATTGATCGATTGATTGATTGATTGATCGATCGATTGATTAATTGATTGAGTGAGTGAGTGAGTGGTTGACTGACTGCCTGACTGCCTGACTGCCTGACTGCCTGACTGACTGATTGATTGATTGTGTAAAGTGCCCTATGTCATTATGGATACCATAGCATTGTGTAACAGTGCCTTGTGAATGTCACATGATTATGTAATAATGCTTTTTGTTTAAATTCCACACAAATAGGTAAAAGGTGTCCTGTCAGTGCCAGAACTGCGTAAAGATGACCTGTGAATGTCAGAACTGTGTAAAAGTGTCCTGTGAGTGCCAAAACTGTGTAAAGGTGTCCTGTGAGTGCCAGAAATGTGTAAAGGTGTCCTGTGAGTGCATGAACTGTGTAAAGGTGTCCTGTGGGTGCGTGAACTGTGTAAAGGTGTCCTCTGAGTGCCAGAACTGTGTAAAGATTTCCTGTCAGTGCCAGAACTATGTAAAGATGTCCTGTAGTGCCAGAATTGTGTAAAGGTGTCCTGTGAGTATCAGAAAAGTGTAAAAGGCGCCCTGTGAGTGCCAAACTGTGTAAAGGTGTCCTATGAGTGCCACAACTGTGTAAAGGTGTCATATGAGTGCTAGAACTGTGTAAAGGTGTCCTGTGAGTGCTAGAGCTGTGTAAAGGTGTCCTGTGAATGCCAGAACTGCGTAAAAGTGTCCTGTGAGTGCCAGAACTGCGTAAAGGTGTCCTGTGAGTGCCAGAACTGCGTAAAAGTGTCCTGTGAGTGCCAGAACTGCGTAAAGGCGTCCTGTGAGTGCCAGAACTGTGTAAAGGTGTCCTGTGAATGCCAGAACTGTGTACAAGTGTCCTGTGAGTGCTAAAACTGTGTAAAGGTGTCTTGTGAGTGCTAAAACTGTGTAAAGGTATCTTGTGAGTGCCAAAACTGCGTAAAGGTGTCCTGTGAGTGCCAAAACTGTGTAAAGGTGTCCTGTGAGTGCCAGAACTGCGTAAAGGTGTCCTGTGAGTGCCAAAAGTGTGTAAAGGTGTCCTGTGAGTGCCAGAACCGTGTAAAGGTGTCTTGTGAGTGCCAGAACTGTATAGAGGTGGCTCGTGTCTTAATGCCACATAATTGCATTAAAAAAAAGTCTGTCTCTTGTTTGAATTCCACACAAGTATGTAAAACATGTCCTGTGAATGCCAGAACTGCGTACAGATGACTCGTGTCTGAATGCCACACAACTATGTAAATGGTGTCCTGTGCCTAAACGCCTTAGTTCAACGTCAGCGTGTGTATTGGAACTCCACCCCCACCCCACCCCTCACCCGGTCCTCAGCCTGTGCATTGCAACACCTCCGCACCACAACCCCCCCCCCTCACATTTCCCCAGCACCAGCCTCCCCAATCAAATCATAACCGGCCAATATTATCCTCCAGTGTTATCTGATCTGACCGGGTAACCAGGATTTATATGAGATTGCTTCAGGCTGCTATCGTTCCTTGCCCACTTGGGGATAAAAAACACACAAAACGAAACAAAACAAAAAAGCAGCATGAATGTGTGAGTGTGTGCGAGATCGAGAGAGAGAGAGAGAGAGAGAGAGAGAGAGAGAGAGAGAGAGAGAGAGAGAGATAGGAGAGAGACAGAGAGGCAGACAGAAAGAGAAAGTGAGACAGAGAGAGAGAGAGAAAGAGAGAGAGAGACAGAAAGAGAAGGAAAGAGAGAGAGAGCGAGAGAGCGAGGGACAGAGAGACAAGAGAGAGAGAGAGAGAGTGAGAGAGAGAGAAAGAGAGAGTGAGAGAGGGAGAGAGAGAGAGAGAGACAGAGAGAGAGAGACAGAGAGGCAGACAGAAAGAGAAAGTGAGACAGAGAGAGAGAGAGAGACAGACAGACAGAAAGAGAAGGAAAGAGAGGAGAGAGAGAGAGAGCGAGGGACAGACAGATAAGAGAGAGAGAGTGAGAGAGGGAGACAGAAAGGAAGACACAGAGAGAGAGGGAGGGAGAGATAGCGGAGAGGGAGAGAAGGAGAGAGAGAGAGAGAGCGAGAGAGCGAGAGGGAGGGTGGGAGAGAGAGAGGGAGATAGAGTGAGAGAGAGACAGGCAGACACACGGAAAGAGAGACAAAGAGACAGAGATAAGGCCAAAGACAGACAGTGAGAGCGAGAGCAAGAGAGAGAGAGAGAGAGAGAGAGAGAGAGAGAGA
>JAPXFY010000021.1:10230243-10232743 GCA_030674185.1 Monoplex corrugatus | reverse complement strand
AGGCAGAAGAAGAGAGAGAGAGAGAGAGGTAGAGAGAGAGACAGACAGGCATAGAGAGAGAGAGAGGCAGACAGACAGACACAGAGACACAGACAGAGACAGAGAGAGAGAGAGTGAGAAAGAGACAGAGACAGAGAGAGACAGAGAGAGAGAGACATAATACATACATACAGACAGATAGACAGAAGACAGACAGAGAGAGAGAGACATAGACAGAGACAGAGCGACAGAGACAGACATACATACAGACTGAGAAACAGTGACGGAGAGAGGCAGAAAGAGAGAGAGAGAGAGAGGTAGAGAGAGAGACAGGCAGGCATAGAGAGAGACAGACAGTCAGACAGAGAGAAGCACAGAGAGAGGGAGTTAGAGAGAGAGAGAGAGGAAGAAAGAGAGGGAGAGAGAGAGAGGGAGAGAGACAGACAGACAGACATACAGAGGCAGAAAGAGAGAGGCAGAGAGAGAGGGGAGAGAGAGAGGGGAGAGAGAGGGAGGGAGAGAGGGAGAGAGAGAGAGAGAGAGAGACAAACAGACAGACAGACAAATCAGAGAGACTGAGAGTGAGACGTCTCTCTCAATCCGTGGTCGTCTCCCTTTAATAAAGTCCGTGAAAAGTCAGAGGGACACCGCACAAAGGACCTATTCACCAGATTCTTCCAGCTCTGCTGGTTGTGTGACGGATCCTGGGTCTGTGCGAATAATTTTCCTGTTCGTTATAGAATGTTGTCAGTCCATCGTTTTTTTCTGTCTTCCCTCCTTCTCCCTCCCCCAACAATTTCAGGAAGGTTGGTTTACATGGCATTACCAACATATATACTTTTTTCTTTACTGAAGTCAGCAGATCTTCGTATGGCCCAATGTGCTGTTTGATGGTTTGGTGCACTAATTCATTGGTGATGTGATCAGCGTATCTGCTGTTTAACCCTTTGGCTCCCGCACCCTATCCACCAGCATCTTGCATTGTTAACCATGGCAACAAAGCAAAAACTTAACCCTTTGACTCCCGCACCCTATCCACCATCATCTTGCATTTTTAAACATACCAGCAAAGCAAAAACTTAACCCTTTGACTCCCGCACACTATCCACCAGCATCTTGCATTGTAAACCATGCCAGCATAGCAAAAACTTAACTCTTTGACTCCCGCACACTATCCACAGCATCTTGCATTGTTAACCATGCCAGCACAGCAAAAACTTAACCCTTTGACTCTCTCAACCTATTCACCACCAGCTTCCTGCTGAAAGCTGATGGATAGGGCGAGAAAGTCAAAGGGTTAAGTTATTGCAGTTGGTGGGTAGGGTGCAGGAGTCAAAGGGTTAATGCTCTGCAATGACACCACATTTCCATGGCTTGGAATCGTATTTCCAAATCTGTTGTTAGGTTCCATGATTTTGCATGCATACAGAAGATGTTAACAAAGTCAACAAGAAACACCCTAGTGTGCTGGATAGGACCCAGAACACCAATGCCTCACCACTTTCCAGACAATCGTCTCCCAAGCTCCCGACAGCACTCGATAGTCATTTCATCAAGCAAAGGAAGGGAGTGGGGGGGGGGGTGGAGGCTGTCCATGCGTTGCATGATCCAATCGTGCCCATTCAGATTACCTTGTTTACAAACCGAATTGGCAAGGTGGGAAGATGACAAACCCCGGGACATAGCCACACAACGCGCTCCAACCAGGTCCAGATGGAATATACTGGTGCAAGTAAAATTCTGATCTCGTCTTTTATGGACTTGTTGTCTATGTGCTTCTATACAGGTTTCAATCTGGGCTGTGCTGATGTCATTGTTCTCTCTCATCATCATCATGTGCCCTGCCGCGTGGCGTTGGCGATCATGGCTCTCCACACGAATCTCTCCCTTGTCGCTGCAAGTACATCTCCCACCCTCTCTGTCCTCAGCCACCCTGCAAGTCTGCCCAATATTTTCTCCCTGGATCTACCCAGTGTTCTCTTTCCCTCTAGCTTTCTTGTATCGTTCTCTCTGTATTTTCTACATATTTCTCCCCTCCTCTTCTGTGTTGTCTAATCTCCCATCACAATCTGTTTAATGTATTATTCACTTTCTTTGCTGTTTATCATCACTCACTCGACTCTTCTTTCTGTTCCAAACTTAAAGAGATAAGGCGCAAGCCCTGTACTTTTCAAACACTTCACCCTTGTCTTACAATGCAGTATTTTCATCATCATCATTATTATGTGCCCTGCTGCATGGCGTTGGCGATCATGGCCCTCCATATGCATCTATCCCTTGTCGCCGCAAGCACATCTTCCACCCTGTCTGTCCTCAGCCACCTTGCAAGTCCGTCCAATATTTTCTCCCTCGGTCTACCTGGTGTTCTCTTTTCCTCCAACTTTCCTGTTGTGAAAAGGTGCTCAATTCCCCTTTTCTCGTAAAAGCAGTATTTTACTGATTCAAATAACAAGAAATAAGATATAAAACCTATATGTTAGCTGGGACCTCAGGAATCTGCCAACACAGAGAGTTCATGTGC
>JAPXFY010000021.1:10215243-10225243 GCA_030674185.1 Monoplex corrugatus | reverse complement strand
CTCTTTCTCGCTCTCTCTCAGGTCCAATGGGATCTAATGCTACTATCCTTGAGTAAAATAAGTACTTTGAAGCTTTGCATTTTAACGTTTTTTTTTCTCTTCTATCTCTGTCTCTCTCCTTCTCTCTGTCCGTCTGTCTGTCTCTGTCTCACCCTGTCTCTGTCTCTCTCTGTTTCTTTTTCTTTTGTACATCTTGAGGCGTGCTGAATCAAAGATACAGCACACATATATGTGTTTTACACACAAAACGGTCATAGAAAGCAGAGAGTCTTGTAGGGATGATTAGAGATAGATGTATAGTGACAGGCAGTGAGAGAGAGAGAGAGAGAGAGAGAGAGAGAGAGAGAGAGAGAGAGAGTGGTGTGTGTGAGAGAGACAGACAGACAGAGAGACAAGAGACAAAGAGACAGAGAGAGACAGAGCAATAGATGGAGGGAGGAGAGAGAGAGAGACAGACAGAGAGAGAGAAAGAAAGAGAGAGAGAGAGGAGACAGAGAACAGAGACAGAGAGACAGAGACAGAGACAGAGAGAGAGAGAGAGAGAGTCAGACAGACAGACAGACAGAGACAGACACATAAAGGCAGAAACAGAGAGAGAGAGAGAGGGGGGTAGACAAGAGAGAGAGAATGACACAGGGAGAGAGAGATGACAGAGAGAAAGAGAGATAGAGCGATAGAGAGAGAGAGGCAGAGAGGGAGACAAAGACAGAGACAGAGAGAGACAGAGAGGGAGGGAAGAATGTATTCATGCGTACGTTCAACGCATTCTTTCCCATCGTTGCCCGTCTGCTAAGTTAACAAAAAAATGCCAAGGTAGCTTGCACTACACACCACCAAGTTGTCTTCTTCATCCGATCAAAGAAGTAGTCCCGAGGACGTTCCACTCACAAGCCTGCATTTGCCCCAGGATACAGAAACCGTTCACAGAATGATAGAGAGCACAGGATCACCACATCTCCGCCTCATTAGCAAGCACTGACTCTTTCATCCACACTTGCCACAGACAGTTTTTCTCACTACAGCCTAAAGGGGAAGATTCTGAAAGCAGATATACTCTGCAAACCAATTGAAGTAACATGAAAATAGTGTGATATATATCCAGACTTTTGCAGGTCTTCTGTCTTTTAGCTGCCATTCTCTGTCTCTCCCCATGTTCTGTTCGTCTTTTTTTTTTTTTTTTTTTTTTTTTTGTATAGTGCATATTGAGGCATCCGAAATGTGGTTTCTAAGAAGACTGTTGAGAATTCTATGGATAGCAAAGAAAACAAACGAGACAGTTTTGATGGAGGCAGACACAAGAAGATCATTGATAAAGAAGACTAGGAAAAGACAAGCAACATTTATGAGAAAAGGGGAATTAGAGCACCTGGTCACAACAGGAAAGCTGGAGGGAAAGACAACACCAGGTAAACCCCAGGGAGAAAATATTGGATAGACTTGCAGAGTGGCTGAGGACAGAGAGGGTGGAAGATATGCTTGCAGCAAGAACGGATAGATTCGTATGGAGGAACATAATCGTCAACGCCATGCGGCAGGGCACATGATAATGCTGCTGCTGCTGATGATGGTGATGATGAGGATTATAACGATGATAGTGCATGGACAGCCCCACACCCACCCACCTCCTACTCCCTTTGCTTGGTGAAATGACTATCGAATGGCGTCGGGAGCTTGGGAGGTGATTGTTCGGAGAGAGGTGAGGCATTGGTGCTCTGGGTCCCAACAAGAACCCTGGGATGTTTTTTCGTTAACCTGATGTGTCACTGTTTGTTTTGGGACGAACTAAAAAAAATTGTATTGTTAGCTGTAAAAGATATTCTTGCTTTTCCAGTTCTTCAAATACTGTGAAATACCTGGAGTTTGGAGAATAGAATGTGTTCAAGAGGGACTCATCGGACATCGCACAAGGGCAATTCCATATGCGCTTCACCCACATCTGCCAGCAATTATCTAGCAGACTTCCTAAGCCTGCGCAAAAAACCCACGCACTGGTAAGGCCTTGAAATGGACGAGGTTAAGACGGGATTTGCAAAACACTAAGCTGACACCATCAGAATGATGGTAATGTTAAAACTGGCAGCAAACAGGCCAAAACAAAATCCAAAGTAAGTGCTAATGAGACAAATTGGGGAACTTATGGATATAATCGACCGTTAAGAAATCAAAGCAAATACACCCGAAGACTAAATCAAACTTAAGTTGAGAAATTAACCAAAGAGAGAGAGAGAGAGATATATAGAGAGAGACAGAGAAAGAGAGAGGGGAGGGAGTTAGGGAGAGAGAGAGAGAGAGAGAGAGAGAGAGAGAGAGAGAGAGAGAGAGAGAGAGAGAGAGAAAGAGAGAGAGAATGAGAGAGAGAGAAAGAAAGAAAGAAAGAAAGAGTGAGAGAGAAAAAAAGAAAGAGGGAGAGAGAGAGAGAGAGAGAGAGAGAGAGAGAGAGAGAGACAGACAGACAGACAGACAGACAGACAAACAGACAGACAGCAGACACAGAGAGCGACCGAGAGTTGTATACGCTTAACAAAAGTGTGCTTGCTTTGTTTCGTTTCCTTTCTTTCCTATTTCCAGCTGATTTGTTTGTGTGGGTTGCAGAAAACAACAAGCCAGTTCTACAGACATGCCTTCTACTTTCCCCACACAAACCATCATTTCCAAAAAAAAAAATTGTTTACAACAAGCGCCACTTTCCTCAAGAGACCCATCACTGAAAACTGTCAGTGTGTTTTTTGAACATCAACCGTACAAAATGACGACATTTCCCATTTCTCTAACAAGCTCCGAGCATGTTTGTCCACCATGTCCACAGACCTATCTCCTATCTCTCTGTAGACTGTCAGGTTCCACAGCCGTTTGAGTTACGTCCCTTGAGAACCATTCCTGACCACAATCTGTGTGTTTTCCAATTAGCAGCCCACGGTAATCGCAGAGTTCTATCTCTCCACCGATGTTTGCCATCTCCTCAGATAATTTTGGGTTCAGTAACTCAGAAAATTGGTTCGGAAGCTGGTTGGTGTAACATCTCTCGAGATTTGATGTTTAGTCTGCTATTTCTACAGGTGTTTTCCTTCATTTTTGTCCGTGGGCTGGTTGGTTTTATTCTGATAGGGCCGTGGACTCACCATGGGATATCTTCGGTTCAATCCCAGCTCACAACATTAACCCTATCCACCAACTGCAAGACTTTAACCCTTTGACTCCCTCGCCCTATCCACCAGCTTCCTGCAGGAAACTGGTGGATAGGATGAGAGAGTCAAAGGGTTAAGGTTTCGCTTTGCTAGCATGGTTGACTATGCAGGATGATGGTGGACAGGGTGCAGGAGCCAAAGGGTTAAACACTGTCCCGTCTGTTGCCCATCTTAATGTTTCCATCATTCTGGTGGTGTCAGCTTAGTGTTTCCATCATTCTGGTGGTGTCAGCTTAGTGTTTCCATTATTCTGGGGGTGTCAGCTTAGTGTTTCCATCATTCTGGTGGTGTCAGCTTTGTGTTTCCATCATTCTGGTGGTGTCAGCTTAGTGTTTCCATCATTCTAGGGGTGTCAGCTTAGTGTTTCAATCATTCTGGTGGTGTCAGCTTAGTATTTCCATCATTCTGGTGGTGTCAGCTAAGTGTTTCCATCATTCTGGAGGTGTCAGCTAAGTGTTTCCATCATTGTGGTGGTGTCAGCTTAGTGTTTCCATCATTCTAGGGGTGTCAGCTTAGTGTTTCCATCATTGTGGTGGTGTCAGCTTAGTGTTTCCATCATTGTGGTGGTGTCAGCTAGTGTTTCCATCATTCTAGGGGTGTCGCTTAGTGTTTCCATCATTCTGGTGGTGTCAGGTAAGTGTTTCCATCATTCTGGAGGTGTCAGCAAAGTGTTTCCATCATTCTAGGGGTGTTGGCTTAGTGTTTCCATCATTCTAGGGATGTCAGCTTAGTGTTTCCATCATTCTGCGGTGTCAGCTTACTGTTTCCATCATTCTAGGGATGTCAGCTTACTGTTTCCATCATTCTAGGGGTGTCAGCTTAGTGGTTTCATAGGTCCCTCTCCCCCCTCTCCCCCATTTCATGGCCTAACCAGCGCAAAGTGTTATATATTCCTTGAGAGCCATGTCTAAGGATGTTTAACAGTCTTCAGTACAACTCTATTGTTAAAGACTCAGTTTTATTTACTAATACTAATATTATTGTTACTATTATCATCATCATCACCGTCATCATTCTTGTTGTTGTTCTCTTCTTCTTATCATGAGTAGTAGTAGAAGAAGTAGTAGTAAAAGTAGTAGTAGTAGTAATAGTAGTAGAAGTAGTAGTAGTAGTAGTGGTAGCAGTAGCAGCAGCAGCAGCAGTAGTTGTAGTAGTAGTAGTAGTGGTGGTTGGTGGTGGTGGTGGTAGGAGCAGCATTAGTATTATTCTTAGTTTGTTGCTATTGTTATTATTTTTATTATTATTATTATTATCATTATTATTATTATTGTTATTATTAAATACGAAACAAGTGTGACTGCCCACGTTCAAGGAAACAGGAACCAGAAAAACACGAAAACAGAATCAGAACGCGTATTTAATACAACAAGATAAGACAGGCGCAAATTCTTGGCCAACTGGCCTTTGCCAAGCGTGAATATAAGATCACAAACAAACACCAAATACAAAATTAGGAGAAAAAGACTGAAACTTCCCTGCTGCTGCTTTGTCCAGTGGGAGAAGAGGACTAAGTTCAGTAACCCAGAAAATTGGTTCAGAAGCTGTTGGTGTAACATCCCTATAGAGACCTATGTTTAGTCTGCCACCCCTACAGGTGTTTTCCTTCATCTTTGTCCATGGGCTGGTTGGTTTTATTCTGATAGGGCCGTGGACTCACCATGAGATATCTTCGGTTCAGTCCCAGCTCACGTCATTATGATGGGCAACGAACGGCCGGGACAATGTTTAACCCTTTGGCTCCCGCACCCTGTCCCACCAGCATCCTGAATTGTCAGCCATGCTAGCAAAGCAAAACCTTAACCATTTCACTCCCTATGAGCTGGGATTATGTTGTGAGCTGGAATGTTCCAGATTGGAACCACACTGGAATGTTCCAAATGGGAATCCACAATGAAATGTTCCAGATGGGAATCCACGGTGGAATGTTCCAGATCAGAATCCACAATGGAATGTTCCAGATGGGAATCCACAATGTCACAGACCACCGGTTGGTATGGAATGTTCCAGGTCAGAATCCACAATGAATGTTCCAGATCAGAATCCACAATGGAATGTTCCAAATTGGAATCCACAATGGAATGTTCCAGATCAGAATCCACAACGGAATGTTCCAGATCAGAATCCACAATGGAATATTCCAGATGGGAATCCACAGTGTCACAGACCACGGGTCGGTATGGAATGTTCCAGATCGGAATCCACAATGGAATGTTCCAGATCGGAATCCACAATGGAATGTTCCAGATTGGAATCCACAATGGAATGTTTCAGATGGAAATCCACAATGGAATGTTCCAGATGGAAATCCACAATGGAATGTTCCAGATGGAAATCCACAATGGAATGTTCCAGATCAGAATCCACAATGGAATGTTCCAGAACGGAATCCACAATGTCAGACATCCTGAGTCCTGTACTACTCCCTTGGGGAGAGAGGGGGAGGGGAGAGGGATGGTAGGTTGATAGATGGCGTGACACACGGTCATAGACACCGCTGTGTGCAGACAGTAACAATATCCGGATATTGCTATGTTGCTTTGAGATGGGCAGGGCCTCTATCATTATAACAAAACACCTGAGGGACCCGCAGCAACAATACCCGACCATCTGCCAGACAATCACCTCCCGACTCCGACGCCACACGCCAGTCGGTAACCATTTGGTGAAGCCAAGTGGGGGAAGGGGAGCTGTCTATGCGCTGCACGACCTATTCGGATCCAGTCATCAGTTAATTTGTTTACACGCCGGATGGCGCGGTGAGGAGATGATAAGCTGCGGGACATAGCCACACAACGCATAAAAGCTAGGTCCAGCCCAGCCATCGTACCAAAACAGGACAACAGGGCCTTCCTTTCTTTTTTTATTTCGGGCTTACTTCTGTCTACTGGGCAGCCCGCCCTGTGGCCAGCTTTCGTCATTTGTCTGCTGGTGTCATCATGGTGTCTCGGGGAGAAAGAGTTAACGATCACCAGTTCGGAGTCTGGACTTTATTTAACCCTTTGACTCTCTCAAGCTATCCGCCAGCATCCTGCATTGTCAGCCTTGATCATCATCATCATCATCATCATCATCATCATCATCATCAAGTGCCTTGCCACATGGCGTTGGCGATCATGGCCCTCCATATGCATCTATCCCTTGTTGCCGCAAGCACATCCTCCACCTTCTCTGTCTTCAGCCACTCTGCAAGTCCGTCCAATGTCAGCCTTGATAGAAAAGCGAAAACCTAACCCTTTGACTCCTGCACCCTATCCACCAGCATCCTGCATTGTCAGCTATGATAGCAAAGCAAAAACTTAACCCTTTGACTCCTGCACCCTGTCCGCCAGCATCCTGGATTGCACACCATGCTAGCAAAGCATAAACTTAACTCATTAACTTAACCCTTTGACTCCCGGCCGATCTACACCCTGTCCACCAGATCCTGTATTGCCTACTATGCTAGCAAAGCAAAGACTTAACTCTTTGATTCCCTCACCCTATCCACCAACTTCCAGCAGGAAGCTGGTGGACAGGTCAGGGAATCAAAAGGTGAAGTTTTTGCAATTGGTGATTAGGGTGTGGGAGCCAAAGGGTTAATATGCAAACAAACACACGTGCTAATTCTAATTTTGTGTTTGTGGTTCCTATTCGTATGAAGGTTGGCAACCACTTTGTGATTTAAACACGACGTCTAAAGTTGTAGAATTGATCTGGTCTGGAATTTTTGGCAGCCATTCTTAAGCAACGCATCCCACGGGTGGGACATTTTTTTGTGTTCTAGGGCCGTGGTCAGGGACCATTTCTGGCACTGGTAAGCTAGGGTAGGCATGAATGTTGAACTGATGAGCTCTGTATTTGTATGATATTTTTTTCAGTAACAGGCAACAGCAGAGAGACTGAAGGAAAGCATAGGATACAACTGGCCACGCATGCTGACAAAATTTACAATACAATACAACACAACACAATACGATACTAGACAATACAGTACAGTACAATACAATTCAATACCACGCAATACAACGGCATGCAAACATGAATAATACACACATTCATAGCCAAAATAGACAGGTAGATATATATGATATATATATATATATAATATATAATATATATATAGAGAGATGATAGATAGATAGATAGATAGGTAATAGATAGATAGATAGATAGATAGATGGATGGATAGATAGATAGATAGACAGAGACAGATAGGTAGATAGATAGATATATACATAGACAGATAGGTAGATAGATAGATATATACATAATAGATGGATAGATGGATAGATATAAATAATAGATAGATAGACAGACAGACAGACAACGACAGATAGATAGATAGATAGATGGATAGATAGATAGATGGATGCATACATACATACATACATATATACATACATACATACATACATATATACATACATACATGCATAACATACATACATACATACATACATACTTACATACACACACATTCCCACAGACAGACAGACAGCCAGACAGACAAAAAGACCTCACACATAATATGAAAATACAGCAGATAACAAGACACAAAACAGAAGACATGTTGTGGCTGCCCACAAGTGGACATCACGTTGTTATTTATTCACACCACAGGGCAGGAGACCTTGCCAAAGAACATGGACCACGTAACGGTACAGAAAAATAAAACAATCAAAAAAGAGAGAGGGGAAAAAAAAAAAGAAAAGAAAAACCAAACAGATACACATGATGACTTACGGGTGTCAGAATCCAGTGGATAAGACTTATGACTCCCATTTGAAAGGTCTAGGTTCGATCCTGGTAAGGTACCCTTCGTCTAGCGGGTAAAAAGTGAAGGTTATTGTTATCATTATTATCATTTTTTGATCTCCTGAATTTTCATGTGTGTAGACCTGCTGGCGCCTGACCTCCTCTTGTGAGTGTACTCACGATGAACATCACATACGCACGTTAAAGAAAATGTAAAGTCATGTCACTGTCTGGTGGCTTGTGGAAACAATGGAAGCACCCAGCACACACGTCTACCGGAGATAGAGTCTGCAGACTGTGCAGCAACGTATCGACTGCACAACGTGAGCCAGACGTCTATTTATTCCCGGAAAAACCGGAACGTTTCAAAGAAATATTTTGATTGCTCAAAGTGTTTCTGCACTTACGGACGACAGAAAGTTCAATAGTTTGATTCTGAATGAGATCTCTATTCGTATTATCAATCAATCAATCAATCAATCAATCAATCAATCTATCTATCTATCTATCTTCTGTCTGTCTGTCTGTCTGTCTATCTATCTATCTATCTATACATATGTATATATGGGGGGTCACAATGCATTTACCATGTGAAATTTTAACTGTGCAGTTCTGTTTGTCTATGAAAATGGATTTTGCTACACAATTTTGTGCGTGTGTGTGTGCGCGCGCGCGCACAAACAAACAAACAAACACACACACAGCACACACACACACACACACACACACACACACACACTGACCCTCCCTCACCCCCACCCCCATCCTCACACACCCACGCATGTGGCGCCAAGAGTTAGGTAACATGTTGTGTCCTATGAAAGATACATGGCCCAATACTGGTTATTTATTGACAAATTGCAGGGCCAGGAGCCATCCCCACAGAGAACATCCTGTTGTTGTGTCCCCTAGCCAGCAGTATGGTAACGAGAACAAAACACACAACAACAATATAGTCAGGAAAAATTGGTTATAACCTTAATCATTTTTGGGACAAAGTATTCATAAAAGCAGAACTCATAGTGACTTCCAGTGAAGAATGTACATCCTGTGACATGTTAAGTGCAGTTTTGTGACATAGATATTTAATGGATTACAAGCGGTAGTTTGATGTCATGTGTGTGCATATCCGGAAGTTTTCTTTTTTTGCTATTTGCATGCCTTTTTCAATGGTAAACCAGAAGAAAAAAAATGAAAGCATGCATAAACAAGCGGTCTGCACAGTTACAAAGTAGACATAATGACCTTTTAAAACATTTATAACAGAATAGGTTTTGTTGTCTTTGGATATTCTCTATATTTTTTTAAGAAGTACCAAAACTGTGCGTCTCGAGAGTTTCAGCAGCCATTTTAGGGCGCGTCTCCAAAGAGTTAAAGAGAGCACCATGTAGATCCAGGTAGAAAATATTGGACGGACTTGCAGAGTGGCTGAGGACAGAGAGGGTGGAATATGTGCTTGCGGCAACAAGGGATGGAAACAGATGGAAGGCCATGATCGCCAATGCCATGTGGCATGGCACTTGATGATGATGAACCTTAAAGGTCGTAGGAGGGTGAGGTGGTAGACACCTCAACATTTTCTTGTGATCTTCTTAATGAGGATAGTGCTAGTGTTTTCTCCATTTCTTTCTCCTTTTAATACCTTGAAGCTTTAATGGTTTATATGACTCTATCAAGAAGGATTATCGCACTCAGACAATTCCATATGTGCTCCACCAGTAATTATCTGACAGACCTTTTGGGTTCGTGCAAAACCATATGCGCTGGCTAGATCTTAAACTGGGAAGGAAGGGGGAGAAGAGACCTTTGAAAGAGTGAAGCTAATGCCATCAGAATGACTGAAGGATTATAATGGTCAGCAAACAGGTCAGATTTCATGTTGCAGGCGAGACTTTTTCCTTCGATAGTCAGCGGAATCGGCCAAACTAAAACGGCATTCAAGACAACGAGAAGCGTTCTTACCAACAGATACCTATCAATTACATCAGGGAAAGAGTTCTTCAGTATTAGATAGAAGCGATACTGTTGTACGGATGCGAATCGTGGACAGTCAACACGCAAAGTCAGAACAAGAGTGAAGC
>JAPXFY010000021.1:10200243-10202743 GCA_030674185.1 Monoplex corrugatus | reverse complement strand
AGAGAGAAGAGAGAGAGAGAGAGGCTGACAGAGAAAGAGAGAGAGACAGACAGACAGACAGACATAGAAAGAGAAAGAGGGAGAGAGAGAGAGAGAGAGAGAGAGAGAGAGAGAGGAGAGAGAGAGAGAGAGAGAGCAAAAACCTGAAGCATGGACGAATAGACATCATTATCATCATCATCATCATGATCATCATCATCACAACCATCATCATCATTACTATTATTATCATTGTAACTTATTATTATCATTATTATTAGTATTATTATTAGTATTAGTATTATCATTATTATTATTATTATTATTATGTTATTATCATTATTGTCATTATTATTATTGTCATTATGATCATCGTTATTATTATCATCAGTGTTATTATTATTATTATCATTATTGTCATTATCATTGTTATTGTTGTTGCTGTTCTTGTTGTCGTTGATGATGTTAGATCCAAAACAAGTGTGACTGCCCGCGCCCAAGCAAACAGGAACCAGAAGAACAAGAAAACCAATGTAAGCGCGTATTCAACAAAACAAGACAAAACAATCGCAAATTTTCGGCCAACCGGCCTTTGTCAAGCGCGAACGCACGGTCACAAACAGACCACAAACACCAAACAACGGATAATAAAAACAGGACTAAAAACTTCCCTGCCGCCTCATCCAGTGGATAAAAAGGGACCAAATGGAATGCCCATGTCTTCATGAGCAGTAGTAGTAGCATTGGACGAGGCGGCAGGGAAGTTTTTAGTCTGTTTTTATTATCCGTTGTTTGGTGTTTGTGGTCTGTTTGTGACCGTGCGTTCGCGCTTGACAAAGGCCGGTTGGCCGAAAATTTGCGCTTGTTTTGTCTTGTTTTATCTTGTTTTGTTAAATACGCTCTTACATTGGTTTTCTTGTTGATGATGTTGTTGTTGGTTTTTGTTGTTGTTATTAATTTGTTAGAGAGAGAGAGAGAGAGAGAGAGAGAGAGACAGAGGGAAAGAGAGAGAAAGAGAAAGGGGAAGAGAGAGAGAGAGGGAGAGAGAGAGAGATAAAGAAAGAGAGTCAGAGAGAGAGAGAGGGAGAGACAGCGAGAGAGAGAGAAAAAGAGAGAGAGAAAGAGGGAGAGAGAGAGAGAAAGAGAGGAGAAAAAGAGCGAAGAGAGAGAGAGAGAAAGAGAGAGAAAGAAAGAGAGAGAGAGAGAGAGAGAGAAACAGAGAGAGAGAAATTCCCTTCAGCAAGTCCTCGTGAGACTTGCTGCCCTATCATGATCACAGACCCCATGAAACACATGTTCACAAAGACACGGTGGAGAAAAACATTAACAGGAAACAACCATCTTCAAAGCGTGTTGTATCAGTGAGATCCTGGACAAGGACTGGCACCAGACCAATGGTATCAGCAGGGCCATCAGACAGAGCACATGATGGTCAGTGGATACAGCCACTGGTAATGACTCAGGTACCACCTGTATAACCCCAAAGTGCCAAAGATTCAACAACCAAGATCTTTCCTTTCCCTTTGAACATTCTGTCTCTGTTTTTGTGTCTTCATATTCATATTTGTATTTACATTCACATTTATGTTCATATTCATAGCCATATTCATATTTACATTTACATTTACATTCACATTCATATTCACGTTCATAGTCACATTCACATTTACATTACTATTCCCATTCACAGTCACATCCACATCTATATTCATATTTATATACATATTCATTCACATTCATATTCACATTCATATTCATATTCATATTCATATTCAATTCACATTCATGTTCATATTCACATTCACATTAATATTCACATTCATATTCATATTCACATTCACATTCTATTCACATTCACATTCATATTCATATTCACATTCATATCACATTCATATTCACATTCATATTCATTTCTTTTGTCAGCGTGGATTTACTATGCGAAACTTGTCTGCTCTTCGATTTGAGAGCCCGTCGCCGCCGTGCAGCGCCACCCAATCTTTTTATTGACTTTAGAGAGGCAAGAAGGCTAACTGGGTTCAAAGGAAGGGACTTGGGAAATTGGTGTGCAAGGGAAATGACCTGGAAAATGAACTTATTCTATAATGTTTTGTACCAGGGCATGCAGTCGGGCGAATGCCCTACTCTTCATGATGTTCAACTACCATGAGATCTTTAACATGCACAGGCCAGAAGTCACACGGGTCCAACTGGTTTTTCGTCCCGTTCTGAAGGACTAGACGTTCAGTTCAATTTTCTAGTCAAACTGAGGAGAAAAGCCGAGGCCTCAACAGGGAACGAATTCTAGAATCACGAGTTATGTTATTGGCAGACGAACGTTTGAACCATTGTGGCAGGTCAACGTCTGAACCATTGTGGCAGGCGAACGTCTGAACCATTGTGGCAGGATAACGTCAGAACCATTGTGGCAGGAGAACGTCTGAACCACTGTGGCAGGAGAACGTCTGAACCATTGTGGCAGGAGAACGTCCGAACCATTGTGGCAAGCCAACGTCTGAACCAT
>JAPXFY010000021.1:10175243-10185243 GCA_030674185.1 Monoplex corrugatus | reverse complement strand
ACACGTTGTCGTTCTTGTATCGTCATTGGAGGAAATACTGTTAACATGTTAAAACTTGATGCTGCACGCCTTGTACTCAAAAAGAAAAAAGCTGACCACATATCTCCGCTCGTGGCACAACTTCACTGGCTCCCTGTATCAAAGCGCATACAGTACAAACTAGACACCATGTGCTACAAAAACCTCAATAACGCAGCCCCCGATTACCTGTCAAGCCTACTTGAGATCTATGTTCCCTCACGTACCCTCCGCTCTGCCTCCGATCCTCTGACTTTTCGCTTTCCACGCACTAAGCTCAATACCTATGGTCCACGAGCCTTCTCTGTTTCTGGTCCACTCTCCTGGAACAAACTTCCTCTCTCAGTCCGTCAGCAATCTACTTTTGTCTCCTTCAAGTCCACTCTCAAAACTCACCTTTTCTCCTCTGCATAAAATCCTGACCTCACTCAACCCCTTCTGCAGCCTGTCTCCGCTCGGAGGGGAATCACATTGTAATATATAATTGTATATAATATGCTTTCTATAATTTTCCATTGCTTTTATTCTTTCTCCCCATTTATAGCCATGAGTGTATGTGTGTGTGTGTGTGTGTGTGTGTGTGTGTGTGTGTGTGTGTGTGTGTGTGTGTGTCTGTGTGTGTGTGTGTGTGTGCGTGCGTGTGTGTCTGTTTTCAGCGCTTAGATTTGATTTTATCAAGATTTTGCGCTATATAAATATTGTAATAATTATTATTACTATTACATGACATCTAATAATATGATTTTGATGTAGCGTGACAAAAATGGAGCTTAATAATGTAATATTGATGTGGCGTTTCAAAAATGGTAGCTTGATAATAAAATATTGATGTGGCGTTTCAAAAATGCAGCTTAAAAGCATGATATTGGTGTGGCATTATAAAAAGGCAATTCCTTCAGAGAAGATATTGATTTCATTAAGACTGCCCGACTAATTCTCAGGTCTCCTAATGACAAATTGTTTTATACTGTTGTTTGATGTATGTTTGCTCGCTCTCTCTCTCTCTCTCTCTCTCTCTCTCTCTCTCTCTCTCTCCTCTTTCTCTCCCTCTCTCTATGTAAACTTGAACAGAACGAAGATTTAACAAACACACACACACACACACACACACACACACACACACACACACACACACACACACACACATATATATATATATGTATATATATATATATATAATATATATATATATATATTGTATATATATATATATATATACATATATATATATATATATATATATATATTATATATATATAATAGATATTATACGTATATACACACAGATAAATACGCACACACACAAACACTCTATACACACACTAACACACAAACACACACATAAACACACACACACGTACCCCACACACACACACACACACACACACACAACACACACACACACACACACAAACACACTGGCAACATATCACACCATTCCCACCCGATCTTTTAAGACAGACAGGGGAGAGAATCAGGGCAGATCAGAACAGCGGAGGGTGTGCACAGAAAAAGCAGTGCTTGATCACTCCATCACCAGTTCGCCGCGACCTTTCAACTAATAGGATTTGCATACGAGAGCGGGCGAGATTCTGCGAGACAGGTCGAGGAGGGAGCGAGTTTTTGGCAGCCTGTGGATTTTGTGGTGGACAAGACTGATTAAGGTCACACACGTTGTCGTTCTTGTATTGTCATTGGAGGAAATCCTGTTAACATGTTAAAACTTGACATGACACTTAACAGCACAACATTGATGTGTCGTTACAAAAATGGTAGCTTAATAATATAATATTGATGTGGTGTTGCAGTAAGGTAGCTTAATATCACAATATTGGTATGGGGATACAAAAACCGAGCAGTTTTCTGCATAGGACATATTGATTCTATTAAGGTTGCCAACTAATTTTCAGTTAAACTAATGGCAAATATTTACATTGTTGTTTGATGTTACTTTTGTTTTTTTTTGTATTGTCATTGGAGGAAATCCTGTTTACATGTTAAAAATGGACATGGCGCTTGATAATATAATATTGATGTGGCGTTACAAAAAGGTAGCTTATAGCATAATATTGATGTGGGGTTACAAAAAGGTAGCTTATAGCATAATATTGATGTGGGGTTACAAAAAGGTAGCTTATAGCATAATATTGATGTGGTGTTACAAAAAGGTAGCTTATAGCATAATATTGATGTGGTGTTACAAAAAGGTAGCTTATAGCATAATATTGATGTGGTGTTACAAAAGTAGCTTATAGCATAATATGATGAGTGTTACAAAGGTAGCTAATAGCATAATATTGATGTGACGGTACACAAAGGTAGCTTAGTAGCATAATAGTGATGTGGTGTTACAAACAGGTAGCTTAATAGCATAATATTGATGTGGTGTTACAAAAAGGTAGCTTAATAGCAAAATATTGATGTGGTGTTACAGAAAGTTAGCTTAATAGCATAATATTGATGTGGTGTTACAGAAAGGTAGCTTAATAGCATAAGTATTGATGTGCTGTTACAAACATACAGTTAATAGCATAATATTGATGTGGTGTTACAAAAATACAGCTTGATAGCATAATATTGATGTGGTGTTACAAAAATACAGCTTGATAGCATAATATTGATGTGGTGTTACAAAAAGGTAGCTTAATAGCATAATATTGATGTGGTGTTTAAAAAAGGTAGTTTAGTAGCATGATATTGATGTGGTGTTACAAAAATACAGCTTAATAGCATAATATTGATGTAGCGTTACAAGAAGGTAGCTTAGTAGCATAATATTGATGTGGTGTTACAAAAATACAGCTTAATAGCATAATATTGATGTGGGGTTACAAAAATGTAGCTTAGTAGCATAAATTGATGTGTTACAAACAGGTAGTTTAATAGCATAATATTGATGTGGTGTTTAAAAAAGGTAGCTTAATAGCATAATATTGATGTGGCATTACCCAAAGTTAGCTTGACAACGTAACATTGATGTGGTGTTACAAAAAGGTAGCTTTATAGCATAATATTGATGTGGTGTTTAAAAAAGGTAGCTTAATAGCATAATATTGATGTGGGGTTACAAAAATACAGCTTAATAGCATAATATTGATGTGGGATTACAAAAAGGTAGCTTAATAGCATAATATTGATGTGGGGTTACAAACAGGTAGCTTAATAGCATAATATTGATGTGGGGTTACAAAAATCGAGCAGTTCCTGCAAAGAAGATACTGATTTTAATAAGATTGTCCAACTAGTTCTCAAGTCTCTTAATGGCAAATTGTTTTACTTTGTTGTTTGATGTCAGGTTATTTTTTATTGTCTCTCTCTGTTTTTGTTTCTCTCTGTCTCTGTCTCTCTCTTTCTCTCTCTCCTCACGCACACACAGACATATACAGACACAGACACACAGACACAGACACAGACACAGACAGACAGACAGACAGACAGATAGAGACACATACACATATCTCCATGTGCCCATGCGCGTGGTTGTAAGAGTGTGTGTGTGTGTGTGTGTGTCTCTCTCTGTCTGTCTCTGTCTGTGTGTTGTGTGTTCGTGTCTGTGTGTGTGTGTGTGTGTGTGTGTGTGTGTGTGTGTGTGTGTCCATAGACTCAACTTTAGATTGGTACATACATCATCATTATGTGCCTGCCGCATGGCGTTGGCGATCATGGCCCTCCATACAAATGTATCTTTTGTGACCGCAAGTATATCTCCTACCCTTTCTGTCCCCACCCATTCTGCAACACTGTCTAATATTTTCTCCCTGGGTTTGCCTGCTGCTTCTTTCACTCTGTAGTAGCACATACAACATACCCATAACGACGATAATAAACAGTACCATTCGTCAGGATGAATTTCTCGCCCTTGTAATAGTGAACACACTGTGAGGGAATTTTATACACTGACCATCACACTGAAGAACTGTATCAATCATAACAATATGTCATTGTACTGTCTTATACTTCAGGGAGAAAATACTGGACAGTCTTGCAGAGGGATGAAGACAGAGAGGGTGGGAGATGTACTTGCAGCGCTGCTCGACAAAAGATGGATTCGTATGGAGGGCCATGATCGCCAACGCCATGCGGCAGGGCACATGATGATGATGATTATATGTCATAACGTCTTGGAATACATATGTACTAATGATGGACAGCAAAGAAAACAAACGAGACAGTCTTGATGGAGGCAGACACAAGTAGATCACTCATAAGGAAGATTAGGAAAAGACAAGCAACATTTATAGGCCATTTTATGAGGAAAGGGGATTTGGAGCACCTGGTCATAACGGGAAAGCTGGAGGGAAAGAGAGCACCGGATAGACCCAGAGAGAAAATGCTGGACGGACTTGCAGAGTGGCTGGGACGAGGAGGGTGGGGGAGATGCTAGGGGCAACGAGAGATAGAGACAGATGGAAGTCCATGATCGCCAACGCCATGCGGCAGGGCACCTGATGATGATGAATGATTCAAACGTCTTGTATTGTGTAATCATTGATGAATATGTAATGACCTTAGGTACGAGTATTATGTTTATGTATTCTTAAACACTAACTGGGTATGAGTGTGAATTACTCTGATAGGCACATACATGAAAAGCAAATACCAGTCAACCCTTACCGTTAGTACAAAAATAGATGAATTAAAGAGAAACAATGTTGAGGAAGTAACAAAAATAAATTATAATACGATATCGACTATATATGCCTATTATATATATATGGTGTCAGGTTATGAAGAAAAGGATATCTCACATACACTTATTTAAACAGAGAGAGAGGAGAGAGAGAGAGAGAGAGAAGAGAGAGAGAGAGAGAGAGAGAGAAGAGAGAACGACAGACAGACAGACAGACAGACAAACAGACAGACAGACACAGAGACAGACAGCAAACAAAATAAAAAGAGAGAGAGGGAAAGCAAGCGAGAGAGAGAGAGAGAGAGAGTGAGAGAGAGAGAGATGACAGACAGACAGAGACAGAGACAGAGACAGAGACAGAGACAGACAGACAGAGACAGATAGAACAGAAACACAGACAGACATACAGACACACAAGCACACACACACGCACGCAACACAAACACACACACAGACACACACATACACACACATACACACACACACACACACGCACACACAGCACACACACAAACACACACACACAAATCACACAGGCAAATACACAAACACACACTCATGGCTGAACGAGCCGAACACAAATTTATCCGATAGCTCATACGTATGCTGTCTATTCGTTCCACCATTGACCGTCGCATTGATAGAGAAAAAGTTTTCCAAAGGTAACCAGACCTCTACTACTGCAGTTTCATAAGACACGTCTATGTGATTCCAGACATCTCCATCCACACTCATTTCTATCACCTCTACCAGAACAAATATGTTAGTGAAAGTGGTAAGTATTATTCTATATATATTTGGTAACATTTCGAATACAGAGAGAACTTGGTAACATTTCAAACACAGAGAGAACTTGATAACATTTCAAACACAGAGAGAACTTGGTAACATTTCAAACACACAGAGAACTTGGTAACATTTCAAACACACAGAGAACTTGGTAACATTTCAAACACACAGAGAACTTGGTAACATTTCAAACACAGACAGAACATGGTAACCTTTCAAACACAGAGAGAACTTGGTAACATTTCAAACACAGAAAGAACTTGGTAACATTTCAAACACACAGAAAACTTGATAACATTTCAAACACAGAGAGAATTTGGTAACATTTCAAACACACAGAGAATTTGGTAACATTTCAAACACACAGAGAACTTGGTAACATTTCAAACACACAGAGAACTTGGTAACATTTCAAACACAGAGAACTTGGTAACATTTCAAACACAGACAGAACATGGTAACATTTCAAACACAGAGAGAACTTGGTAATATTTCAAACACAGAGAGAACTTGGTAACATTTCAAACACACAGAGAACTTGGTAACATTTCAAACACAGAGAGAACTTGGTAACATTTCAAACACAGAGAAAACTGGTAACATTTCAAACACACAGAGAACTTGGTAACATTTCAAACACAAAGAGAACTTGGTAACATTTCAAACACAGAGAGAACTTGGTAACATTTCAAACACAGAGAGAACTTGGTAACATTTCAAACACAGAGAGAACTTGGTAACATTTCAAACACAAAGATACAGACACAGTGACAGAAGGCACACACAGTCAAACACAGGGATGACATAGACATTTTTGTTTACTGAAATGCAATGAGAAAATTTATTTACCTGTTTTATTATGTATTTACTATATGTTTCAACAAACAGACAAATAACGAACAGTAAAATGGTGGTTTTCCCCATGGAAAAAAATGTAATTACTATTCTATATCTTTCAACAAACAGATGAAATTAAAAAAAACTAAAATGGTGTTTTCCCCAATGGAAAAAATTTAAAATGTACTTACTATTTTATGTTTCAACAAACAGATGAAAGAAAGAAAAGTATAATGGTGGTTTTCCCCATGGGAAAAAAATTAGAAAGGTACTTACTGTTCTATATGTTTCAACAAACAGATGAAATAAAGAAAAGTTAAATGTTACTTTTCCCCTAGATAAAAACTAAAAATCTTCTTACTGTTCTATATGTTTCAACAAACAAATGAAATAATGAAAAGTAAAATGGTTTTCTCCATGGGAAAAAATCAAAATGTTAATAATACAAAAGGTTTCGGGACCATCAACTTCAGATATCTGAGTACCCCATGGCAGCACCGAAAAACAACAACAACAACAACAAAAACAAAAATCCTCAGACACCTGCAGTTCCATGCCAGGACCACATTCCACACACAGCGTTCTCCATGACCTCTCTCAACCTCCTCAACACACACCCCACACACACCTCGACATGCCTTTATGCCCTGACCACTGGCCCGGAACAGGCACCGCAGGTGAAAACAGGTGAAAAAACAGCAAGCTACCTACCTGCGTGACGTTAGAGAGACTGGGCACCATGCCCTACACCACACCACACCACACCATGATTATTCGCAGACCCGTCCACAATCATTCACACCGAACGAGCGTACACTTCAAGTCTTTACCGCATTTTTTTTTTATCACCTCTTTGTGTTAATCAGTACAGCCTGCCGTCCTGCTCACATATTATTACAACCTATACCTTCCCGTTCACATGCTATCAGATGCGATGCTTTGTTCGAGCGAGTTCTAATTACTTCCTGTTGCAAGCTACCCACATCCACATACATCCCAAATCACCACTATCTTCCTTCTCGTCCACTCAGCTACGTACCCCTTGCCGTAAATGTAAAAGCTGCTAGCATCGTCACAAATATTAATTTAATGAAGCAGTATTTTGTGTTTCCTGTTTGGATCTAACGCTCTCTCTCTCCCTCCCTCTCTCCCTCTCTCTCCCTCTCATCCCAGCCCTCAGGATTACTTGAGGTCTTTGACGAAATAGTGTGATGGTGGTGGTGGTAGTGGTGGTAGTGGTGGTGTGTGTGGTGGTGGTTGGTGGTGTGTGTGTGTGTGGTGTGTTTGTTTGCTGTCTCCTGTCTGTCTTCTCTGTCTCTACTTCTCTTCCCTCTCTCTCTCTCTTTGTCTGTCTTCTCTTTCCTCTCTCTCTCTCTCTCTTCTCTCTCTCTTGTCTTCTTCTCTCTTTCTCTCTCTCTCTCTCTCTCTTTCTCTCTCTCTTTTTCTTCTCTCTCTCTTCCTCTTTTCTCTCTTCTTTCTTTTTCTCTTTCTCTTTCTCTTCTTCTCTCCTCTCTCTCTTTCTCTCTCTCTTTCTCTGTTTCTCTCTCTCTCTCTCTCATCTCCCCCCCCCCCCACGCCTGCCATTATCGTGTCCAATACTGATGGATCATGATCGTTGGCTAATGGAACACAGCTGGTATCCTACAAATTGATCAAATAATACTCGTGTTTTGCCATCTCCCCCCACAGGCAAATAGTCACAGCTTGCGGTCATTGAAGAGGCATAACTGTGAACCGTCTACATGTACAGTTATGCCCCTTGACGTAGAGACAATGATGTACCTTTGGCGTGCAAACCATTATGTCTCTTGTAAGTACTTAGCTATTTGAATATCCAATCAATCAATCAATCAATCAATCAATCAATCAATCAATCAATTGAACAGCCACTTAACTAACTGACCCAATAACCAACCAACTTACTAGCTAATGAACTCACAAGCCCACTCGCAAACTGATTGTCTGGTTGACTGGCTGACTGGCTGACTGAATGACTCACTCACTCATTCACTCACTCATGTGCCCACTCAGTAAAATACTGTTTCATTTACTCATTCACCCACTCACCAAGTAACCAATTCATGAACGAATGTATCATTCAACCAGGCATCAACCGACTAACTCACCCACTCACTCACTCACTCACTCCCTGAATCACTCACTGACTCACTCGCTTGCTCACTCACTCATTCATTCACTCACTCACTCACTCACCAACCAACCAACCAACCAACCAGCCAACCAACCAACCAATCAACCAATAAATAGCTAGCTTACAGACCAACCAACTAATCAACCAACCAACCAACCAACCAACCAACCAACCAACCAACCAACCAACCAACCAACCAATAGCTAGCTTACAGATAGACCAACCAACCAACCAACCAACCAACCAACCAACCAACCAACCAACCAGCCAACCAACCAACCAACCAACCAACCAACCAATAGCTAACTTACTGACAGACTAACCAACCAGCCAACCAGCCAACCAACTAACCAACTAACCGACTAAACTAACTAAACTAACTAACTAACTAACTAACTAACTTACTAACTAACTAAACTAACTAACTAACTAACTAATTTACTAACTAACTAACTTACTAACTAACTGAGCTGAATAGCTATCAGACCAACCAACCACACCACACACACACACACACACATAGTGCGGACACCCTGTCATCCATGCCCACCTGACCCTTCCTTCTCTGGCACACCTTTTACTACTTTTACCCCAGTCTCACAAGAAGAAATTCTCAACACAATCAGATCCATGTCGTTCAAAACCTGCGAACTGGATCCTCTCCCAGGTTCTCTCTACTCCAACTGTCTCCCTACTCTCCTCCCATTCATCACTGACATCATCAACACTTCTCTTCAAACTGGAACTGTCCCGGATTCTTTCAAGTCTGCTATCGTTCACACCTCTCCTCAAGAAATACAATTTAGACCCAAATGAACTGGAAAAACTGCCGGCCTATCTCTAATCTCTCTTTCTTGTCAAAACTCCTTGAAAAAGTTGTCCTCAACCAGCTGAACTCTCACCTGTCTGCCAACAATCTCTTCAATCCTTTCCAATCAGTCTACCGCCAGTGCCATAGCACTGAAACTGCCCTACTACACATTCTCAACAATCTCCTCCTTGCAACTGATACTGGCAAAGTCTCTCTCCTCAAACTCCTCGATCTGTCTGCAGCCTTTGATACCATTGATCATGGTATTCTCCTTTCTAGACTCCACCATACTTTTGGCATCTCTGACATTGCTCTCTCCTGGTTCACTTCATATCTATCAAACAGAAAACAAACTGTTCTCATCAATGGCACTTACTCTCAACCTGCATACCTGACCTGTGGTGTTCCACAAGGATCTGTCCTTGGCCCTGTTCTTTTCACTCTTTACACCTCCCCCCTGTCCACTATCATCAACTCCCACTCTACAAAACACCACCTCTATGCTGATGACACCCAACTTCAAGACAGTGACTCACCTGACAATGTACAGCGCCTCTTGACTCGCACCACTGAGTGCTACTCGGACATTAAGAACTGGATGACATACAATAAACTCCAGCTTAATGACGACAAGACGGAAGCTATCCTCATTGGCACCCGTCAGAAACTTTCTCAGCTGCCCCCTCTTTCTCTCTCATTATGTAACACATCAGTCCCAATTTCTGACTCAGCTAAAAACCTTGGTGTCTGCCTTGACTCTACC
>JAPXFY010000021.1:10165243-10170243 GCA_030674185.1 Monoplex corrugatus | reverse complement strand
TCTCTGTCTCTCTGTCTCTGTCTCTCTCTTTCTGTCTCTGTTTCTGTCTCATTCTGTGTCTCTCTCTGTGTCTCTTTATCTTTCTCTGTCTTTCTCTCTCTATCTGTCTCTGTCTGTCTGTCTTTATGTCTGTCTGTCTCTCTCTCTAATGTCTTATGATAAAGGTATATAGATGTGTTTCTTCTTCTGCGATCTTTGTTTTTTTTATTATTTAAAGAAATACAGAAATCAATACTGGGAAGTGTGAGAAATAGCTTTTGGCTGATAAGCGTTACCATTTAACAGGAAGGTTTCTGTGTCCTTATCTGTCTGTCTGTCTGTGTGTCTGTCTCTGTCTCTGTCTATCTCTGCCTCTCTGTCTTTGTCACTCTGTCTCTGTCTCTGTGACTGTCTCTGTCTCTGTGACTGTCTCTGTCTCTGTGTTTCTGTCTGTCTGTCTGTGTCTCTCTGTGTCTCTCTGTCTCTGTTTCTCTCTCTGTCTCTGTCTCTCTCAGTCTCTCTGTCTCTCTCTGTCTCTGTTCTCTGTCTCTGCTCCTCTCTGTGTCTCTGTCTCTCTCTCAGTCTTTCTGTCTTTGTCTCTCTGTCTCTGTTCTTCTCTCTCTCTCTCTCTCTCTGTCGCCGTGCACTCCCCGTTCTCTTCCCCTCTCTCTCTCATGATATGTTTATGAGCGCATATGATCTGTTGATCTGTATTAAGAGCACGAGTCTTTTGCACCTCTCTCCCCGTATACCCTCCTCTCCTTCTCCCTCCTCCTCTCTGTCGATGGAACAAGTTCAAACCTTGCATTGTCACTATACACAGAGAGGTGGTGACAGACCCCATTGAAACAGCAGTGTATTCACACACGTCTGCTGTGCAAATACTGACATGGCCTCGACTATTGACAGTCAGCCCTAATGCCAGCAATATTTCATATTTTGTACTTCATATTTTATGGTGTTTTTTTTTTATAAAGCTAGAGGGAAAGAGAACACCAGGTAGACCCAGGAAGAAAATATTGGACGGGCTTGCAAAGCGGCTGAGGACAGACAGGGTGGAAGATGTACTTGCAGCGATAAGGGATAGATGCATACGGAGGGCCATGATCGTAAACGCCCATGCGGCAGGGCACATGATGATGATGTATGATGATGATGATGACTTCATATTTTATGTTTATTTCTTTTGTTACATAGATTTATTGTGAAACTCGGGCTGCTCTCCCCTTTAAACGCGTCGCCGCAGTGCAGCGCTACCATTTTGCTTTGGATTTGTTTCGACCAAGGCTTCAGAAAGGCAAGAAGGCAATGGTCTTCAACAACATGACCAACAACACAGTTTGAAGGTCTATGAAGTAGCACAGAGAAGGGAAGACAAGAACAAATGGAAGAGAATTGTTTTGACGTCTGCTGCTGAGATGGCTGTCATCGAATTCAATGATGCTGATGGGTGACGGGACATCGAAGGAAAAACCAACAAGACGTCCCTTGTTTCCACGAGCAACAGAAAATGACGGATCGGTAAGTCCATTGACAAACTGATTCAAAAGAGACTATTCAGGACAGACAATGCCTATGAGATGATTATGTACTTGAGAAGACGAAGAGTGACTGAGAGTGGAAATGCGAAATTGTGTGAAGTAGAAATGTAAATCCGTTTCAAAACCCACCCTCTTTTCCCAACACTGAATTCAACAACTACTTCTTTCCCTAGTTTGTCGGTCTTATGTACACACACACACACACACACACACACACACACACACACACACACACACACACAACAACAACAAGACACACACACACACACAACACACACACAATATATATATATATATATATACATATATGACATGTATAATATAAACACACATACATAACATATACAATAAATAAACTATATAATAATATAAATTATATATATATATTATATTATATAAGGTTAGTCTTTGTCGATTGCATGCGTACATCTCGTGCATGACTGCGCTTTAGATTTAATTGTGAAAGAGTTGGTGCCGTATAAATACTGTAATTCTTCTCTTCTTCTCCTATTCTTACTATCATCTATTATTATTATTATTATTATCATCATTATTATTATTGTTATCATCATATTAT
Source organism: Monoplex corrugatus (assembly GCA_030674185.1). Taxonomy (NCBI): domain Eukaryota; kingdom Metazoa; phylum Mollusca; class Gastropoda; order Littorinimorpha; family Ranellidae; genus Monoplex; species Monoplex corrugatus. The sequence continues at coordinate 10,168,146 of JAPXFY010000021.1, read as the reverse complement.
TATTAAATTTATTATCATTATAATATCATTATTACTATTATTATTATTATATATCATTATTTGTTAATGTATAGTACTCACCTTAGGACTGGAACACTGATCACACAAACACTGGAACTTATTAAAGCCTTACCGGTGACTAAGAAACAACCTACCTATGTCCCATTCCTAAGGTTGGTTCAGTCATGTCCTTTCATACCAACCAGTAAATGTCCGTAGTGCTGTCTAGTGTGTCAACGTTCCAGTCGTAAGTGATACGGTACACGTTTCATACCCTAGCTTGTTCATCATGTCTGTGTTAATGTGATCGCGTTCAGTGGTCAGTGATCTGGTACATCGTCTTTTCATACCTATAATATAATTTGTGGCAGAATGGTTCAGATGTTCCCTGCCAGTAACTAAATTCGAGGGTTCAGGATTCATCCTGTTGGGGCCTCGACTTTTTCTCGTCAGTTTGACCAGAAAATCGAAATGAACGTATAGTCTTTTGGAAGGGGATGAAAAATGAGTCGGTCCCTTGTGCCTTCTACTAAGGATCCCATGGCAGTTGAAAATCGTAAAGAGCAAGGACAACTAAACTCGAGGTTCCAGGGTTCCTTTCTGTTGGGGTCCTCGACTTTTTCTCTTCAGTTTGACCGTAAAATCGAACTGAACATCTTTGATCTTCAGAAGGGGACGAAAAAACTAGTCGACCCTTGAACTGCTAAAAATCCCACAGCAGTTGAAAACCGTAAAGATCAGGCATTCGCCTTGGTATAAATCATTGGACAGATAGATTGATTTCTCAGGCACCCTCCTTAAAGGCCAATAAGCCTTCTTGCCGTTTGAAATTCTTTGTTAAAAAAAAAAAAAGATAGATGGCGCTGCACGACAGCAACGAGCTCTCAAAGGGGAGAGCAGCCTGAGTTTCACATGGTAAAGCCACGTGAAAAAAAAAGAAGAAATGAATATCTACAAGAATAATTATTTAGGAAGTTAATTCAGTACATATCTTTTCATACCTGTAATACAGGGGGGAGGGGGGGTGTGTTCATGCTTTCGATTAGAGGAGTGTGTGAATACCGACGGCAAGCAGTTTGAGTTCTGAGGGATTAAGGCTGTGCTTGTTATTACATGTATATGCAATATTCACTTGTTTGTATAATGATGCAATGAGTATGTACGTGTTTCCTTTTTTCATAACTGTATACCTCTTTTGCACCCCCCTGTATAATTAAGGAGTATTACCCTGAGCTATGTCGGTACAGTTCATTTCCATACCTGTAATATAATTACATATTAAACCCTAAGTTACATCAGTGCGTTTCCTTTTCATACTTGTGATATAATTATATAGTATAACTTTGAGTTATGTCGGTACATTTTCCTAACCGTGTGTCTCCCCCGTGGGGACGTCGGGGGCTCTTTCAGTATAAATAGTATCCCCACCTTCTGGAAATTCTGTGCTAGAAATTTCCTCTTTTCTGTCACTCTCTTTGTTTCTGCCTTGTTGCTTTTCTTTCTGTCGTTTCTACTTACAATTTTCTGCCTTAATGGTCCATTCACCTGTATGTGCTCGATAAAGTCTTAAGTATTTTTTCTTAGGATTGATAATTGGGTACTTGTATTTTAAGTGCATTTTTGGCTCTAGGGAGTTGAGACATGCGGAAGCAATGTTAGGTAATTTATGTCTGCTTTTATATATGTTTTGGTGTCCTTATATGCTTATATTTGTATTCAGGTGTGTTTTTTAAATCTCCCCTGTGCGATAAATTGGACGGAGTGCTCAACGCCGAGGGCATGTCCATAGATTATGTGCACGAATGCATTGACATGCGTACTTAATTTCCTTTTTTTTCCTGTTGAAGTTTTGTATGTTTTGAAGCGGTTATAGCCCTGATATGGCTCTATGTAGTCGGATGGTAAACAACAATAACAACAACAACAACAACCCTATGTCAGTACACATCCTGTTCATTCCTATAACGCGATTTAATCGTAAGGTGTGTCTTGGAAAAGTGAAAATGATTTTGACGGGTTCGCGAAGACCATCAAGTGATTTAGCAGTGTCACTGTCTTTTTTCTTTCCGCTCACATTTTGTATTATGGCATGTTGGCATTGTTTATAACTTGTTTTCAGCTTGTCTGCAATTTGTTTACAGCTTGTTTACAATTTGTTTACTGTCTGTTTACAACTTGTTTCCTATCTGTTTACAACTTGTTTACTATCTGTTTACAACTTGTTTACTGTCTGTTTACAACTTGCTTACTATCTGTTTATAACTTGTTTTCAGCTTGTCTGTAATTTGTTTACAACTTGTTTACAACTTGTTTACTATCTGTTTACAACTTGTTTACTATCTGTTTACAACTTGTTTACTATCTGTTTACAACTTCTTGCAATCTCTTAACAACTCCTTTGAAATCTGTTTTCAACTTGTTTGCAACATGTTTCCAACGTCTTTGCAATCTTTAACAACTTCTTTGCAATATATTCACAGCTTCTTTGCAACTTGTTTGCAATATGTTTACAGCTTGTTTGCAATATGTTTACAGCTTGTTTACAACTTGTTTACAATCTGTTTACAACTTGTTTGCAATATGTTTACAGCTTGTTTACAATCTGTTTACAATCTGTTTACAACTTGTTTACAATCTGTTTACAACTTGTTTACAATCTGTTTACAACTTGTTTGCAATATGTTTACAACTTGTTTACAATCTGTTTACAACTTGTTTGCAATATGTTTACAATTTGTTTGCAATATGTTTACAGCTTGTTTGCAATATGTTTACAGCTTGTTTACAACTTGTTTACAATCTGTTTACAACTTGTTTGCAATATGTTTACAATTTGTTTGCAATATGTTTACAGCTTGTTTGCAATATGTTTACAGCTTGTTTGCAATATGTTTACAGCTTGT
>JAPXFY010000021.1:10150243-10155243 GCA_030674185.1 Monoplex corrugatus | reverse complement strand
TGTGTTGTGTGTTGTGTGTGTGTGTGTGTGGTGTGTGTGTGCGTGTGTGTGTGGTGTGTGTGTGTGTGTGTGTGTGTGGTGTGTGTGTGTGTGTTGTGTATGTGTTCCTCTTTCTCTCTCTCTTTCTCGCTCTCTCTCTCTCCTTCCTTCCATCCCCCCTCTCTCTCTGTTTATTATTTTCTCTCTCTCCCCTCTACCCTCTCTCTTTCTCCCTTCTACCCTCTCTTTCTCTTACTCTCTCTCTTCCTCTCTCTCTCGCTCGCTCTCACTCTCTCCCCCACTGTCTGTTTCTGTCTTTATCTGTTTTTGTCTATCTGTCTGTCTCTCTGTCTGTCTGTCTCAATATATTTATCTTCTTTTTGTTTTCCTCAGTCTCTGTCTCTCTCTCTCTTTCTCCGTCTCTGTGTATCTGACTATCTGCCTGTCTGTCTGTCTCTGTCTCTCTCTTTCTCTCTCTTTATCTCTCTCTCTATCTCTTCTCTCTCTCTGTCTCTCCTCTCTCCTCTCATCCCCTCTCTCTGTCTTTCAATTTCTCTGTCAAATGGAAAATGTATTTGAAACACCAGTACATTACCAGCTGCATATGGATGGAATTAACGCTATGTTGCCATTAAGTCCTCCCTAATCAGGACCCCAGTGGTTTAAGTGAAACACAATCTGTTCCATACATTTTAATGATACGACAAATGGTAACAATCAACTATGTTCGTTGATTATCTCTTCCACACACTAACTACACACATTTTTTCAATAGAATACCATCTGCATATGCGGAAAGGTTTAACCAGAGTAGTGTTTCGGTGGCCGTTTTGCCAACATCATAGGAACAGAATTTTATCGGAATAACAACCTTATAATCATTTCCAGTTTTAACAGAGAGGGAAATGGGGTAACCTCATTTTGCATGTGTTTGGAATAAAAACAGGTGATCCGTCAGTGCTTTTTATTTTCTCTTTTCTTCCTTTTTTTTGTTTTGTTTTTTTTTGTTTTTTTTTTGTTTTTTGTCGGTTAAGTGGGGTGTGGCCACGTGGCTAAGGCGTGGTGATGGCTTCCCCAGTCAGGACCTGAAGTTCCAATCCGCAGATATCTGGCTTTTCTATTGGCAGTTCGTGGTATGGAGGGCAACTGAAACACCTGGTGTTGTTAATAGCGACACATATCCAGTGTACCCCGGGTGGAGGCTGAACGGATGTTACGGAACATCGATAATGGAATTAGTGGAAGACGTGGTTAAATTCTGAGATGTTCTCTCTGACGTCTGAACTTGTAAACATTTTTAATTTTACACCACCATCACCACCACCAACAGCAACACCACCGCCACCAACAACAGCAGCAGCAGCAGATACAACAACAACAACAACATCATCATCAACAACAACACTGCTCGGCGTATTTTATCAAACAAATCTACGCCTGTGGTTTTGAAGCTCTCTCTCTCTCTCTCTCTCTCTCTCTCTCTCTCTCTCTCTCTCTCTCTGTCCCCCCCTCTCTATATGTCTGTCTGTCTATGTCAGTCTGTCTCTCTGTCTGTCTCTGTCTGTCTCTGTCTATATATATATATATATCTCTCTCTCTTTCCTCTCTCTGCTGTTGCTCTCTCTCTGTCTCTCTGTCTCTGTCTCCCTCTCTTACCTTTTGTATGTCTGTCTCTGTCTCTTTTTGTCTATGTCTCTGTCTGTCTTGCCTCTATGCCTCTGTCTCTCGGTCTCTGTCTCTCTTTCTCTCTGTCCCGCCTGTCTACAACAACAACGGCAACAGCAACAAAAACAACGATGGCGAGGACAACGACAACAACAACAACTATAATGATAACAGTAACAATAGCAGCAATAATAGAACAACAACAGGAAAAATTAAATCAGTTTCATCGTCTATATCAAGAGTTATCCCTTAGGAAAGACGAGTTACCGGTCTTCTTCTTCTTTTTGTTGTTTTTTTTGTTGCAAATATATTTACATTTAATATAACATTACAATAGGTATGATAAACCGGAAAGGCAAAAACTCAACTGACTTGTCTCCCCTCGCTACTCACGTCCACATCAATGTGGCAACATTAGATTATCCACAAACACACTCCCACCTAACATGCAGAGAGAAGTAAACATCACCGGAAGGAAATTGGGAAGAGAAATGTTTGAAAGCGAGAGGGACAGATAAATATCTTACGAAATCAAGACAGGGGCAGACACGTTTTCATTGCAGGCGACAGGAAGTGACGTCATAAGCTTTTTTTTTTTTTGAATATCTGGTGCCGCTGATAATAGATTCTTGAATATCTGGTGCCGCTGATAATAGATTCTTCTGTCCATCCAACGGATCACAAGGCCTACTGGAATTCAGCGACTGAATCGGGTTTTAATACGAAATACTAGACAGATCGTGATCGCACCGGTTCTTTCACAGCCACTGCAAGGGGAGTAATTCTATCGCCATGGGTTCTCTCCCCTGATTCCAAGTCGCTAGAATAATTGTCCGCCACTTTCTCCCGTTCAGCGAACCGTCAGAAAAGTTTTGCTGTTGTTTGATCGTCAAAGCTTTGTGTATTTGTTTTTTGGTGTGCTTTGTGTACAATTGGTCAGTTGGCTGAGCATGTTCACCTATCGTGTGTGTGTGTGTGTGTGTGTGTGTGTGTGTGTGTGTGTGTGTGTGTGTGTGTGTGTGTGTGTGTGTGTGTGTGCGTGTGCGTGCGTTAGTGTGTGAGTGTATGTGTGTATGAGTGTGTGTGTGCGTGTATGTGACTGTGTGTGTGCGTGAGTGAGAGCGAGAGCGAGAGAGAGAGAGGAGAGAGAGAGAGAGAGAGAGAGAGACAGAGACAGAGACAGACAGAGAGACAGAGAGACAAAGAGAGAGAGAGACAGACAGACAAAGAGAGAGAGAGCGAGAGAGACAGAGACAGAGAGAGAGTGTGTGAGTCTATGTGTGTATGTGTGTGTGTGTGTTAAAAGAAATAAGCAAGAAACTGGCGGATAGGGCGAGCGAATCAAAGGGTTAAGTTTTTGCTTTGCTATCATTGTTGACAATACAGGATGCTGGTGGACAAGGTGCGGGAGACAAAGGGTTAAATGGGACTCATGACACTCAGACAACTCCATATGCGCTCCACCCAAATCTGTCAGCAATTATCTGGCAGATTCACTGAGCCTGCGCAAAACCATATGCGCTGGCAAGGTCTTGAAATGGGAAGGAAGGGGGAGGGGGGTGAGATCTATGAAACACTAAGTTGACATCACCACCAGTCGCCGGGGTGTAGTGGTTAGCCCAATGGACTACCGACTGCAAGGTTGTGGGTTCGGATCCCCATCAGTCCTTTTCGACTCTAACCAGCTCCTACCCAGAGCTGGGCGTGCTATTGGCTCATTGGGAAGACTGGGACCACACAGTCTAGTCTCATCCACTTCATGGATACGTTATTGAGGGTGTTGTGCAAATCGTCTGAACAGGTGTCTGTATCTCTCGGGCCTGGTTAACACCAGGATATATCATACTAGTAAGCATAGAATATAACACTGTCATGCAGTCTCATTCCTAAATGAAACTCCATAGCATCGTGAAGATCATCATCAACGACATCATCATCATAGCGTTGTAAAAACTGTTCCAGCTTCTGTGGCCATTAGAGCGGCGTAGAAAATGTGCGGAAAAAAAGGTGAGCAGAAAGGTAACCTCCATGAGTGCAATGATCCTCAAAAACAAACAAAAAAACAAACAAACAAACAAACAAACAAACAAACAAAACAAAACAACGTTGACATCACCAGAATGACAGAAACATCAAGACAGACCCAACGAACCAGCCAGTTTAAAAATCATGGAATACATTAAGTGAAAGGTGTCGGAAGAAAGAAGAGATTATTTGTATGGCTAGGCTATGGTGTGCATTGTGATCGTCTTGGTTGTGTGTACTGGGGGGAGTGGTGATAATGAACATGTTGATTGTTGCCTGGGCCGCTCTATGGTATGTGTGGAGGGGAGGGGAGGGGAGGGGAGGGGTTTTTGTGTGTGTGTGTGTGTGTGTGTGTGTGTGTGTGTGTGTGTTGTGAGTGTGTATGTGTGGTTGTGTGTGTGTGTGTGTGTGAGTGTGTATGTGTGTATATGTGTGTGTATACGTATATGTGTGTGCGTGTGTGAGTGTGTATATGTATGTGTGTACTGATGTGTGCATGTGTATGTGAGTGATTGTGTGTATGCATGTGTGTATGTGTATCTGTGTGTGTAGTGTGTGTGTATGTGTGTGTATGTGTATGTGTATGTGTGTATGTGTGTGTGTACGGGTGAGTGCATGTGTATGTGTGTGTTTATGTGTATATGTGCATGTGTATGTGTGTGTGTGTGTGTGTGTGTATGTATAAATGTATGTGTGTGTATGTATATGTATGTGTATGTATGTGTACATGTGTGTGAAATTGTATGTATATACATATATATATATATATATATATATATACATATATACGCGTGTATATGTGTGCACGTGTGTGTATGTGTGTGTATACGTGCATGTGTGTGTGCGTGTGTATGTGGTGGGCGGGTGGGAGGGTGGTGGTGGTGGCAGTGACATGACACGAACGCTATAGAAAAGGACGGAAGCCAGGGGGTGATATTGTCAACCCTGCCACTACTATCACCCTCCACTCCCCTCCCATACCCCTACCCCCCTATCATCACCCCCAACCCTGAGATCATGAAGACGATTTCTCAGGTGAGTGCACAGGTAAAAAGAGCGGCAGGTGTTTATGGCGCTGTTGACTGTCACACGCACACACACACGCACGCACACACACACGCTTACATACACACACACACACACAAACACACACGCGCACACACACATACACACGCATGCACACACATACACACAAACACACACACGCACACACACTCACACACACACACTCTCTCTTTCACTCACTCACACACACACATACACACATACACACACATGTACACAGACACATGCACACACATATATAAACACACAGATACACACACACAGAC
>JAPXFY010000021.1:10117743-10127743 GCA_030674185.1 Monoplex corrugatus | reverse complement strand
CCCCTCCCCTCTCTCCCCTCCCCTGCCCTTCTGTCTTCGGGCTGTAATTAGTTTCCTTTTTTGACACACTGTCGGTAGAAAGCGTTGCCTGCAGATTGTGGTGGCGGCAATGGTGCATGATGCTAGGGTCTTTTGAAGTTCAGGGTAAATGTAAAAAAGAAATAGTTTTAAATTGTTTTTTTCATCCTGCTTCCCTCTCTCCATCTTTGTTACTGAGACTGTTTCTCGGCCTAGGTTTTGTGTGTGGGGGGTAGGTGGGTGGGTGAGTGTGGGGGATGGGGTGGGTGGGTGGGGTGAGTGTGGGTGGGCGTGGGTGTGTGGGTGGTGTAATATGTGTGTGTGTGTATATGTGTGTTTAGTGTGTGTGTATGTGTGTGTTTAGTGTGTGTGTGTGTGTGTGTGTGTGTGTGTGTGTGTTTAGTGTGTGTGTGTGTGTACATGTGTGTGTGGTTGTGTGTGTGTGTGTGTGTGTGTGTGTGTGTGGTGTGTGTGTGTGTGTGTGTGTGGTGTAAAAAGGCAGCTGTTTTGAGTGTGTATGTTTACACGATTTCCATGCATGTATGTAAGTGTATGTATGCAACTGTTTGTTCTATGTGCACGTGTGCGCGCATGCGTGAAAAAGCGAGAGACGGAGAGAGAGAGAGAGAGAGAGAGAGAGAGAGAGAGAGAGAGAGAGAGAGAGAGAGACAGACTGACAGACTGACAGACAGACAGAGACAGAGAGAGACAGAGACAGAGACAGAGACAAAGAGACAGAGACAGACAGACAGACACAGACACAGGGAGACAAAGAGGGAGGGAAAGAGAGAGAGAGAGAGAGAGAGAGAGAGAGAGAGAGAGAGAAAGACAGGAAGGGTGAGATGGAGGGAGGGCGAGAGAGAATGTACATGTAGATGTATATTTATGTATGTGCTTGTACGTGTGTATGCATGTACAAAAAGCAGGTGCTGAACGTAAATATATGTCGTAACTTTATGTCTCGTTTCACAACGCTGTTTGTGTTTCACAACACAATCAGCCACCCCATGGTATGTATCATTACAAAAAAGCCCGTTACCTATAAACACACCTGGTTGGTCTACTAGGTACACTGTTAACACACCTGGTTGGTCTACAGGTACACCTATAAACACACCTGGTTGGTCTACAGGTACACCTGTTAACACACCTGGTTGGTCTACAGGTACACCTATAAACACCTGGTTGGTCTACAGGTACACCTGTTAACACACCTGGTTGGTCTACAGGTACACCTATAACACACCTGGTTGGTCTACAGGTACACCTGTTAACACACCTGGTTGGTCTACAGGTGCACCTGTTAACGCACCTGGTTGGTCTACAGGTACACCTATAAAAACACCTGGTTGGTCTGCTGGTAAAACTGTTATCACACCTGATCTACAGATACATCTGTTAACACACCTGGCTGGTCTACTGGTAAAACTGTTATCACACCTGGTCTACAGATACATCTGTTAACACACCTGGCTGGTCTACAGGTATACCTGTTAAGACACCTGGTTGGTCTACAGGTATACCTGTTAAGACACCTAGTTGGTCAACAGGTATACCTGTTAAGACACCTGGTTGGTCTACAGGTATACCTGTTAACACACCTGGCTGGTCTACAGGTATACCTGGTAACACACCTGGTCTACAGGTACACCTGTTAAAACACCCGGTTGGTCTACAGGTACACCTTTAAAACACCTGGTGGTCTACAGGTACACCTATTAAACACACCTGGTTGGTCTACAGGTACACTTATTAACACACATGTCTACAGGTACACCTGTTAAAACACCTGGTTGGTCTACAGGTACACCTGTTAACACACCTGGTCTACAGGTACACCTGTTAACACACCTCGTCTACAGGTACACCCATTAACACACCTGATCTACAGGTACACGTACACCTATTAACACACCTGGTCTACAGGTACATTTTCCACTGCCCTCTCTGGCATATTCTGTCAGGTGCCAAGCTGGCTCTAGAAAAAGAAAAATTCTGCATTGCTGGCGCCTCCCATCCACCCAGATGTGAATGATGCCTGATCCTATTTACGGTTGGGGAAGATAAGGCAGTTGGGGATCGATGGCATCCACCATAATGCTGCCTAGAGAGAAGTTAAGGTCTCTACCACTTCACTCACCTATGCCCTCAGGGTCATGGGACGTACTTACATATATATACAAAAAAAGACATTTCTTCATTCATGTTCTTTTTTCTTTTGTCACAATGGGCTTACCATATGAAACTCAGGCTGCCGTCACCTTTGAGAGCACGTCGCTGGAGTGCTGCACAACCTTTTCTTAAATTTTTTTTTATCAAGACTTTAGAAAGACGAGAAGACTAATTAGCCTTTAGACGAAGGGACCTGGGAACTTAGCCTATTTTTCCAGTGTGTGTGTGTGTGTGTGTGTGTGTGTGTGCGCGCGTGTGTGTGTGTGTGCGTGTGTGTGTGTGTGAGTGAGTGTATGTGTGTGTATGTGTGTGTGTGTGCATGTGTGTGTGTGTGTGTGTGTGTATGTGTGTGTGGTGTGTGTGTGGTGTGTTTTGTGTGTGTGTATGTGTGTGTGTGTGTGTGTGTGTGTGTGTGTGTGTGTGTGTGTGTGTGTGTGTGTGTATAAGCCAGGTCAGGTGGGAGCGAATGTCACGATGTACCACACCCTTCGGATCTTTATCTATTACGATATTTTTTTGAACATTGAAATCATATCTTCCTTCCCTTTATCTCAGTTTCTTCACGTATCTCTAATTTGCTGAGGAAGAGCTGGTTGATAGAGATGCGTAAACTCAAGATCTGATATCTCGAGTTCAATCCCAACCCATAACCTGATCTGTTTGCTGCCTATCTTAATGTTTCCATCATTCTGATGGTGCCAGCTTACTGTTTCATAGGGCCCTCTCACATCTTCTCTTCCCTCTTCCAGCGTTTCAAGACCTTTCCAGTGGATAAGGTTATGTGCAGGCTCCGGGAGACTGCCATAAAACTGCTGGCAAATTTCGTTGCAGCGCATATGGGGTTGTCTGAGCGCAACGAATCCCTCTCCGACAAACTTTCACACTCCAAACTCTAATTTGCCGTCTTTTTTTTTATTTATTTATTTTTTTTTTTTAATGAAGCCAGTTATGATGATGATAAGTTCCCTGCAGTTAAAATCAATTTTTCTTGCCGCTGGTGTAGATACTGATGAAGCAGGCTCTCTATGTCTCTGTCTCTGTCTGTCTGTCTGTCTGTCTGTCTGTTTCTGTCTCTGTCTCTCCTCTCTTTCTGCGTTTCTCCTCCCCCTCTCTCTCCCTCTGTCTCTCTGTCTCTGTCTGGTCTCTCTGTCTCTGTCTCTGTCTGTCTGTCTCTCTCTCTTCTCCTCTCTCTCTTCCACCTCTCCCTCTGTCTGCTGCCTGTCTGTTGTCTCTGTCTGTCTCTCTCTAGTCTCTCTCTCTGTCTGTCTGTCTGTCTCCTCTCTCTTCCATCTGATCTCCCTCTGTCTCTCTTCTGGTCTGTCTGTCTGTCTGTCTGTCTGTCTTCTCTGTCTCTGCTCTCTCTGTTCTCTCCCTCTCTCTTTCCCCTCTATTTCCATTCTCTCTCACTCCCTCTCTCTTCCCCCTCTCTCCATCCTGTCTCTTTCTCTTTGTATTGTGTTTATGTGTGTGTGTGTATGTGTATGTGTGTATGTGTGTATGTGTGTGTGTGTAATGTGAATGTGTCTGTGTGTGTCCATGTGCGTGCGCACGTGCGTGTGATGTGTGTGCGTGAGTGTACACGTGCGTGCGTGTTTGTGTGTCAGCCGCATCATCCACATCACGCCTGATGTGGTTTTAATCACGGTGGATGGTTACCCCCACCCCCCCAAATCTTCCTTCAGGTCATCCTTAGTTTGTCTCTGGTGTGAGTCTGTCCCTTCACGTCCACACACAGCCACAAGTGTTGCTCCTTGTGGCAAACGGCGGCCCTTTGAAGTCTGTAGCCAGAAAGTTTAGTCAGACCTAGACAGCAGACACGTCCTAGAGGAGAAGCCCTCCGTCAGCAAGTGTGTGGCTGCTTTTGAAGTTGGCTTTTTAGTGGACAGAAACTTATCGGTACATACTTTCTATTTTGTACAGTGTAACTCTTAGTGTTTTTATTTTTCTCCCTCTCCTCTCTCTGTTTTCTCTTTCTGTCCTTTTCTCTCTCTCTCTCTCTCTCTGTCTGTTTTTTTATTTCGTTTTTTCTCTCTCTACTCTCTAATTTGTCTGGCTAGGTGGGTGGGTGGGTGGCTGGTTGTATGTCTCTGTCTGTCTGACTCTATCTCTCTGTTCCTCTGTCTCTCTATCTTTGTCCTCTGTCTGTCTGTCTGTCTTCTCTCTTTGTGTGTGCTGTCTCTCTCTCTCTCTCTCTCTGCTGTCTCTCTCTTGCGTCTCTCTCCTCTACTGCTCTCTCTCTTCTCTTCTCTCTCTCTGCATCTTTTCTCTCTTCTCTCTTCTTGCTCTCTCTCTCTCTTTGGCTCTCCTTCTCTCTCTTTTCTCTCTCTCTCTCTCTCTCACTATTACTTCATTGTTGCTAGCTTCTCAGCGCATATGCACCTGCACGTATATGATGTATGTTTTTGTCCATGTGTATGCATAAGTAGAAACATTGACATAGTATGTATGTTTTCAACGTGAAATGGGATATGTTTTACAAAGTAGTGGTTACGCATAAACTAGGTACCGTATCTTTTGTGTGTATTCTTCATCGAACGTTACTGCGACTAATTCACATCCATAACATCATCATCATGTGCCCTGCCACATGGCCTTGGCGGTCATGACCCTGCATACGAATTAATCCCTTGTCGCTGCAAGTACATCTCCCATCCTAACTGTCCTCAGCCACTCTGCAAATCCGTCCAGTGTCTTCTTCCTGGGTCTACATGGTGCTTACTTTTCCTCCAGCTTTCCTGTTGTGACTAGGTGCTGTAATTTCTCTTTCCTCATAAAATGTCTTATAAACATTGGGTGTTTTGTCCTAATCTTTATCAATGTTCTTCTTGTGTTTGCCTGTCTTGAAAGACTGTCTCGTTTGTTTTCTTAAAAAAACAGCGTTCAGCTTATTTTAAAACGATAAATCTGTCGCAGTGACTATATTTACAAAGTTACACCATTAAGCAAAAAAACAGGAGGGGATTATCCAGGATATTGCATTCAGGGAAGAAATGATCAGGGATGGGGAAATGTTTGCTACAGCTGTTCATACATTCTTAAAGCACAGTTCTTCTTTTACATAAACGTTTTTGTATTTTTATTTCAATATCAATCCATTTCATATAAAGCTATTCCCCACACTCGTTTGGGCTGATTTCATCTTATACATAATAACAAGAGTGGCAGAATGGTTCAGACGTTCGCCTCCCAGTCACTAAACTCGACGTTCCAGGGTTCGTTCCCCGTAGAGGCCTCCACTTTTCTCCTCAAGTTTGACCAGAAAATCAAACTGAACGTCTTTTCCTTCGGAAGTGGACGAAAAACAAGTAGGACCCGTGTGCCTTGTGGCTTGCACACGCTTAAGATCCCAAAGCAGTTGAAAATCATGAAGAGTATATCTTTCGCACTCCTGCGCTGGTATGATACATCACAGAGGAAGGTTCATTTCCCAGATCCCTACCCTTTAAGTCTTCTTGCCTTTCTAGTATTGGTGAAAAAAAAGGGTGGCGTTGCGCTGCGGTAACGCTCTCTGAAAGGAGAGAGCAGCCCGAGTTTCACATGGTATACCCATTGTGACAAATAAAGTCAATGTAAGATATGATGATAATCAGAAGTTTAGTTGAGCATGGAGAATTCAAGTACATGTAGTCAGACGAGCTGACCACACTCCACTATGTCGTTGCACAGTCTGCATATTTGGTGGGCATACATACTGGGTGTTTTGAGTTCAATCCCAGCCTGCAACATTAAAAACTGGCCTGTTTGTTGCCCATCTTAATGTTTCCATCATTCTGGTGGTGTTCGCTTAATGTTGGATAGGTCCACTGGCGGCATGTTCCCTGCCCATCTTAATGTTTCCATCGTTCTGGTGGTGCCAGCTTAGTGTTTGACAGGTCCCTTCTCCCCCTTTCCCCATTTCAAGACCTTGCCAGCGCATAGAGTTTTGTGCAGGCTCAGGAAATCTGTCAGGTAACTGCTGGTAAATTTGGGTGGAGCGCATAGGGAGTTGTCCGAGCGCTGTGAATCCCTCTTGAAATAACTCCAATAACTCCAATAACTGGGTGTTTTCAGGTTTCCATGAACCAACCACTGGTATGACTCACGGGATCTTTAACGTGCATATTTGATATACTCCCTGCGTGTACATACGACGCAAGTTTAGGCACTGGCAGGTCTAGAAAAAACACGAAAATATAATCAGAACGCGTATTTAATACAACCAGACAAGACAGGCGCAAATAAATTTTCGGCCAACTGGCCTTTGTCAAGCGTAAGATCACAAACAAACAAACACCAGAAATAAAAATTAGGAGAAAAAGACTGAAACTTCCCTGCTGCTTTGTCGAGTATGAGAAAAGGACTAAACTGAATAAAGTGACATCATAATGTGTTTGAGAGTAAAAATATGATGTCAGAGGGGAAGTGAGATGAATTCTGCAATTTGAAAAGTGGTCATGCCATATTGATGTTTTATCCTGACGAGGGTCCAGGGCTAAAACTAAAACTATAATGCACTAGCTAAGACTAGTTTTTGGAATCTAAAGTATCCTACTATTAAATAATGCATAAGAGAAAATATAAGCATATGATCCACTGAATGGGAAAACATATAATCAAGAGATATGGCTGATGTAAATAGATCGTGCCTAGTGCAACGAATCCGGTCTGACCTTGAAATAGGAAGAAAAAACATGCTAAACCAACAGCCAAGGGGCTGAAGGGACAACCGGAGTCCATGGAGAAAAACAAAACTTAGTCAGGCAGGTCTCTTTCCCTGTGGACCTGAGAGATGGGAAAAATTCTCCACCCTTTACCCACCAGATGGAGGAGTCTAGGCGGATCGAACCCAGGATCTTCATCATCATCATCATCAGGTACCCTGCCGCATGGCGTTGGCGATCATGGACTTCCATCTGTCTCTATCTCTCATTGCCCTAGCATCTCCCTCACCCTCCTCGTCCCCAGCCACTCTGCAAGTCCATCCAGCATTTTCTCCCTGCGTCTAGCCGGTGCTCTCTTTCCCTCCAGCTTTCCCGTTGTGACCAGGTGCTCCAAATCCCCCTTCCTCATAAAATGGTCTATAAATGTTGCCTGTCTTTTCCTAATCTTCCTTATGAGTGATCTATTTGTGTCTGCCTCCATCAAAACTGTCTCGTTTGTTTTCTTTGCTGTCCATGGAACTCTCAACATTCTTTTTAGAAACCACATCTCAGCTGCCTCAATCTTGTTCTGGCTTTGTTTGTTGACTGTCCACGCCTCGCATCCGTACAACAGTATTGGTTCTATATAACATTCAAGAACTCTCTTCCTGATGTTAATTGACAGGCATTTGTTGGTAAGAATGATTTAGAAATCTGACGTTTACCCAATCGACTACCCTGCACGTGAAATCTTGTCGCTGTGACCTAATTTACAAAGATACACCGGTACACAGTTATGAGAAAACAGGAAGGGATCAGTCAGCACAGTGCACCCAGAAGATAATTTGTTTTCGGTGGAAGAGAAAGGGAAGGGTGTGAGAGTTATCTGCAGCTGTTCGGGTGTATTAGAGTGATGCTGACAGATCTTACAACCACTACATTTCTCTGCCAATTACCGGTGATTTAGGCCCAACAATTACCGGCACTGCCGCTTAATGCTTCGTTGAAAAACTTGTAAGTGAGGATGTAGAATTTTGTTTTTTTGTTTTTTTTTGTTTTGGATATTCATTCCGAAGGGAAAGTGTGGTGTGGTGGTGGTGTACAAAGAAAGGAAAAGATAGATAGATAGAGTAGAGAGAGAGAGAGAGAGAGAGAGAGAGAGAGAGAGAGAGAGAGAGAGAGAAGACAGACAGACAGACAGACAGCCAGCCAGAACGACAGACAGTGAGAGAGAGGGGAGAAGATAGATAGAAGATAGAGAGAGAGAGAGAGAGACAGACAGACAGACAGACGGACAGACTGACAGACTGACAGACAGAAACATAGACAGACGAGAGAGAGATAGAGAGACAGAGACAGAGAGAGAGAGAGAGGGAGAGAGAGACAGAGATAGACAGACAGACAGACAGTGAGAGACAGAGGGGTGGGGGAGATAGAGAGAGAGAAAAAAAGAGAGAGAGAAGAGAGGAAGAGAGAGAGAGAAGAAGAGAGAGAGAAAGACAGAGCAGAGAGAGAGAGTAGAAAGAGGAGAGAGAGAGAGACAGAGAGAGAGAGAGAGAGAGAGAGAGAGAGAGAGAGAGAGAGAGAGAGAGAGAGGAGAGCAAAAAACAAATGGTTTAATTAAATTAAAGCAATGAAATCTTGACATTTTGGGAACACATGGGTGAAGAGAATTGAACAAACTGCGTATCACGTGTACTATACTTTGAAACACCTGGTGCACAAGAACAATTACAGTACTGTACAGTACATAATACAATACAATACTCAACAATACAATACAATACAATACAATACAATGCTCACAATACAATACAACACAACACAAAACGATACAACAAAAACAACAACAACAACAACAAACGAAAAAAAAACAATAGTCACATTGAAAAAAACAACGACAAACAAACAACACACAAGCATACAATACAATAAGATGCAACATAACACAGCACACTACACTACAGCATAATATTACCGAAACACAAGATGAAAATGGTAAATTTGAAAAAAAAACAACAACAACAAAAAACGCTGCATGTTTGAAAAAGCGCAGTCAGTGTGTGTGTGTGTGTGTGTGTGTGTGTGTGTGTGTGTGTGTGTGTGTGTGTGTGTGTGTGTGCATGTGTGTGTGCTGTATGTTTGTATATGTACACACACACACACACACACAAACACACACACACACACATATATATATATAAAAGAAGAAAAAAAGATGTGGTATGTTTATTTGTGTGTAGTGGGAAATGTGGGTGAGTGTGTGATGTGTGTGATGAGTGAGGAGGGTGTGTATGTGTGTGTGTGTGTTTTGTGTATGTGTGTGTGTGATGTTGTATGTGTGTGTGGTGTGGTGATGTGTGTGTGTGTGTGTGTGTGTGTGTGTGTGTGTGTGTGTGTGTGTGTGTGCGTGCGCGCGCGCGTGTGTGTGTGAAGGTACGGGCTATTAAAGTGCACTTTCCAGAGAAGTCAGGGCGTGTTGTTCAAACATTGTGTTAACGAGGCAGAAACTGAGAACAGTCCTGTAACACACACCATCTGCTGTGTACTCTCTCACTCTCTCCCTATCTCTCTCTCCCTTCTCTCTCCCTCTCTCTCTTTCTCTCTCTCTCTCTCTCTCTCTCTTCTTTTTCTCTTTACCTCCCTCTCTCCCTGTTTCTCTCTGTTTCTCTCCCTCCCCCCTCCTCTCTCTCTCATGCATACACAGTCTCTCTGCCTCTGTCTGTCTGTCTGTCTCTCTCTCTCTTCTCTCTCTTCTTCTCTCTCTCTCTCTCTCACACACACTCTCTCTCTCACACACACACTCTCTCTCTGCCTCTGTCGTCTTTCTGTCTATCGGTCTGTTTGTCTGTATGTTGTCTGTCTATCAGTCTGTCTCCCTCTCTCTCTCTCTCCCTTTCTTTCTTCTCACACGCACTACATCTGTCTCTGTCTCTTTCTCTCTAATTTTTCCCTCCCTCCCCCCTCTCTTTCTCCCCTCTCTCTCTCTCTCTCTCCTCTCTCCTCTCTCCCCACACACACATACGCACACACACGTATACACACCAAAATTCCCACTACGATTATGAACCGGATATTGTCGGTTTAATATTAAAAAGTTATAGTGACAAAGTTACACAGACATGGACACAAGCTCACAGACACACACAACACACAACACACACACACACACACACACACACACACACACA
>JAPXFY010000021.1:10097743-10105243 GCA_030674185.1 Monoplex corrugatus | reverse complement strand
CCTTGCCACATGGCGTTGGCGATCATGGCCCTCCATACGAATCTATCCCTTGTCACTGCAAGTTCATCTTCCACCCTCTCTGTCTTCAGCCACTCCGCAAGTCCGTCCAATATTTTCTCCCTGGTCTACCTGGTGCTCTTTCCCTCCAGCTTTCATGTTGGGACCAGGCGCTCTAATTTCTCTTTCCTCATTAAATGTTCTATAAATGGTGGGGGGGATAAAGGGACTTATCAAATACTGCACTGGCAAGATCCTGAAACATAGAAGGGGGAGAGAAAGGGATCTATTAAATTAAACACTACGCTGACATCAGCAGAATGACTGGAAACATTAATATGGGCAGGGAACAGGCCAGTTTTTAATTTTGCGGGCTGGGATTGAACTCTCATCATCATCATCATCAGGTGCCCTGCCGCATGGCGTTGGCGATCGTGGACTTCCATCCATCTCTATCTCTCGGTACCCCTAGCATCTCCCCCACCATCCTCGTTCCCAGCCACTATGCAAGTCCGTCCAGCATTCTCTCCCTGAGTCTACCTGGTGCTCTCTTTCCCTCCAGCTTTCCCGTTGTGACCAGGTGCTCCAAATCCCCCTTCCTCATAAAATGGCCTATAAATGTTGCCTGTCATTTCCTAATCTTCCTTATGAGTGATCTACTTGTGTCTGCCTCCATCAAGACTGTCTCGTTTGTTTTCTTTACTGTCCATGGAACTCTCAACGTTCTTCGTAGAAACCACATCTCGGCTGCCTCAATCTTGTTCTGGCTTTGCTTGTTGACTGTCCATGCCTCACAACCGTATAACATTATAGGTTCTATATATCATTCAAGAACTCTCTTCCTGATGTTAATGCATCATACATCATACATCATACATCATACATCACTGGAATTCAACAGTACAGCATTAATGTTCAGACATCTGCGAACAGCGACACGGACCAAGCGACATTAGCACATTTCTAGTGTTTACGTACTTTTCCTTAGCACTGACAACTGGGTACATGTATTAACGCATTTTTGGCTCTAGGGAAATGAGATATGCGGAAGCAATTTTAAGAAATTTAGGCCCGTTTTTATATATGTTTTAGTGTCCTGAGTTATGTTTAGATTTTGTATTGTTTTTTGTTTTGAATCCCTGTGTGATAAATTGGACGAAGTGGTCAGCGCCAGAGGCATCTCCTTAGATTATGTGCACGAATGCATTGGTATGTGTACTCACTTTTCTTTTCGTTTTTTTCCCCTGTTGAAATATTATGTACGTTTTGAAACGGTTATAGCCATGATATGGCTCTACGCAGTCGGTTGGGCTTTAAACAAAATATAACAAGCTGCAACAATCACACGCAAGTGCCTATGGACCTGCATAATGCACACGTCAGGGGCCTGTGAAAGTGTACGAAACTAACAGCAGTTGACTCTGTTCTGACAAGATGTTCACAGTAGTGGAAGGAAGGAAAGTCTGTCTGTAATTGTTGCTATTTTTAGCTCCCCAGCTTCCAGACAGCATGTGGCACCAGCGTGAGGCTGACAGTTCTTTTTTTTTTTTCTTTTCTTTGTCTGTACTCCTGTGTTTGTTTGTTTATTTATGTGTTTCTTCAGGTGGAATTCTCAAGGTGTTCCACATTGGATCAGGTTCTCTGTCAAACAGTCATCCCCACACGTTTATGTGTTTTTCTTTTGGCTTCCTAAACACACTGCTTCAAGCAGCTAGCTCCTTTAGCCAAAGGAGTGCAAAATCTCTCTCTCTATCTATCTCTTCTCTCTCTTCTGTGTCTCTGTCTCTCTCCTCTCCCCTCTGTCTGTCTGTCTGTTCTCTCTTTCTCTCTCTCTTCTTCTTCTGTCTCTGCTTCTCTCTCTGTCTCTCTCTCTCTTTCTCTGTCTTCTCTCTCTCTTTCTCTGTCTCTCTCTCTCTCTAAACTGTGAAGTGCTCATTTCTACCTTGAAAACATCTCTGTCTGTCTGTCTCTGCTTGGTATTCCGTCTGTCTGTCTGCTCTGTATCTCTTGTCTGTCTTCTTGTCTCTCTCTGTGTCTGTCTCTTGCTTCTGTCTCTGTCTGTCTGTCTCTCCGTCTCTCTCTTCTCTCTTTCTCTGTCTCTCTCTCTCTCTAACTTAAGGTGCTCTATCTACCAGTTGGAAACGCATCTCTGTCTGTCTGTCTGTCTGCTGGTATTCGTCTGTCTGTCTGTCTGTCTCTATCTTCTGTCTGTCTCTCTTTGTCTCTCTCTGTGGCTCTCTGCTCGTCTCTGTCTGTCTGTCCTCTCTCTCTCTCTTCTCTCTGTCTCTCTCTCTCTCTCTCTCTGTCTCTCTCTCTGTCTGTCTTCTGTCTGTCTGTCTGTCTTCTCTCTCTCTCTCTCTCTTCTTTGTATTTTTAGTTTCTGGTTCGTGTTTAAAACCTTCAGCTAGTGGCAACAAGCCTATTCATTCCTATAATTTATTGCCCTCACAGTTCTTCTTCTTCTTCTTCTTTTTCTTTTCTTGTTTACTTTAGTTTCGTCAAGCAGAATTGAGTAAAAGCAGACACGGCAATTTGACGAAACACTGTTGTATTACGTCACTGTCTTTACCGTTGGAACAAAAAAAAAGCATATAAACCAGTCAGTCAGTCACTTAATCTGTCATCTATTCTATTTCTCTCTCCTTGTCTTTTCATCTATTATCATCCATCTATCTACCGTTATCTGTCTGTCTGTCTAGTCTATCTATCTATCTATCTATCTATCTATCTATCTATCTATCTATTTATCTTCTATCTGTCTATCTGTCCTGTCTATCTGTCTGTCATCTATCTATCTTCTATCTATCTGTCTATCTGTCTGTCCGTGATCTGTCTATCTATCTATCTATCTATCTATCTATCTATCTATCTATCTGTCTTCTGTTATCTGTCTGTCTATCTATCTATCTGTCTGTCTGCCGTCTATCTGTCTGTCTGTCTGTCTATATCTATCTATCTATCTATCTATCTGTGTGTCTATCTGTCTATCTGTCTATCTATCTCTCTGTCTGTCTGTGTCCCTCCGTCTGTTTGTTGTCTGTCTGCTGTCTGTCTATCTATCTATCTATCTGTCTGTTTGTGTCTGTCTGTCGTCTGTCTATCTATCTATTGTCTGTTGTGTCTGTCTGTCTGTGTCTATCTATCTATCTATCTGTCTGTTGTTGTCTGTCTGTCTGTCTGTCTATCTATCTATCTATCTGTTTGTGTCTGTGTCTGTCTGTTTCTATCTTGTCTGTTTACCTACATATCTACCTATCTATTTATCTATTGATATGTATTACATTATTGTTACTGTCTCAGTTTTAGCAGTGGCATTTGAAACAATCAGTATGCTTGCTCGTATTGATTCATTCATTAGAACAAACATAATCTTCTTCCTCTTTCTCATCATCGTCATCATCGTCATTATCATCAATATCATCATCATCATCGTCATCATCATCTATATCTATCATCATCGTAAGCATCATCATCGTAAGCATCATCATCGTAAGCATCATCACCGCCGTCGTCGTTATCGCCGCCGTCGTCGTCGACATCGTCGTCGTCGTCGTCGTCATCGTCGTCGTCGTCGCCGTCATCATCATCATCATCATCATCATCATCATCATCATCTCTTCTTCTTCTTCTTTTTGTCTTTTGTGTGTGTGTGTGTGTGTGTCCTCCCCTTCATCCTCCTCTTCCTCCTCCCCGTTCTCCATCTCCCAATCATTATCATCATCATCGTCATCATCATCTATATCATCATCATGTATATCATCATCGTCGTCGTCGTCGTCACATCATCATCATCATCATCATCATCGTCATCATCATCGTCGTCGTCGTCGTCGTTGTCGTCATCGTCGCCATCATCATCATCATCATCATCATCATCATCATCATCATCGTCGTCGTCGTCTCGTCGTCGTCATCATCGTCATCATCATCATCGTTGTCGTCGTCGTCGTCGTCGTCATCCTCCTCCTCCTCCCTCATCATCATTGTCGTCGTTGTCATCATCGTCATCTTGCCCCGGTAGTGATGGCTTTATTCCTTTCTCTTTTCCTCTCTGCCACCCCCCCCCCCCACCCTTACCCCTCCATCACTCCTAATAGGAGAGTTTGCCTCTGTCATTTTCTTTTCCTAACCATGGACATTTCTTTTTCTTCTACTTCAAAGTTTTTGAAAATTGCAATTTTCTACCCGAGTAAGATTTCAAAACTTTCTATGATGTTATTATTTTTTTTTTTTTCGTTTTCGACTGTATCAACGTCGAATGCAATTTATTTTCTTACGTGATTCGTGTTTAAATCTATCAGGTTTTTTCCCCTTCTCTGCATTCCATAAGATTGGCGCATGCACGTATGCATGATCCGCGTTGTCATTATTAAGACTATTAAACTTTTTTGACAGCAGTGCACACAGGGCACTTTCGCAATTACATAGCACATGATAACTACTAACAGACGACAGACGGCAGAAACAGAACACAAGGCCACAGGACCCATCCCATACAGTAATACGGAAAAACATGTGTTTCCAGGATAGGTCTGGTATTCCAGATGAAGATCCCCATACCAGGAGACGGTGCGTGTGCAAGGAAAGAGAGATATATATAGAGGAGAAAGAGGAGAGAGACAGAGAGACTGATGAGAGAGAGAGAGAGAGAATGAGAGAGAATAGAGAGAGAGAGAAGGGAGAGAGAGAAGAGAGAGAGGAGGAGAAGATAGAGAGAGAGGGGAGAGAGAGAAATAGAGAGAGAAGGGAGAGAGAAGAAGAGAAGAGGAAAGACAGAGAGGGGAAGAAGAGAAAGAGAGAAGAAGGGGGAGAGAGAGAAATAGAGAGAGAAGGGGAGAGAGAAGAAAGAGAAAGAGGAAAGACAGAGAGGGGAAGACAGAGAGAGAGAGAGAGAGAGAGAGAGAGGGGGAGAGAGAGAAATAGAGAGAGAAGGGGAGAGAGAAGAAAGAGAAGAGGAAGACAGAGAGGGGAAGACGAGCGAGAGAGAGAGAGAGAGAGAGAGAGAAGAAAGAGACAGAGGAAAGAGAGGGGAGAGAGAGAGAGAGAAAGGGGAAGTGAGAGGGGAAAGAGAGAAAGAAGAGAGCGAGAAAGAAGAGAGAGACAGAGAGAGACGAGAGAGTCAGAGAGAACAGAGACAGACAGACAGACAGATAGACAGACAGATAGACAGACAGATAGACAGACAGACAGACAGACAGACAGACAGAAAAGAAACGAATAGCATCACACGGCAGGAACGCACCATCTCAGAAAGAATAACCCGAATAGTCACACGGTCAGCGCATTATGAAACACCAATGACATAATGATTACAATTAAAAATAGACGAGAAAAAATCTAGAACTTAAATTACAGGTAAAAATGCATTTGTTTTTTCAATACATTCCTCCATGTAGATAGGTATGGGGAGGAATAGTTGTGATGATGATGATGATGATGATGATGATGATGATGACGACGACGACGACGATGATGAGGATGAGGATGAGGATAAATGATGATGATGATGATGATGTGATGAGAGATGATGATGATGATATGAGGAGAATGAGAGGGGATGAGGACGCTGATGATGAGGATGATGGTGAGGATGATGAGGAGAATGAGGAGGGGATGATGAGGATGAGGATGATGGTGAGGATGAGGAGGGGAATGAGGAGGGGATGATGGATGATGAGGAGAAGGAGGAGGGGATGATGATGAGGATGAGGATGAGGACGATGATGAGGGATGAGGAGAATGAGGAGGGGATGAGGATGCTGAGGATGAGGATGATGGTGAGGATGATGAGGAGAATGAGGAGGGGATGAGGATGCTGATGATGAGGAGAATGAGGAGGGGATGCTGATGCTGATGATGAGGATGATGGTGAGGATGATGAGGAAAATGAGGATGAGGATGATGAGGATGAGGATGAGGAGGAGGAGGACAGGGAGAAGAAGGGGGAAGGTTGTTGGTGGTTGTTATGTGAGGGTCGCACAGTGTGAGAAATGTGGACACAGAAGCTTAGACACAAACATCCGCCCGTCAATCCTACGTCCTTGGTTTGCCTCATGGTGTCCGATGGAATGGAGAAATCTTGTCATTATCACCTGACATGTTTTTCTTCATGAGGGACTATTGATTGTGATCCACTCTGTGTCGTTCTCTCCCTCTCTCCTGTCTGTCTCTCTCTCTGCTTCTGTCTGTCTATCTGTCTGTCTGTCCGTCTCTACCTCTCTCTCTGTGTCCCCCCTCCCACTCTCTATCGCGTGGTTTGTGTGTTGCGTGTGTGTGTGTGTGTGTGTGTGTAGTGTGTGTGCGCGCGCGTGCGTGTGTGTGTTTGAGACTGTGCGTGTAATATGTATTTAAATTAAATTTGTCTGTGCGTGCGTGTGTGTGTACGTGTCTGTGATATAGCAAGAGAGAAGAGAGAGAGAGAAAGAGAATGAGAGAGAGACACAGAGAAAGAAAGAAAGAGAAAGAGAGAGACGGGGAAAGAGAGAACAAAAAGAGAGAGAGAGAAAGAGGAGAACAAAGAGAGAGAGAGAGAGAGAGAGAGAGAGAGAAGAGAGAGAAAAGGAAAGAGAGAGAAAGAGAGAGAGACAGAGAAACAGACAGGAAGAGACAGAGACGGCATACTGTACTTCATAGTTTATGTACAAAAAGTCATAACACTGCAGAAGTGATGTATACAGATGTACTGTACAACAGAAGTGATGTAACATATGTCTATACAACAGAATGATGTACACAGATGTACTATACAACAGAAGTGATGTACACAGATGTACTGTACAACAGAAGTGATGTACACAGATGTACTATACAACAGAAGTGATGTACACAGATGTACTGTACAACAGAAGTGATGTACACAGATGTATGTGCACAGAAAGAAAGAGAGAGAGAGAGAAGGAAAGAGAGAGTGAGAGAAAGAGAGAGAGAGAAAGAGAGAGAGAAGAAAGAGAGAGAAAGTGAGAGAGAGATAAAGACAGATAGAGAAAGAGAGAAAGAAAGAAAGAGAGAGAGAGAGACAAAGAGAGAGAGACAGAAAGACAGAGACAGAGGAAGAAAGAAAGATAGAAAGAAAGAAAGAAAGAAAAGAGAGAGAGAGAGAGAGAGGAGAGAGAGAGGAGAGAGAGGGCAGAGACATAGAGAGACAGAGAGAGCGCTCAAATTTGTAGCCACAATCGTCTGCTTCACGTGCATCAATAGTGTATACAACACCAATCATCCATTTCCATTAAGACACCTTACCGATACATAACATAAATCACACAGACTTCCATTAGGACATTCATCAACAATGTATAAAACATTATGCAAATCACGCAACCATTCCACAGAAACATTCATCAATAATATATCAAACATGCAAATCATGCAGCTGTGCCAGTGAAACATTCATCAGTAATGTGTGACATGACACATGTAGATCATTCAGCCTTTCTATTACACTATTAGTGTTAGACAGACACACCTATTTAAAAGACATTCCATCTCTATTCCATCTCACCCTAT
>JAPXFY010000021.1:10085243-10092743 GCA_030674185.1 Monoplex corrugatus | reverse complement strand
ATTCATTTTTGTTCTTATTTTATTTCGTTTTGTCTTACCTTATTTAATTTTATGTTTATTTTATTTGATCTCATTTCATTTTATCATTTTATTTTATTTTATTTTATCTCATTTTATTTTATTTTATTTTTTTTTATTTTATTTTATTTTCATTGTTCTATTTTATCTTATTCTATTTTCAGCTTAGTTTAGTTTTATCAATGGAACATTTTCGTTAATGGTGTTTGAAACCCCCTCTGGTTCATTTTGTTGACTAAAGTCTGGAAAGTTCGTCCTGCGTTTTTCCCCCCTATGTCTGCCGGTTTTATTAAGGTAGTCAAAATATTTTCTTTCTAGATATGGCATTTAGTGCGAATACGATAATTTTTTCTCTTTTGGATTCCGAATTCTCTCTCTCTCTCTCTCTCTCTCTCTCTCTCTTCTCTCTCTCTCTCTCTCTCTCTCTCTCCTCTCTGTATCTCTGTCTTTGTCTATATCTCTCTCTCTTTCTCTCTCTCCTTTCTCTCTCTCCTTTCTCTCTCTCTCACTCTATCAAACACATACTCTCTCTCTCTTCCTCCCCCTCTCTCTCTATCTCTCTGTGTGTCTCTCCCTGTCTCTCTCTCACATACAAATACTCCCTCTCTGTCTTTGTCTTTCTGTTTGTTTGTCTCTGTCTCTGTCTGTCTGTCTGTCTCTCCCTCCACCTTCCTTCTTCTCTCTCTCTCTTTAAGATGGTGAAGGTGCTCATATATATCAATTAGAAAAATTGCATCTCTGACTGTCTCTCTGTCTCTGTCTCTTTTTGTTTGTCTGTCTGTCTCTTTCTCTCTCTGTCAGTCTCTCTCTCTGTGTCTTTGTCTGTCTCACTGCCTGTGTGTCTGTCTTCTGTCTCTCCCTCCCTCTTTCTCTCTCTTTCTCTCTCCTCTTCCTCCCTCTTTCCCTCTCTCCCTCCCCTCTCTCTCCTTCCTTCTCTTTCTCTCTCTCTCTCTCCCTCCCTCCCTCCCTCAATCTCTCTGTCTAAACTGGTGGAGGTGCTCATATCTACCAGTTGGAAAAAAAATATTTCTGACTGTCTATCTCTCTTGTCTCTCTGTCTGTCTCTCTATCTGTCTGTCTTTCTGTATCTTTCTCTCTCTCTCTCTCTCTCTCTCTGTCTGTGTGTCTGTCTTTCTGTCTCTCTCTATCTCTCTGTATGTCTGTCTGTCTGTCTGCCTCTCTCTCTCTCTCTTGCCTTTTCTTGACAGCTGTCAAGAAAAGGCAGGCATGGAATTCAAATTATCCCTGGGGCTATTGAGATATTCCTATTGCTGTTTGCAGACGATGTTATTCTTCTCTCTGGTACAGTCAAAGGCTTACAAAACCAGTTAAATGTCTGAAAGGAAGAATCGGATCGACTAGCTTTAACAGTTAACATGGATAAAACTAATATTATGATTTTCAGGAAGGGTGGACATTTATCAAAACACGAAAAATGGTTCTATGGAATTAACGAGGTTAAGGTTGTTAATTCTTCTAAATACTTAGGAATGATATTTTCGACAAAACTAAGTTTAAATTATGCATGGGAAGAATCTTGTAATAAAGGGAAAAAAGGTGTTATTGAAATTCTAAAATCCTTTACGGAAGCTCAATTCTATTGATTGTAATTTATATTGGAAAATGTTTGATACACAGATAGAACTTTACTTACATATGCAGCTGAAGTATGGGGTCTTACTGTAAATCCACATATGGAAAAAGTGCATACATATGCTATAAAACGTTTTTTGGCTGTACCAATTCACTCTTCTAATACTGTTTTATATGGAGAAACTGGAAGATATCCTTTATACATTAGAACCTTTGTGAAGAGTATTAAATACTGGTTGAAATTGTTAAGGCTTCCACAATCTCGGTTATGTAAACAGGCATATGAAATGATGGTTACTCAAATGGAAATAGGAAAACAGAACTGGGCCTATCAGGTAAAAAAGGCTTTATCAAAACTTGGGTTTGGAATCGTGTGGTTGTCCCAGGGAGTAGGAAATGAGTGTCAGTTTATTAATGAATTTAAAGACAGGCTTATTTGTTCGTTTAAACAAAATTGGCACTCAGATATGGAAAACAAAGAAAAATATAGTTGGTTCTTCTCATTTAAAGATGTTTTTCAAACCGAAAAATATCTCAGTGTTATTACGGATAAATGGCAAAGAACTAATTACGCAAGATTTAGATTAAGAACACTTGGTTTCAATGCAAATAAAAATTGGTTTCAACCTGGGACGTCCACAGTATATCCTTGCTCCTTATGTGGAAACAATGTCGATAAAGAAAAACACTTTTTATTCCAATGCCAAATGTTTGACACAATACGTGCAAAATGCAATGTTTTTGAATCCGACATGGCCAAAAGACAAGATGTTGTATCTATTTTGTCGTCTGATGACGAAGTCATAATCAAATCAGTGGCACTATACATTGCGGAAGCACAAAAAATAAGACATAAATACCTACAAGCCCGACAATAGTGCTCTGCGAGACAATATCATAATGGGATTAATTTAAACTCTTTTGACTGACGTGGGCTATATCACGTTAACTCCAAAAGAAGCCGCTTTATTATGGACTCTGTTTTGTAAAGAGCTGTTTTCATTTGCTTTATTTTGCTTTGTTTGCCGATAATTTAAGAGTAGCTAATAACATGAAAATAATGGTATATTTGTAGAATATGTTAGAAATGGATATTGAAAGGGTATATAGACACTTAAGGTCTACTATACATGTTAGCAAAAAAGACAAAAACAACAACAACAAAAACAAATAAATAAAGGCATAGTTATGTCCCTTGTTAACAGAGTATTATGGGGCAGTTATGTGAAGATTTTATCATTATCACTAAATGTAAGGTTTGGGTGGTCGAGCCCAGATGTATCATCATAATACAGTTTTGATGTGTGTGTGTGTGTGTATGCGTGCGCCCGAGCGCGCGCCCGCGTGTGAGTGTGTATGGGTGCGTGTGTGTGTGTGTGTGTGTGTGTGTGGGTGGGTGTGGGTGTGTGAAAAAGATTTTGGTTTGCCTAAACCTAGACAAATTATAGCCTGAATGTAGGAACACTGTTCTGATATTCTTTTTGTTTGCATCATGTAATACTGATAAATGGATGATTGTTCATTATATATAATTTGAATATGTTAGACTGTTCAAGGAATGGATGTTCGATATTTTTTTTTGATTATGCGTGAAGAATTTGCGCACATACAAAGAGTGGATTATGTGTTGCACTACTGGAAAATTGTTATCCCCCTTGTCAAAAGACCTTTTCGGGTAATGACAATAAACAGTTTCAGTTTCAGTTTCAGTTTCTCTCTCTCTTGCTCTAGTCACAGCCAGGCAGAAGAATGTTGATGGCTGTTCCGATCTAACAGACCGTCAAGTCTACATGATGAAATCACCAGTAACGGGTTGAGTGCAGACAGCTCGGTGTGTTGTGAGATAGATAATGATCACATCACCACCATTAAAACATGCCATGTTCACAGCCCTCACATGTGACCGTCCCTTTTATGCCTTGGTGTCACTCTCTCTCTGCTCTTTTGTTCTCTTGCGTCTCTCTGTCTCTCTCTTCGTCTTTTGTCTCTCTCTCTGTCTCTCTATGTCTCTCTCTCTCTTTCTCTCTCTCTCTCTTTCTCACTCTCCTCTCTCTCTCTGAACAACAAATTAACTAAATTACTCTAAAGGTTCAGTCATAATTTGTCAAAGTTAACCATTTGACTCCCGCAGCCCTGTCCACCAGGATTCTGCACCGTCGACCATGCTAGAGAAGCAAAAACTGTTACTGTTACTGTTATTGTTTGTTTAATTAACCCTTTGACTCCCGGACCCTAGCCACCAACCGCAAAAAGTTAACCCTTTGACTCCCTCACCCTATCCACCAGCTTTCTGCATGAAACTGATGGATAGGGTGAGGGAGTCAAAGGGTTAAATTTTTGCTTTGCTAGCATGGCTGACAAGGCAGGATGCTGGTGACGGGGTGTGGGAGTCGAAGGGTTAAAGGGTTAAAGCCCAGCCGACTGCGTAGAGCCATATCAGGGCTATAGCCGTTTCAGAACATACGTAATACTTCAACAGGAAAAGAAAAGGAAGATAAAATTAAGTCCGTAAATCAATGTATAAAATTTGCGCACATAATCTTGAAAAGAAAATTAAGTACACATATCGATGCATTTACGCATGTAATCTAAGGAGATGCCCCTGGCGTTGACCA
The DNA here is from genome assembly GCA_030674185.1 of Monoplex corrugatus. Classification (NCBI taxonomy): domain Eukaryota; kingdom Metazoa; phylum Mollusca; class Gastropoda; order Littorinimorpha; family Ranellidae; genus Monoplex; species Monoplex corrugatus. The sequence continues at coordinate 10,088,517 of JAPXFY010000021.1, read as the reverse complement.
CTCCGTCCAATATATCGCACATGTGCACAGGGGATTAAACAATACCTGAATACAAATTTAAACATAACTAAGGACACTAAAACATACATTTAACGGGCTTAAATCGACTAAGATGTACTTAATACATGTACCCAATTATCAATCCTACGAGAAAGTATGTTAACTTTATTGAACACATACAGGTGAATGGACCAGCAAGGCAGAAATCAGTAGGAAGAAACGCTAGAAAGCACAGGAACAAGGCAGAAACAAAGAGAGTGACCGAAAAGAGGACATTACTAGCACAGAATTTCCAGAAGGTGGGGATACTATTTATACTGAAAAAGCCCCGGCATCCCCACGGGGGAAGAGCAAAAACTTAACCCTTTGACTTTCTCACCCTATCTACCAGCTTTCTGCAGAGATAGGATGAGGGAGTTAAAGGGTTAAGATTTTTGCTGTTGGCGGATAGGGTGCGGAAGTCAAAGGGTTAAGATTTTTGCTGTCGGTGGATAGGGTGCGGGAGTCAAAGGGTTAAATTTTTGTTGTTGGTGGATGGGGTACGGGAGTCAAAAGGGTTAACAAAATTGATATAGCAGATACATTCCTATAGCTGCAAATCTCATTAAACTCTGGTCACACGGAATGAACACGCCCAAAAGGCAAAATAGCAGTATTGAAAATTCTTCTACTCGTATTTAATCGACAAAACATGACTGGGTCACATTTTTCAGCCAAACGGCTCCTGAACAAGGTATAAACAAAGAATAATTACACAAAAACTTACAGAAAAAAAACCCGGCAAGATTCCCCTCATGTTTTACTGCCAAGAGACGAAGGGATCAGAGAAGTCTTACTGGTTTCTTTTACTGAGATTTATATATATATTTTTTCACCTTTTTTCATTCATTTTTTAACAGTGAATAGACATCAACAAACAATGTAGTAACAAAACAAAAAATATAATAATGATTTCAGTTCATACACATAAGAGTAACGTTTTTAACATCTGACAACGTAAACATACAGAAGACAAAAAAAAAAAAAAAAAAAGAACCAACAACAACAAAAACCAACAACAAGAAAACAACAACAACAACAACAAAACAACAACCAACAAACAAAAAAAACAACAACAACAACAACAACAACAAAAACATATTTCATACATAGGAGATTTTAAAGTGAACATCAAGATTTCAAACATGTCTGAAAGACGAATTTGTTCTCTATTAAATAAGAAAGCAGTGGTTTATAGCTATTCCATTGAGCATCAAAAGGCGGACAAATGAAAGTCGTCCACTCTGGCATTACACTGTTCAATTCTGAATTTTATTCAATAATCTTTGAAAAGTACGTATGTTCGAAATATACTATTTGTCAATCTTACCAGTTCTTTTCCCCCTTTTTTCCCTCTCCCCCTTGTTTGTTTGTTTGTTTGTTTGTTTGTTTTTCCTTTTTCTTTTTTCTTTTTCTTTTTTTCTTTTCTTTTTTTTTTTTTTTTTTGAATGAGCAGAATGATATTTTTCACATTGGAAGTTCAAAAATGAAAATCATGATCCAACGCATGTCAACATTTGCGGTTTATATATTTAATTCCATCATCTTCACCTTCACCTATCCGTGAGTCTTGAAGACCGTTGGGGCGCCACAGAAGACTTCACAACCAGCTTCCTCCATTCCTCCCGATTCTCAGACATTCTTAGGCACTTGCTGAGAGTGAGGCCAAGTCCATTGACTGATGTTGTCCTCCAGTGTTAGGCCAGTCCATTGACTGATGTTGTCCTCCAGTGTGAGGCCAGTCCATTGACTGATGTTGTCCTCCAGTGTGAGGCCAGTCCATTGACTGATGTTGTCCTCCAGTGTGAGGCCAGTCCATTTACTGATGTTGTCCTCCAGTGTGAGGCCAGTCCACTCAGTGATGTTGTCCTCCAGTGTGAGGCCAGTCCATTGACTGATGTTGTCCTCCAGTGTGAGGCCAGTCCATTGACTGATGTTGTCCTCCAGTGTGAGGCCAGTCCATTCACTGATGTTGTCCTTCAGTGTCAGGCCAGTCCATTCACTGATGTTGTCCTCCAGTGTGAGGCCAGTCCATTCACTGATGTTGTCCTACAGTGTGAGGCCAGTCCATTCACTGATGGTGTCCTCCAGTGTGAGGCCAGTCCACTCAGTGATGTTGTCCTCCAGTGTCTGCCAGTCCATTCACTGATGTTGTCTTACAGTGTGAGGCCAGTCCACTCACTGATGTTGTCCTCCAGTGTGAGGCCAGTCCATTCACTGATGTTGTCCTCCAGTGTGAGGCCAGTCCATTCACTGATGTTGTCCTCCGGTGTGAGGCCAGTCCATTGACTGTTGTTGTCCTCCAGTGTGAGGCCAGTCCATTGACTGATGTTGTCCTCCAGTGTGAGGCCAGTCCATTGACTGATGTTGTTCTCCAGTGTGAGGCCAGTCCATTGACTGATGTTGTCCTCCAGTGTGAGGCCAGTCCATTGACTGATGTTGTCCTCCAGTGTGAGGCCAGTCCATTGACTGATGTTGTTCTCCAGTGTGAGGCCAGTCCATTGACTGATGTTGTTCTCCAGTGTGAGGCCAGTCCATTCATTGATGTTGTCCTCCAGTGTGAGGCCAGTCCATTGTGTCCTCCAGTGTGAGGCCAGTCCGTTCACTGATGTTGTCCTCTAGTGTGAGGGCAGTCCATTCACTGATGTTGTCCTCCAGTGTGAGGCCAGTCCATTCATTGATGTTGTCCTCCAGTGTGAGGCCAGTCCATTCACTGATGTTGTCCTCCAGTGTGAGTCCAGTCCATCCACTGATGTCGTCCTCCAATGTGAGGCCAGTCCATTCTCTGATGTTGTCCTCCAGTGTGAGGCCAGTGTATTGACTGATGTTGTCCTCCAGTGTGAGGCCAGTCCATTGACTTGTTGTCCTCCAGTGTGAGGCCAGTCCATTCTCTGATGTTGTCCTCCAGTGTGAGGCCTGTCCATTGACTGATGTTGTCCTCCAGTGTGAGGCCAGTCCATTGACTGTTGTTGTCCTCCAGTGTGAGGCCAGTCCATTCTCTGATGTTGTCCTCCAGTGTGAGGCCTGTCCATTGACTGATGTTGTCCTCCAGTGTGAGGCCAGTCCATTGACTGATGTTGTCCTCCAGTGTGAGGCCAGTCCATTCTCTGATGTTGTCCTCCAGTGTGAGGCCAGTCCATTGACTGATGTTGTCCTCCAGTGTGAGGCCAGTCCATTGACTGTTGTTGTCCTCCAGTGTGAGGCCAGTCCATTGACTAATGTTGTCCTCCAGTGT
>JAPXFY010000021.1:10075243-10080243 GCA_030674185.1 Monoplex corrugatus | reverse complement strand
TACTATCATGATATATCCTGGCGCCAACCAGGCCCGAGAGGTACAGACACCTGCAGTGCTGATAAGAAGATTTGAGCAACACCCTCAATGACGCATCCGTGAAGTGGATGAGGCTCGACTGTGTGGTCCCAGTCTTCCCAATGAGCCCACAGCACGCCCAACTCTGGGTAGGAGCCGGTTAGAGACCAAAAATCCCATGATGATTTTTGAAGGGACTGATGGGGATTCGAACCCACAGCCTTCCAGTCGGTAGTCCGTTGCGTTAACCACTACACCATGGTGACTAGTGCGTATTGATGTTCTGCGTGTGTATATATATACACATAAAGAGTATTTGTGACCTCCCACCACGAAATCAGTCTTAACTCGCAGTCAGTGGAACAGCACCAGGAGCTGAAAAGGTGACTGAGGGTCTATCTGGGGTGTTTTGACTTTTTCTCAAAATTGATTTCTGTAGACTATAATCTATCCCCCACAGAATTTTTTTTCTTGAAAAAATGTTATTAATCAATTTAAATCGGTATTTTAATGCACTGATCGCAGCAGAAAGACGCAATTTCCTACCAAAAGTACCCATTTTTCTCTTATTATGAACCGTAACCTGTACAGTACCGGCACATGTAATATACTGATGGAAAGCTCTTTGGTGCACCTTTCAGATAATAACAGCGAAAATTAGAAACAAACTGGGTCAAAGCCACCAAATGAAGACATTTAAGGAAAATGTTAGGATAGCACACAAAATCTTTAGAGGTCGTTTTCTCAAAATGGCCGTCATACAACTTAATGACTTTAAACATACATAACTTCTACATTTTTTTTTAGTACAAGCTTTATTTAAGTACCAAAATAATCAGCAGAATGTACACTTTCCAGTGATATGTATATCTCAAAATGCCCAAAATGCTAGTTAAGACTGATTTTGTGGTGGGAGGTCACATTTGAACACTACAAGTCTGCACACATATATTGGCTGGGAGGTGGGTTTATGGCCATGAGCATAATGACGATGATAATGATATTGTAAAGATTTCAGGACAGGGATTTTTTTATAATCATCCCAGCCTCGAGAGATACAGACGCCTGCAGTGTTGGCCACTGAATGTGACACAAGAGTGGAGTGAAAGATGTTCAGCCTACAGTTCTTATTAATGGTTTTCGTCATTTCCCATTTTATCTAAAGAAAAAAACACAGCCATCGAAAATTCTCTCGTCCATTTCACCCAGTCCCATATGACTTAGCTGCAGACAGGAGACGCTTAAAACGGGGGAAAATTCCAGAAAAAATAAGATTGATGAAGATTTAAACTCTACAGGCTTTCTATCATGAATTCTTGTGCTGACTTGTGCAAACGATGAGGGAGAACAACGGGGAAGGAGAAGAGAAGAAGAGAGAGAGAAGGAGAGAGAGAGAGAGAGAGAAGAGAGAGAGAGAGAGAGAGAGAGGAGAGCAGAGCAGAAGAGAGAAGAGACAGAGAGACAGACAGAGAGAAGAGAGAGAAGACAGAGACAGACAGAGCAGAGAAGACAGAGAGAGAGAGAAGACAGACAGAGGACAACGGACAGAAAGACGAGACAGAGAGAGAGAGAGAGAAGAGGAACAGAAACGAGAGACGAGACGAGAGAAGAAGACAGACAGACAAGACAGACAGAGACAGAGACAGACACAGAAGACAAGGACCAACAAACGAACTAGAACAACACCACCAACCAACCACACCAACCACCAACCAACCGACCACCGACCAACCAACCAACCAACCACACCAACCAACCAACCAACCAGCCAACCAACCGACCAATCCAACCAACCAACCAACCAACCAACCAACCAACCAACCAACCAACCAACCAACCAACCAACCAACCAACCAACCAACCAACCAACCAACCAACCAACCAACCAACCAACCAACCAACCAACCAACCACCAACCAACCACCAACCAACCAAAACCAACCAACCAACCAACCAACCAACCAACCAACCAACCAACCAACCAACCAACCAACAATCAACCAACCAACCAACCAACCAACCAACCAACCAACCAACCACCAACCAACCGTCAAACAAAACACCAACACAGCAAAACCACCACCAATCAAACAATCAACAGCACCAACCGAAACAAACTAACAACGAAACAAACCAACAAATAGAACAAACGAAAACAAACAAACAACAAACGAACAAACAAAAAGATATAGCAAAGAATACACATACAAAACAAATAACATACACACACACACAAACAAATGAGCAAAAAACAACAACAACAAATGTGACCCCCCCCCCCCCCACCACGAAATCAGTGTTAACTAGCATTTTTGGGCATTTTGAGATATACATATCACTGGAAAGTGTACATTCTGCTGATTATTTTGGTACTTGAATAAAGCTTGTACTTAAAAAAAAATGTAGAAGTTATGTATGTTTAAAGTCATTAAGTTGTATGACGGCCATTTTGAGAAAACGGCCTCTAAAGTTTTTGTGTGCTCTCCTCACATTTCCTTAATTTCTTCATTTGGTGGCTTTGACCCAGCTTGTTTCTAATTTTCGCTGTCATTATATGAAAGGTGCACCAAAGAGCTTTCCATCAGTATATTACAAGTGCGGGCATGTACAGGTTACGGTTCATAATAAGAGACAAAAATAGGTACTTTTGGTAGGAAATTGCGTTCTTTCTGCTGCGATCAGTGCGTTAAAATACCGATTTATATTGATTAATAATATTTTTTTCATGAAAAAAAATTCTGTGGGGGATAGATTATGGTCTACAGAAATCATTTTGAGAAAAAATCAAAACACCCCAGATAGACCCTCAGTCAACTTTTCAGCTCCTAGTGCTGTTCGACTGACTGCGAGTTAAGACTGATTTCGTGGTGGGAGGTCACAAATATAACAAAGAACGCACATACAAAAAAAACAAATAAAACACACGAAAACCAAACAAACAGCAATCGATCTAACATAAAACTCCCACAAAGAAAAACAATTGAAATTTGGCGTGTCTTATATATGAACTGCAGTCCACGCAGACCAAGACAGTGGCGTGGATATTCTACACTCTGCTAACATCTGGTTATCAAGTTAATCCTTTAATCTGCCCCCACAACGACACGCGGATTAGCAGGAGGCATATATAGGGATTAGTACACCAAATGTTATTCATTCTTTTTGTGTGCCGGGTAATTAGTCAGGGCCTACAGAGGTAGGCAATCAGACTGTTTCATTACAGTGTGTGTGTGTGTGTGTGATCTTTCTGTGTGTCGGGTTAATTATTTAGACTGAGAATAGTGTGGGGTCACGCTGTTTCTACACTGGTGTTTCTTCCATGAAATGAACACGTTCTCTGTCTGTCTGTCTCTGTCTGTCCTGTATGTCTCTGTCTCTGTCTGTCTTTGTCTATCTCTCTCTTTCTTTCTCTTTCTCTCTTTCTCTGTCTCTTTCTCTCTTTCTCTGTCTGACCTCCCCTCTCTCTCTTTGTTTTCTTGTCTGTCCATCTGTTTCTGTCCGTCTGCTTGTCTGTCTCTGTCTCTCTGTTTCTCTGTCTGTCCCTCTGTCTGTCTCTCCGCCGCTGTCAGTTTGTTTGTCTGTTTCGCTCTCTGCCTCTCTCTCTCATTCATTTATTTACTTATTCACACAATCTGTAAATCACTCATGACACAGAATCTCTCTCTCATTTACGCACTCATTTAATCACTCACACATATATCATCATTATCAGCAGCAGCAACAACTGCAGCGTCGTTGTCGTCGTCTTCGTCGTTGTCATCATCATCATCACCACCATCACATTATCATCATCATAATCATCATTTCCTCCTCCTCCTCCTCCTCCTCATCATCATCATCATCGTCGGCGTCGTCGGCGTCGTCATCCTCGTCGTCTTCACCATCATTACAAAAAAGTATTGTTAGGTTCACAAAACCTTTGTGTTAATTAAGTGTCAGAATCATTGGCACACACAGTTTCAGTTTCAGTTTCTCAAGATGACGTCTCCGCATTCGGAATGAATTCCATAAGCACTAACGTCACAGATGCCATGTGATGGTGACCATGGCACAAGCCTTAAGTCTGCGCATAAACCCACGAGCTGGCGTTGTCCTGAAGTCCTACCTAGACTATGTTTTACGTAGCCTACGTTTTCATGCATTGGCATAAGTCCTGCTAAACCATTACTTTATTGTTTAAATAAAAGTTTTGTGTGTGTGTGTGTTTTTCTAATTCATATTCATCGTACATACCGTAAAGTTTCAGCTCCAGCTACCTACTCACCCAAGTCTCTTTTTTTCCGTCTTTGTTTCTTCTTTTACATATTACATGTACAAATGTCACTTACTTTGTCTCTCCCTTTCCTCCTTCCCGCAATTCGTTTTTGCCCCTCTCCTCTTCCCTCGTAGGATATCATATAAAAAAAACATTGAATGAAAAAACAAACGACAAACGTTGCAGCGCGCGCGCGCACACACACACACACATACACACGCGAGCGCGCACACACAAACGCACGCACACACACACTCACACACACAGTCACATTCACACACACACACACGTGCACGCACCCACCCACCCACACATTCACACACACACACCACACGCACATTCACACATTCACACACGGAGACGATTCTGAGCTAGCGTACCTAGCAAGTAAACAAACAAACTAACACATACACCCAAACCAACACTACCACCACCAACCCTAGAAATCCTTGTCTGAGGCATCAGCCAGATCATTAAGTTGCCATGTAATCCAATGAATGTACATCATATAAGAACAATAACATCAGCAATAATAAAACGAACATATCTTTTAGTCCTGACAACCTATACCTTCTCTTATTCAATAGGGAGAAACTCTCAAAAGAGCTGGACAGCAGAAGGTTCTGGCAACAGTTGAAACTTATACCATTCCCTTATTCAGGAGCGAGAAGCTCTGGGGGAGAGTTGGACAGCAGAAGGTCCTCAGAGGAGAAACTCCCCGTCAAGC
>JAPXFY010000021.1:10060243-10062743 GCA_030674185.1 Monoplex corrugatus | reverse complement strand
AACTCAAAACTTCTAGATCGAATAATCGATTGGGTAATGTTTGGTGGACAGAGGCATGTGAGAAAGCAGTTCAATATAAAAGGGAGAAATTCAAAATCTACATCAAAAGCCGGAAACCTGAAGATCATGTGGAAATGAAAAAAGCTAACATCCAATGTAACAAAACCATCGCTGAAGCAAAGAAAGATTATTGGGCATCATTCTGCACAAAACAAATTTCAGATTTCAAAGATTTTCATAAAGTCTGGACGAAAATGAATCAAATGAAGAATGGAACCAACCTACAAAGGTGTCCGATAATAATAGAAACATGTAACACATTTCCTTCAGACATGGACAAAGCAGAAACTTTTGTGGAATTATTTGCTAAAAACAGTAAAGTTGAAGGTTTATCTTCAGACTGCAAACATCACAGAGAAATGGAAGATAACAACCCAATCTACACTGATCCAATACCTCAGAATGATCTCTGGTTTAATTCTCCAATCACCTTAGAAGAGCTAAAAAACACAATACTGTTTCTACACAACAAAACGAGTTCGGTAGGTGTTGATGCAGTTTCGACTGAAATGATTAAACATCTCCCTGAAAACTATCTTATTTTCCTACACAAAATTCTGCAGAAATGCTGGGTTAACGGAACTGTACCACAAATCTGGCAAAAGTCTATAGTTATACCGATATTAAAAGCAGGAAAATCGAAAACTGATAAAAACAGTTACAGACCCATTGCTTTGACGTCCCACACGAGCAAACTAATGGAAAGATTGATCTTAAACAGACTTTTACACTACTGTGATAAAAATAATGTTATTCCGGTAAACCAGGCGGGTTTTAGAAAAGGGAGATCTGCAGTTGAACACCTGGTTAAACTTACAACTCAGATCAAACAACAGTTTGCCCGCAGAAAAAGTGTTTTAGCTACTTTCTTTGATGTAAAAAAAGCTTACGATCAAGTTTGGCATAAACGTCTATTGTTCAAGCTAAAATCTGTTGGTTTATCTGGTAATATGTACAATTACGTTAAATCTTTTTTAGCTAATAGAACAATACGGGCTAGAGTGGGAGCTAGTTATTCTACTTCACGATGCCTCGACATGGGGATTCCACAAGGTTCAGTAATAGCACCTATTTTGTTTAATATCCTTATACAGGATCTTCCTAAAGCTCTTTCAAATCGTGTTGTTTTAGTACAGTATGCTGATGATATATGTACTTGGATGAATATCACTTTAAAAAAGACAACTCCACAGAGAACACGGAATTACATCAGGAAGTTGTATCAAATTGATCTTGATAACCTTGGAAACTATATGTTAGAAAATGGTCTGTCATTGTCGGCAGAAAAAACTAACATGATGCTGTTTGATTCTGGTGGTAACTCAAATAACTTACCTACTTTCAAATTGCTTGGTGAAGTGTTAAATTACAAACAGGTCGTAAAATTTCTGGGAGTTTACATCACGTCGAAATTAAGCTGGAATATCCATTTTGATTATATTTTAACAAAAGCACGAAAAACCTTAAATTTTCTAAAGATAATAAGCAAATTACCCTGGGGAATGGATACAAATATACTGATTCATCTGGCAACAGCGCTGGTCAGGTCTAAATTATCCTACGCGCAAGAAATTTTTTCAATGCACCTAAATATTTACTAAAAAAGATTCAGAACTTGGACTGCAAAAGTCTTAAAATTGCACTAGGTGTACCAACTCATGCTTCTACTCTGGTAACGTACAAAGCTGCTGGAATTCTACCTCTAAACAACCATCGTGAGCTAGCTACAGCAAAGTTTGCAATTAGAACTACTTCACAAGCGAATAATTTTGTGAGCAAAGAAATTAAAATCAGGTCTGATATTGACTTTCCAAAACGAGCAAAAAACATTTCATCACAAATTACAACCGCAACTTACATATCTGACCTGATCAAACAATCCAACATAACTATGGATGAAATAGCCGAGAAACCATCGTTAACGCCTATCCCTAGATGGGAAATGCTAAAGGCCACGTTTGATCTCGATTATGCAGACGTTAAAAAAGATGATAATGTCAACATTACGCTATACACAGCTTGTGAACACATCGATGAAAAGTACCGTACCCACCTCCACATTTTTACCGATGGGTCAGTCTTAGCAAATCAAAGCGCTGGAGCAGCATTTTATGTTCCAGAATTTAACATTAAAAAGTCTTTTTTCATTGGGACAAATGTATCTATATATACAGCAGAACTGGTCGCTGTTGTTCAAGCGTTGCATTATTTAATAAGCCTTCGGCCTGTGTCATTCAAAGTAGTTCTCTTTGTTGATTCAAAATCTGTATTATATGCCTTACAGTCTTTTGATACAGACACAAGACCTGATTTAATAATTGAGGCAAATCATCTAATACACTGTTTAAAGATAAATGGCTCGGAAATCAGTTTATGCTGGGTGCCTTCTCACGTTGGTCTTCAAGGCAACAACGTAGTTGACAGAGCAGCTAAATCCGGT
>JAPXFY010000021.1:10037743-10040243 GCA_030674185.1 Monoplex corrugatus | reverse complement strand
CACACATCTTATAACAGTTGTTTTACAAACTGGTATCATCTATGTGATTGTTTTATCACACATCTTATAAGTTGTCTTACAAACTGGTATTGTGTTTGTGAATGTTCTTTCACATATCATATTACAGTTGTCTTAAAAATGCTATTGCGTCTGTGAATGTTCTAACGCACAACTTATCACAGTTGTTTTACAGACTGGTATCACCTCTGTGAATGTTTTATCACATGTCTTATAACCGTTGTTTACAAACTGGTATTGTGTCTGTGAATGTTCTGTCACACAACTTACAATTTGTCTTACAAACTGGTATTGTGTCTGTGAATGTTCTGTCACATATCTTATAAGTTGTCCTACAAATTGGTATTGTGTCTGTGAATGTTCTATCACAATATCTTACAAGTTCTTACAGACAGTTATTATGTCTGTGAATATTCTATTATACATTTTATAATAGTTGTTTTACAAATTGGTATTGTGTCTGTGAATGTTCTATTACACATTTTATAATAGTTGTTTTACAAATTGGTATTGTGTCTGTGAATGTTCTATTACACATTTTATAATAGTTGTTTTACAAATTGGTATTGTGTCTGTGAATGTTCTATTACACATTTTATAATAGTTGTTTTATAAATTGGTGTTGTGTCTGTGAATGTTCTATCATATAACAGTCGTTCTACAAACTGGTATTGTGTCTTTGAATGTTCTATCATACACCTTATAGCAGTTTTGTCTTACAAACAGGTTTGGCAGCTGTGAATGTTCACATATCTTAGTTGTCTTACAAACTAGTATCAGTTCTATGAATGTTCTACTTACAAAATGGTATTGTGTCTCTGAATGTTCTACCACACATCTTTCAACAGATTTCTTACAAACTACCATGGCCTCATTTGAATGTTCTATCACATACAACAATGGTTTTGGAAAATAGCATTTGCTCTGTAAATGTTCTATCCCACATAGCAGTTGTTTCACACACTCGTACCAGCTCTGTAAATGTGACCTCCCACCACGAAATCAGTCTTAACTAGCATTTTGGGCATTTTGAGCTATACATATCACTGGAAAGTGTACATTCTGCTGATTATTTTGGTACTTGAATAAAGCTTGTACTAAAAAATTGTAGAAGTTGTGTATGTTTAAAGTCATTAAGTTGTATGACGGCCATTTTGAGAAAACAGCCTCTAAAATTTTTGTGTGCTCTCCAATACATTTTCCTTAAATTTCTTTACTTGGTGGCTTTGACCCGGTTTGTTTCTAATTTTCGCTGTCATTATCTGAAAGGTGTACCAAAGAGCTTTCCGTCAGTATATTACACGTGTGGTACTGCACAGGTTACGGTTTATAATAAGAGACAAAAATAGGTACTTTAGGTAGGAAATTGCGTTCTTTCTGCTGCGATCAGTGCATTAAAATACCATTTTAAATTGATTAATAATATTTTTTCAAGAAAAAAATTTCTGTGGGGGTTAGATTATAGTCTACAGAAATCAATTTTGAGAAAAAGTCAAAACACCCCAGACAGACCCTCAGTCACCTTTTCAGCTCCTAGTGCTGTTCGACTGACTGCGAGTTACGACTGATTTCGTGGTGGAAGGTCACTTAATGTTCTATCATACACAAGAGTTGTCTTACAGACTTGTATCGGCTATGTGAATGTTTAATCAAACACAAGAATTGTCTTACAAACTTGTATCAGCTCTGTAAATGTTCTCTCATACACAAGAGTTGTCTTACAGACTTGTATCAGCTCTGTAAATGTTCTATCATACACAAGAGTTGTCTTACAGACTTGTATCGGCTATATAAATGTTCTATCATACACAATAGTTGTCTTACAGACTTGTATCGGCTATATAAATGTTTTATCAAACACAAGAGTTGTCTTACAGACTTGTATCAGCTCTGTAAATGTTCTATCATACACAAGAGCTGTCTTATAGACTTGTATCGGCTATATAAATGTTCTATCATACACAAGAGTTGTCTTACAGACTTGTATCGGCTATATAAATGTTCTATCATACACAAGAGTTGTCTTACAAACTTGTATCAGCTCTGTAAATGTTCTATCATACACAAGAGCTGTCTTACAGACTTGTATCGCCTCTGTGAGTGTTCTGAGTGCCATCAGGAATTGTGTCAGTGGCACTTGAAATGTCAAGCCTGGCACTAGATACGTTGTCTACCAGGCTGTGTACCAGAAATGGTATAATTGGCTCCAGGAATGTTATAATTGGCGCTAGATGTGTACAGACACCACAGCTATTTCAACAGACAAGCGATCTCGTAAAATTGGTGATTTAACCCTTTGACTCCCGCATCCTGTCCACCAGCATCCTGCATTGTTGACTCCCGCATCCTGTCCACCAGCATCCTGCACTGTTAACCATGTTAACAAAGCAAAAAACTGACCCTTCGATTCCCTCACCCTATCTTCCTGCAGGAAACTGGTGGATGGGGTGAGGGAGTCAAAGGGTTAAGTTTTTGCAGGCGG
>JAPXFY010000021.1:10027743-10032743 GCA_030674185.1 Monoplex corrugatus | reverse complement strand
TTTGGGTCACACGCAGTCCCTCGTAGTGTCCACGTCACGGCGCGCGCACACACACACAGACACACACACGTACAGCACCCCACACACATTGAGAACAGCCAGGTCTGTGTGACGAAGGCCCACGGCAAAGTTCAGACACTTCAATTCACACTACCAGAGAGAGTTAGCTGATCGGTGCAGGCATTGACGGCCGTGTGAGAGAGAGTCGCCCTAAGCGCCAGTCGCTTTTCTCTCTCTCTCTCTCTGTTTCTTTCTGTCTCACGCACATGGATACACTCGCTGTTACGACGGAAGCACATGGGGTGCTCTCGCGCTATGCTAGTGGGACGGTAACACACATTCTCTCTCTCTCTCTCGATGTTTCTCTCTCTCTCGATCTCTCTCTCTCTCACGATCTCTCTCTCTCTCTCGATCTCTCTCTCTCTCTAGATGTTTCTCTCTCTCTCTCGATGTCTCTCTCTCCCTCTCTCTCTCTCTCTCTCTCTCTCGATGTTTCTCTCTCTCTCTCTCGATATTTCTCTCTGTCTCTCTCAATCTCTCTCTCTCTCTCTCTCTCTCTCTCGATGTTTCTCTCCCTCTCGATCTGTCTCTCTCTCTCGATCTGTCTCTCTCTCTCTCGATCTCTCTCTCGATGTCTCTCTCTCTCTCGATGCCTCTCTCTCTCTCTCTCTCGATGTTTCTCTCTCTCTCGATGTTTCTCTCTCTCGATGTTTCTCTCTCTCTCGATGTCTCTCTCTATCTCTCTCGATCTCTCTCTCTCTCTCGATCTCTCTCTCTCTCTAGATGTTTCTCTCTCTCTCTCGATGTCTCTCTCTCTCTCTCTCTCGATCTCTCTCTCTCTCTCGATGTTTCTCTCTCTCTCTCTCTCTCGATGTTTCTCTCTCTCTCTCTCGATGTCTCTCTCTCTCTCTCGATCACTCTCTCCCCTCTCTCTCTCTCTCTCTCTCTCTCTCTCTCGATGTTTCTCTCCCTCTCGGTCTTCTCTCTCTCTCGATCTGTCTCTCTCTCTCTCGATCTCTCTCTCGATGTCTCTCTCTGTGTCTCTCTCTCTCTCTCGATGCTCTCTCTCTCTCTCTCTCTCTCTCGATGTTTCTCTCTCTCTCGATGTTTCTCTCTCTCTCTCTCTCGATTTTCTCTCTCTCGATGTTTCTCTCTCTCTCGATGTCTCTCTCTCTCTCTCGATCTTTCTCTCTCTCTCTCTCTCGATGTTTCTCTCTCTCTCTCGATCGATCTCTCTCTCTCTCTCGATTCTCTCTCTCTCTCTCTCTCTCTCTCTCTCAGATGTTTCTCTCTCTCTCTCGATGTCTCTCTCTCTCTCTCTCTCGATATTTCTCTCTCTCTCTCTCTCTCTCTCGATGTCTCTCTCTCTTTCTCTGCCTCTCCCTCTCACCCTCTCTTTCTCTCTCACTCTGTCAGTCTGTCGATCTGTCTGTCTGTCTCTGTTTCTGTCTCTTTCTCCCTTCTCTCTCTCTCTCTCTCTTTGTCCGTCTGTTTGCCTGTCTGTCTCTCTCTACCTCTGTCCGTCTGCCTGTCTGTCCCCCCTCTCTCTCCCTCTGTCTCCTTCTCTCCCACCCTCCCCTCTTCTCTCTCTCTCTTTGTCTCTCCGTCTGTGTGTGTTGTCTGTTTTCTGTCTCTTTCTCTCCCTCCCTACCTCTCTCCCTCCCTCTCTTCCTCTCTTTCTCCCTCCCTCTCTCCCTCTCTCCTCCCTCCTCTCTCTTTCTCTCTCCCCTCCCTCTCACCCCCTCTCTCTCTCTCGCTTTCTTTCTCTTTCTTTCCCTTTTCTCTCTCCTTCCCTTTGTTCCTCCCCCCTCTCTCTCTCTTTCTCTATTGGAATCTACCAACTTTGTTTTTGAAGTGCTCGTATTTTTTTGGCTTTGTTTTGTTTTGCTTTGTTTTCTGTCTTTGTACAGTCCGACATTCTCTGTCTGTCTGCCTTTCTGTTTGTCTGTTTGTCTCTCTGTCTGTCTGTCTGTCTCTCTGTGTCTCTGTCTCTCTCTCGCTCTCGCTGTCTCGCCTCTCGGTCTGTCTGTCTGTCTGCCTGTTTCTCTCTCTCTCTCTCTCTCTCTCTCTCCTCTCCTCTCTCTCTCTCTCTCTCTCTCTCTCTCAGAGGTTCATGAAGACATTTTCTTCAGATTTCAGACTTCAGAAATTTTCATTCAAGAAAAGCCATAGCCCATACTGAAGGGGTGTTTATAAGAACAATGAAATAATGAGATATCATATCATAGGATTAACAATCAACAAAATAATAAACATATATTACGATAAAGCAATTTCTCTGATTTTAGCTGCTTTGAGCAGGAACAAACCAACATTCTTAATATAATCGAAACGAGTTGAACACATTAACAAACACAGTTTAAACATGTTTGGGCATCTATAATATTTTTGAGGGATAAACCTTGAACGGATTTCATCTAAAGCTGGACAACACAGGACAAAATGTATTTCGGCTTCTTCAGCTTGCATACATAAGGGACAGATCAAATCAGACTCTCTGTACTAGCTGTTTGCTTGTATCTCTATCGATGGACTTTCAAAGTTGATAGACCAAGTCTAAATTTTGCTATTGTTTTGTGTGTGACAAGAAAGAGAGCGAGAGAGAGAGAGAGAGAGAGAGAGAGAGAGAGAGAGAGAGAGAGAGAGAGAGAGAGAATGTGTGTGTGTGTAAGGGAAAAGAGAGAGAGAGAGAGACAGACAGACAGAGACAGAGAGACTGAGAGAGACAGTGAGAGACAGAGAGAGAGAGAGAGAGACAGTCGGAGACACAGCAGAGAGAGACAGGGACAGAGACAGAAAGAGAGAGAGAGAGACAGAGACAGACAGACAGACAGAGACAGAGACAGACAGAGAGACAGAGACAGACATACAGAGAGAGACAGACACAGAGAGAGAGAGAGAGAGAGAGAGAGAGAGAGAGAGAGAGAGAGAGAGAGAGAGAGAGAGAGAGAGAGAGACTTGGCCGAAAATTTGCATCCGTTTTATCTGATTGTACTAAATAGGCAGCAGTGAATGGGTACCTGACTTCGGTCGGGGGAGGTTTAAAAAGGCGGCGAAAGGAGAGGGATGGGCTCCGCCTTTCATAATGCCGTGCCCTAGACACGGTGAATCTTTAACAGTTCACCGCCCCTACGGCCATATTGACCATGGGACCTTTAACCTTTAACCTTAACTAAATAGGCGTTCTGATTCTATTTTTATGTTTTTTCTGGTTCCTGTTTGCTTGAAAACGGGCGATCACTCTTGTTTTTGAATTGGTTAAGTAAACAACAACAACAACAACAACAACAACAACAACAACAACAATAAACCCTCACGATTGCTCCAGATTAGAGATGTCACAATTTCTTAACAACAGTGCCACATATGGGGCTAGCTGGCATAAGGATGGGTGTAACTGACAGTGGAAATGTTGCATTTGGCAGACCAACTGTTTTAACTGTCACCACAAATGGCATCACTGGCGCTGGAAATGGCTCAACTGGCATCGTCACAAAAGTCTATCTTACAACGGGGTATCAAGAAAAGAAAAATGGTGTAATTGGTGGCAGGAATGTTGTAATTGGCGCCATGTGCGAAACAGGCACCGGGATGGCACTGCAGACTTCCAGAATAAAATAACTGGCATGAAGAAATATTCTAATTGGCTGAAAATATTGCACGGAGGTATGGGTCTGGATTTTCAGTGTGTTCAAAATGGATTTTCATCGCACCCAGACAATTCCATAAGCGCGCTACCCAGATCTGGCAATTGGCGACTCGTCTGGAATAGAGTGTCCCAGAAGATTTCGTGAGTATCGGCAAAACCATATACGTTGGCAGTTTTGAAAATGATGAGAAGGTTGAATTGTAGCAAGCCCTAGAAAAGTTTAGACTTCTAATCTCAAAGCACTTTATGACTCAATTTCATCAGACGGCAGATGCACATCGGAAATAGCTGGCAGAATCGGCCAAGCCAAAACAGCATTCAAGAAGATGACAAGCATTCTTACCGACAAATGCCTATCAATTAACATCAGAGAGTCTTGAATGTTATATAGAACCAATACTGTTGTACGGATGCGAGGCGTGGACAGTCAAGAAACAAAGCCAGAACAAGATTGAGGCTGCCGAGATGTGGTTTCTAAGAAGAATGTTGAGAGTTCCATGGACAGCAAAGAAAACAAACGAGACAGTCTTGATGGAGGCAGACACAAGCAGATCACTCATAAGGAAGATTAAGAAAAGACAGGCAACATTTATAGGCCATTTTATGAGGAAGGGGGATTTGGAGCACCTGGTCACAACGGAAAGCTGGAGGGAAAGAGAGCACCAGGTAGACCCAGGGAGAAAATGATGGACGGACTTGCAGAGTGGCTGAGGATGAGGAGGGTGGGGGAGATGCTGGGGGCAACGAGAAATAGAGATGGTTGGAAGTCCATGGTCGCCAACGCCATGCGGCAGGGCACCTGATGATGATGATGTCAACGAGTCAAGCCCTTTAAAAGATGTGAGAGGCAAAGGTGGATACATGTGAAGCAAAATATATGTCAACCCTTTACAGTGATAACAAAAAAATACGACGGATAACAAAATGATCATGGCACTACTAGTACTACTACTACTACTACTGCTACTACTACTGCTATTACTACAACAACAACAACAACAACAACAACAACCACAACAACAACAACAACAACTCTCTACTACTACTACAACTACTGCTGCTGCTATTACTACTACTGCTGCTGCTACTACTACTGCTGCTGCTACTATTACTACTGCTACTAATACTACTACTGGTACTACTACGACTACTATTACTGCTACTAATATTACTACTACTGCTGCTGCTACAGCAGCAACAACAACAACAGCAACTACTACTACTACTGTTACTAGTACTATTGCTACTACTGCTGCTGCTGCTTCTACTACTACTAGTACTACTACTGCTACTACTGCTGCTACTGCTACCACTACTACTACTACTACTGCTGATAGTATTGTTACTACTG
>JAPXFY010000021.1:10000243-10022743 GCA_030674185.1 Monoplex corrugatus | reverse complement strand
GATGATGATGATGATGATGATGATGAGATGATGATGATGATGATGATGATGATGATGATGATGATGATGATGATGATGATGAAGAACACAGAAGCACTTCAACACACACACAAACAATGTCAATGAAGTTATAAAAATGAACCACAACAAAACATCGATGTCTATGCCAAGTAGGTCAGGCGCCTCAGAGAAATTCTAAGCAACGCTCAGACTGCCTGGCACTGTCTAACTTTCTACTCATACAAATGAACATATGCACGAATTAATAGATAGATAATAAGTAAACAAATAAATAAATAAATATACAGACAGGCAGACAGACAGGCAGGCAGACATAGATAGATAGATAGATAGATAGATAGATAGATAGATAGACAGACAGATAGATAAATAGAAAGAAAAATAGATAGATAGACAGATAGACAGATAGACAGATAGATAGATAAATAGAAAGAAAAATAGAGATAGACAGATATATAGATAGATAGATAGACAGACAGATAAATGAATCAGTATATGTATATGTATATATATATATATATATATAGGTAGAAAGAAACTCTAGGGAGAGCTAGACAACAGAAGGTCTTCAGAGAAGTAACCCCCTTTAGACAAGTGTTTCGGCCCTGAATTCCTTACACTCTCGGGGGGCCGGGCCACATCCAGGTCATGACTCCTGGATGCCCTTCTGCTGTTGTCTATTTTTTTTTGTTCCCACGCCGGGAATCGAACCTGGGCGATTCTGCGCTTCAGAACTGCGGTACGCGGTTTTACCAATGTGCTAACGGGGCACACATCATCTGTAGGGAATTTAATCCTTATGAAGTTCACTTTTTTGGTTCCTCCTTGCCCAGATCCAGCTTGAGCTCCTTTCTGCTGCCTCTGCCATCGCTTTAAGGGCTCTAGTCCTCTTCTTCCCAGAAATGGCGAGTTGTTTCATGAGATCATAAGCGGAGGTGCCCACAAACCCTCTTGCCCCGACCTCTATGGCGAAGATTTTGACCCGCAGACCTGCTTTCTTCAGGGTGCTGGCAAGACCGGCGTATTTTTCGGTCTTGTAGATATGTGCTTCTTCCATTCTGCTTTCGTATGGCACAGTGAGTTCTATCAGAATCACTTGTTTCGAGGAGTCAGAGTGGAGAGCGATGTCTGGTCTCATGCCTGTCTTGCTGATGACATCTGGGTAATTTCTCCACTCTGGGAGGTCTGCTGTACACTCCCAGTCGACTGCTCCATCCAGAAGACCCTTTGGCAATGTGCTGGTTGTCATAGCACTTTCGGGCCAGACCTGTTTCCCTCCTGCTTTGTAGAACGTTGTCATAGCAATTGGTGCGTTTGGGGTCATGGTTTTTTTCGCTAACCACATCTGTGATCACTTTCAGAACTTGGTTGTGCCTCCATGTATACCTTCCTTGGGCTAGCGCTACTTTGCAAGAGCTTAGGACATGTTCCACTGTTTGTTTCTTCTGACAGAGCGGACATGCTGGGTCGTCTGCTTTCCCCCATTTCACTAAGTTTGCATTCGAGGGGAGCAGGTCATATACAGATCTGAGGAGGAAGC
Source organism: Monoplex corrugatus (assembly GCA_030674185.1). Lineage (NCBI taxonomy): Eukaryota > Metazoa > Mollusca > Gastropoda > Littorinimorpha > Ranellidae > Monoplex > Monoplex corrugatus. The sequence goes on along the minus strand of JAPXFY010000021.1, from coordinate 10,021,182 downwards.
TTATCCTTAGAGGAGCCATGTGCCACATATCGTTCCAGCTGAGACTTCTTTGGAGTGCACTGTCCCATGTTGTCCATTGCCCCTGTTGACCTTGCTGGACTGCCTTCTGCACTCTTTTGACATCTTCTTCTTCCTTCAACTCCTGTATGATCATGTCTCTTTTTCCCTTCCCTTTGGCTTTGGACCACCACTGCATTTTTGTTGCTCCCAGTCCCTGTCTGTTGGTTTGCGTGTGTCCAATTATTTCTTTGACGCTGAGGTTTCTCTTGGCATTGTTTACAGCCTCTTGGACTTTCCACTTTCTGCCAGTTCTCAGCTTTGGATGAACTGCTCTCACGATATTGTCCTCCGATTCCTCCAGCATGCTCAACAGTCTTGCTTTTCCAACTTTGTATTCCTCCACTATGGATTTCAGAGGTAGCTTCAGCATTGCTTGACGACAGTAGAATGCAACATCAGTGAGACCAGGTGGGACACCGAGCCATTTTCTTGTGTATTTGTTGATTTTGGCTTCCATTGCTTCGACTGTGCTGGTGCAAATGTCATAGATTAGCAGTGGCCACAGCAGCTTTGGTATCAGCATGAACTGTAGACACCAGACTTTGTATTTGCCTGGCAGTCCGCAGTTATCTATTTTCTTCAGGCCTTCTTCTGCTGTTTGCTTGGTTTCACATCCCCTTTGTGTGTCTTTCAGGGAGTCATCATACCATCTTCCGAGACTTTTTACTGGCTCTTCTGTGACAGTGGGGATGGCTTGGTTGGCTACCATGAATTTGACTGAATCTGCCACTTTTCCTTTTCGCAGTGAGAGACTTCGGGATTTCTTAGGTTTGAACCTCATTCTTGAAGAGGCCACCAGCTCATCCAGCTGCTTTAAGATTTGGTGTGTCTCTTCCTCATCCGTGGACAAGACTGTTGTGTCATCCATGAAAGCTTTCAGAGGAGGCATCTGGTATCCATCTCCCAGATTCACTGGACCTGAACTCTTCATTGCAGCTTTCAAGATGACTTCCATTGCCAACACGAACAGTATGGGAGAGATTGCACAGCCCATTGCAATGCCCACCTCTAGGTCTATCCAGTCCGTGGTGTATTCTTTGGTAGAGAACCGCATTGAGAACCCTTGGAAATACTTCCTCAGCATTGTTCGGATGTTTTCTGGGATGTGATACATTTCAAGAGCCAGCTGGATCATATCGTGTGGAACTGATCCATATGCATTCGCCAGATCAAGCCAAACTACGTCAATGTCTCTCTTCTCTGTTCTTGCTTTTTGGATGGCATCCCAAATCAACGTGGCATGTTCCAAGCATCCAGGCATTCCTGGTATGCCTCCTTTTTGGACTGACATATCCAGATACTTGTTTTCAGTCAGGTATTTTGTCAATCTTGCTGCCATAACAGAGAAGAAGATTTCCCCTCGACGTTCAGAAGTGATATTGGCCTGAACTGATTGATGCTGCTGGAGTTCTGCTCCTTCGGAATGTACACTCCTTCAGCTCTCATCCATTGGTCGCTGATCTTCTGGTTCCTCCATGCTGATCGAATCATCTTGTGGAGCCACTCGAGCACTTTTGGGCATTTCTTGTAGAGCAGGTATGGTATTCCGTTTGGTCCAGGTGCTGACTTGGCTCTGGCTTTCTTTACTACGTTCTTCACTTCATCCAGTGTTGGTGGTTTGTTATTGAATTTTCCTTCTGGCGCTGCAGGCCAAACCAGATTTTGGATTTCAAGTGGTGCCTCGCGCTGAGAATCGGAATATGTTTCCCTGAGATGCTGCTCTAGGGTTTCCTTGCCCACTGTGAGAGTCCCTGATTTGGGTTGTTCAAACAGCTTTCTTGCAAAGTCAAAGGGATCTTTGAAGAAACGATCTTGAGTCTTCTTCTTTTTGCTCTTTCTTCGCCTTGCTGATTCCACTTTGCTGAGAGCATTGTGTTTGGCCTTCAGATCTTTCCAGAGTTCCAGGAGCCCTTGCTTCTCGAATTCTGAGGCAGTTTTCATTCGCTTTTTAAGCTTCCTTTTCTCCCTCCGGATGCTCTCCATCTGTTGCTGTCTTCTGGATTTCTGGGGAGGCGTTTTTGTCTTTGGCTGCTTCACTCCATAAGTGTCCCTGCAGATAGAGTATATGATGTCTCCGTATGTGTCAAGTTTGTGTTCCAGCGTACTGTTCCCTATTAGCGCATTCAGCTTAAGGACAAGTTCCTCATCTAATTTCTCCCATTGTTCTTTTGCACCGGCAGGCGGCAAATTGAGTTTTCCACGTTTGGCGTTAAGAGCTTGTGCAAAATCCGCATCAGAACCGTCAGCGTGGATGTCCTTGGCACTATGGTTTAATTCCTGGCCTTGGTCATCCAACGTCTCACCTGCTATCGCAGTGCGCTGCTGCTGGTTCGTATGTGTCTTCAAACAGCCCATTTTTGTCCTGTGGATCTTCATGCCGCGTTTGGTGGTGAATCTCCTTCCACACGCACACGGAAATTCCAACTGGTCATCAATCATGGTCCGTTGTGCGTTTCCAGTCGCGATGGAGTCAGTGCCGATGGATTCATCATTCTCTCCCCCTTTCGGTGAATCCTGGGAGCATCTTTCATTTGGAAAACTCGTGGCATGTTATCAAAGGCAAGGTGGGAAGCCAACCCACAAAGCCCGCAGATCTAGTCTTTCCCAGTGTCCTTCGGTCTTTCCCGAATGTCCTCCGAACTATTCCCGGAAGTCAATGGACTGACCATGTGCAGGTAGAAAGAAACTCTAGGGAGAGCTAGACAACAGAAGGTCTTCAGAGAAGTAACCCCCTTTAGACAAGTGTTTCGGCCCTGAATTCCTTACACTCTCGGGGGCCGGGCCACATCCAGGTCATGACTCCTGGATGCCCTTCTGCTGTTGTCTATTTTTTTTTTTGTTCCCACGCCGGGAATCGAACCTGGGCGATTCTGCGCTTCAGAACTGCGGTACGCGGTTTTACCAATGTGCTAACGGGGCACACATCATCTGTAGGGAATTTAATCCTTATGAAGTTCACTTTTTTGGTTCCTCCTTGCCCAGATCCAGCTTGAGCTCCTTTCTGCTGCCTCTGCCATCGCTTTAAGGGCTCTAGTCCTCTTCTTCCCAGAAATGGCGAGTTGTTTCATGAGATCATAAGCGGAGGTGCCCACAAACCCTCTTGCCCCGACCTCTATGGCGAAGATTTTGACCCGCAGACCTGCTTTCTTCAGGGTGCTGGCGAGACCGGCGTATTTTTCGGTCTTGTAGATATGTGCTTCTTCCATATATATATGTACATGCATGTATATATAAACAAATAAATAAATATGGAAGGGAAGGCCACAGCCTGTCGGTGTTGAGAAAAAAAATCTGTGCTATAAATAGCAGAATTGTATAATGCACAGAATAGCACTAACTGACCACAACAAATGAAAGAACTGCACTAAGACTTTAAAAAATCGGTAGCGGCACTTAAAAAAACTGTGCCAAGACTGAAGGAACTGTGCAAGGACTGAGAAACGTTGCAATGACTGAAAGAAGATTATAAAGAATTGCGCAACAAATCGTTTGGAGTTTGCAGTTTTCCCTTTGAAAGCTCGGTTAGAAAACAAAGTACAAAGAAATAAAAAGATCTACACAAAATTGACCCTAAGTATATGTACAGAAATAATTTTAAAAAATTGCTCACAAAATAAAATCACTGTTTTCTTAAAATCAAAAGATGGTAAGGTTATTATGGAAAAAAGACAAACTATTAGATAGATGGGGATAGTACTTTGAAGACTTGTTTGACGATGACAGACGGGAGGAACAAAACATTAAAAAGAACGTTGAAGGACCACCAATAACGGAAGAAGAAGTTATAGCAGCGTTGAAAAAGATGAAACAGGGAAAAGCCCCAGGAGCAGACAATACTACTATAGAAATGATTGAGATTCTAAACGAATTTAGTATTGAAAAACATAGATAACTGAGGCTCTAGATGGATTTGGTATTGAAAAAGTAACAATCTTCTTAAATGAAATTTATGACACCAGAAAAATCCCTCAAGATACGTCAAGATCAATTTTCATTGCACTTCCAAAGAAAGGTGGGGCTATAGAATGTAAAATGCATGGTACAATCCGCTTGATGAATCATGTGACAAAGATTCTCTTAAGAATAGTCATGATGAGGACAAGGAACAGATCCAAAACAGAAGTAGCAAAAGAACAATGTGGATTTGTTGAAGGGAAAAGAACGATTAATGTCATATACATTCTAAGAACTCTCATTTGAGATGAGTAAAGATTTATATTCATGTTTTGTTGATTATACCAAGGCTTTTGATTGGGTAAGACAAGACGAAGTGATCAATCAACTGGACAGGATAAGGAATACATATTTGGAAAAAAAAACCCAAAGGCAACAAGAGTAGAACATGATACAAGATCTTTCCAACATATCATAATGGAGTCAGAACTTATCAGCGCCTCCGTTTTAATGGTTTAGATCTAAAACCCAATTTACCATGACGAAGCCATGCCAAGTCTCAGCTTTTCCCTTTCGAAAAAAAACCCCAACAAATTAAAAAAAATCCATGTTTATTTTAACAAAACATATAATAGAAGTTACATTTTTCATAATAAAGAGAGACAATCCTTGCGCCTCTCACAATGAATCATTTCCCAGAGGTTACTCTCCATGCATCAGTGTACATCAGCGTTTTCCAAAGATTACATTTCATTCTCATTCACACAAATCACATGACGCCTAATAGAAATATAATTCATCATCATCTGGTGAGGAAAGAAGAGACAATTTTTCTTTTGCCAAACACAAGAAGTATTTTCTTTCCACCTTCACCTTACTAGTTTCATCTTCGCATATTCATTCATATTCACATTCATGTTCATATTCATGTTCATATTTACATTCATATATTCGTATTTGTTTTCGTATTCATATTCAGATACACTTTTTTCCAAAACTTTAGAAAGGCAAGAAGACTTAATTAATCGTCTTTCAGGGGGAGGTACCTGAGAAATGAATCAATCTTTGCAATGTTTTATACCAGAGCAGTCGATTCAGCATTGAATTCAACATCTCTAGACAGTTTTGTATGTGTAGACATATTAGTCCTTTATCACCCTTCAGTTTCAGTTTCTCAAAACGACGTCTCCGTGCTCGGAACGAATTCCATATGCACTAATATCACAGGTGCCACGTGTATGGTGATCATGGCCATGAGCTGGCCAGGTCTTGAAGGTTGACTTTCTAAAGTCTTCAATAAAAAATGGATGGCGCTGCACTGCGGTGATGTGTTCTCAACAGAAAGAGCAGCCTGGGTTTCACATGGTAAATCCTTTATCATCTACTATAGGTATTTAATGCCTATCAATTAACATCAGGAAGAGAGTTCTTGAATGTTATATAGAACCAATACTGTTGTACGGATGTGAGGCGTGGACATTCAACAAACAAAGCCAGAACAAGACTGAGGCAGCCGAGATGTGGTTTCTAAGAAGAATGTTGAGAGTTTCATGGACAGCAAAGAAAACAAACGAGACAGTCTTGATGGAGGCAGACACAAGTAGATCACTCATAAGGAAGATTAGGAAAAGACAGGCAACATTTATAGGCCATTTTATGAGGAAGGGGGATTTGGAGCACCTGGTCACAACGGGAAAGCTGGAGGGAAAGAGAGCACCGTGTAGACCCAGAGAGAAAATGCTGGACGGACTTGCAGAGTGGCTGGGGACGAGGGGGGTGGGAGAGATGCTAGGGGCAACGAGAGATAGAGACATATGGAAGTCCATGATCGCCAACGCCATGCGGCAAGGCACCTGATGATGATGATGATGATAGGTATTTATTCATATGATAGATGCACCTGTTCTTTCACAATCTTTGCATGGGAAGAAATCATGTGGCCTTGGGTTTTTCTTCCATCAGTCTTTCTTCTGTGAAATATCAGCTAATCTGTGCTGTTTAAATTTGACTGTGCACTGTGTGCACTGCTGTCACCAGCTTATCATGTTGTAGGCAATGTCTTCCTTATGGGCAATGTCTGCCCTGTCGGTGGTGTTGATGTCTCAGCTGGTGAGGTTGGCCTTCAGATTATTCTTGTATCGCTTTGGTTGTCACGGTATCTCTGTTTTATTTTTCCATACATAAGCATCTTCGTCTCCTGGCTTCTAGTTCAAAGAATCTGCTTAAGAGGCAGGGTGGCATATTATACTCGTGGGATCCCTTTGAGGGCATGTCAGACCTAACTCAACATCAGCATGTGCCCTGGCGCGTGGCGTTGGCGATCATGGTCCTCCACACGAAACTATTCCCTGTCGTTGCAAGTACATCTCCCACCCTCTCTGTCTTCAGCCACACTGCAAGTCCGTCCAATATTTTACCCCTGGGTCTGCCTGGTGTTCTCTTTCCCTCCAGCTTTCCTATTGTGACCAAGGTTCTAATTCCTCTTTCCTCATAATATGTGATATAAGTGTTGCTTGTCTTTTCCTAATCTTCTTTATTGATGATCTTGCGTCTGCCTTCCTTCAAGACTGTCTTGTTTGTTTGTTTGTTTTTTGTTTGTTTTTTGTTTTGCTGTCCATGGAACTTTCAATTTTCTTCTTAGAAACCACATTTCAGTTCCCTCAATTTTGTTCTTACTTTGCGTGTTGACTGTCCACGCTTCACAGCCATACAACGTAACTTAACAGCAAAATGGGCTGTCTGGAGCATCAAGCCTTGCCACTTTTGCGGCCGTTTAAACACCCTCTGTAGTTATGGTAAACCAACTTGGAAGGTAAAAACAAAATATCTCGTTCGGAGATGAGACGTTCTGGCAAGTTAGCGGAGTCGCCATGGGTACTAAGATGGGCCCCAGCTATGCCTGCTTATTCATGGGATATTTGGAGGAACATATCCTACAACAATACAAGAAACCCAAACCTGAATTATACAAAAGATACATAGACGATTGCATTGGCATGACATCCCTCGATCATGACCAACTTTTACAATTCATCCACTACGTTCAAACGTTTCACCCATCCATCAAGTTCACATATGAAATTTCAAACACATCCATAAGCTTCCTGGATATCGAAGTTTCCCTTCAATCTGAACAACTAGTCACTACAGTCCACTACAAACCTACAGATTCACATTCCTACCTGGACTACCAATCATCTCACACTTCCAACACCAGAAACAGCATTCCCTACTCGCAGTTCTTGAGACTACGACGCCTCTGCTCAGACGAAGACAATTTTCAGGACAAAGCAGTTGAAATGACTAGATTTTTCCTGCGCAGACATTACCCACCCGAGGTCATCAATGAAGCCCGGAAAAAAGTCAGCTCTGTCTCTCGGCCAAATGCCCTCCATTCAAAGCCCAAAGCTGTCACAGAGGATCGGCCAGTCCTCAGTCTAGTTTACCACCCGTCCGTGCACCTCATAAAAAGGATCATCTTGTCCAACTGGAACATTTTGCGATCCAGTCCCACTACAGGTGAAACCTTTGACAAGCGCCCTTTGATCGTCTACAAGAGAGACACCAATCTCCGCGACTTGCTGGTGCATTCGAATCTCAGCAAACCAGTCAGCCAACCTCCAGGAACCTCTCCATGCAACAAACCTAAATGCAAGACTTGTCCTTTCTTGTGCTCAGCCACCACAGTCAAAGGCCCCAAATCTCATATGAGAATTACAAAACATTTCAACTGTCAAACTTATAACATTGTCTACTTGATCAGCTGCTCTAAATGTTCCCAATTGTATATTGGTGAAACTGGACGCACTCTTGACACACGTTTCAAAGAACACTTGGCTGATATCCGCCACCAAAGGGATAAAACTATCCCCAATCACTTCAACCAATCAGACCACTCAATCAATGACATCCGAGTGAAAGGTCTGTGGCTTCTACACAATAACAGCACCATAGACAGGAAAGACAGAGAATCCCACCTCATAAATAAACTTGGAACACGCAAACCACATGGTCTTAACGACAAACCATGAGTAACAAAATTCAGACATGCCGTTTCATGTCTCTTCCTGTTCCCACGCCTACCAGATTCTTGGCACCGGGCACAATCTACTCCCTTATCTCTTGGCTCTTGCCCTGTGCCTTCTTCAGAACAGGGCTATACCGATATAGCATGGCCACTTCTCAAAATTGCAGAACTTATCTCACTTCCCTTTTGACATCACAGTTGCCTCCCCTCTCCCCTTTTCTTACTACTGCTCATGATGACATGGGCATTCCATCTCTTACCCACTGGACGAGGCGGCAGGGAAGTTTTTAGTCCCGTTTTTATTATCCATTGTTTGGTGTCTGTGATTTGTCTGTGACCGTGCGTTCGCGCTTGACAAAGGCTAGTTGGCCGAAAATTTGCGCTTGTTTTGTTTTGTCTTGTTGGAGACGCGCTTACATTGGTTTTCTTGTTCTTCTGGTTTGTGTTTGCTTGGGCGCGGGCAGTCACTCTTGTTTTGGATCTCAAAATATGACCGCTGGATCTTTAGGGTAAAACATAAAACATTGAAAATCTTATTAGTGAAAGATCCTTTGGAGTAATATAAGCACAACGTTTCGAGCCCAGGCTCTTTATCAAGTGAATGAAAAGTGGTAAATGAAATTGACGTGGAAAATAAAAGTGATGTGGAAAATGAAATGACGTGGAAAATAATCCTACTAATCCTTACTGTTCCCCCATCTTCTCCCCCCCCCATCCCACCACCAGTACTGCTCTGTCATTTTTATTTTCCACGTCATTTCATTTTCCACGTCACTTTTATTTTCCACGTCACTTTCATTTACCACTTTTCATTCACTTGATAAAGAGCCTGGGCTCGAGACGTTGTGCTTATATTACTCCAAAGGATCTTTCACAAACAAGATTTTCAATGTTTTATGTTTTACAACGTTGGAAGCTTTCGACTGCTAACGGTCGAGACTATAGTAAGGGGAGAAGAATTGCCAGCTGTGCGATCTGGCGGCTGGGCGGGCTGTCTAATAGAGAGATGAAAGCCCAGAGTAAAGCAAGAGAGGGCTGTTCTATTATCTCTTTGTCAGGTAGCTAGGCTTGGACCTGGTTGGTGCGCATTGTGAGGCTATGTGGGTTTGTCATCTCCCCACCTCGCCACTCGGTTTGTGAACAAGATCACGGATGACTTGGTCCGAATGGGTCATAGAGCACATGGACACCCCCCTCTCCCCCTTATTATTATCTTTTTGTGTGAATGGCTATCGTGTAGCATCGGGAGCTTGGTAGGTGATTTTCCAGAGAGCGGTGGGGCATTGTGCTCTGGGTCCCATTCAGAAGTGATTGTGGGAGAGTGGTCATGCATTGCGCTTTGGGTCCCATTCAGCAGCGTTGGGTATTCCTTGATCATTTGTTAACTTGGAGGCCATGGGACGTTAAGCTAAGGCTGGGACACTTCGTGTGTCTGTCCCGTTACCATTTCTCTATGGCCACAGGTTTTTGTCAATGCTGCAGATTAAATGCTTCTTGTTCCGCATTGCCTGTCTAGCTGAACAACACAGGGGATTGTTAAAACGTGGAACGTGTGAGTGTTAATGTCTTACCGGTATATTTAACCGTATAGCGTTAACCTACTGCATTCCTGGAGCCACATGCTTGAATTCTTGACAAGAAATGTAAGAAAGAAGAGCGCAAACCCGATCTGTTTCATGTCAGCCAGCGCGCATAGCCATGCAAAATTGGATACATTCCACTTGATACTTTACGTACATTACTTCCGGTTTGGAAACATCACAAACTTAATCATCTCCCCCGTTGGGTTGCCGGGGGCTCTTTCAGTATAAATAGTAACCCCACCTTCTGGAAATTCTGTGCTAGAAATTTCCTCTTTTCTGTCACTCTCTTTGTTTCTGCCTTGTCTCCTTGCTTTCTGTCATTTCTTCCTATCGATTTTCTGCCTTAATGGTCCATTCACCTGTATTTTTTCGATTAAGTCTTACGTACATTTTCTTTGGATTGATAATTGGGTACACGTATCAAGTGCATGTTTGGCTCTAAGGAGGTGAGATATGCGGAAGCAATTTTAGATAATTTATGCCTGTTTTTTATATATGTTTTGGTGTCCTTATGTATGCTTATATTTGTATTCAGGTGTGTTTTTTAAATTTCCCCTGTGCGATAAATCGGACGGAATGGTCATACGCGGGGCATGTCCTTAGATTATGGCCCGATGCATTGATATGTTACTTAATTTTCTTTTCTTTTCTTTTTTCTTTCTATTGAAGTTTTGTGTTTTGAAGCGGTATAGCCCTGATATGGCTCTGAGCAGTCGGCTGGCTATAAAACAATAAAAGAAAGACAAAGAACTTAATCATATATAATGAATTGAAAGATATTTTTTAGTGCATATCGAAATCGGCACTGTCTACCGAAATCAATAAAATGGTTGCAAATAATTTTTTGTGGTCCACAAAAATGATCACCATCCATTGTAAAACCAGACGAAACCAAAGTAGGTCGAGATAGGAGGCCAAATTGTACAGAGGGCCTTTCAAAAATTGTATTTAGAACTTAATTGTGACTTTTTACTTTTCATTATGTAAACATTCACGTTTGTGTTTGCGGTTGTGAGGCGTGGACAGTCAACAAGCAAATCCAGAACAAGCTTGAGGCAGCCGAGATGTGGTTTCTGAGAAGAATGTTGAGAGTTCCATGGATAGCAAAGAAAACTAACGAGACAGTCTTGATGGAGGCAAACACAAGAAGATCATTCATAAGGAAGATTAGGAAAAGACAAGCAATATTTACAGGCCATTTTATGAGTAAAGGGAAATTACAGCACCTGGTCACAACAGGAAAGCTGGAGGGAAAGAGAACACCAGGTAGATCCAAGGAGAAAATATTGAACGGACTTGCAGAGTGGCTGAGGACAGAGAAGGTGGAAGACGTGCTTGCAGCAACAAGGGAGAGATGCATATGGAGGGCCATGATCGCCAACGCCACGTGGCCGTGCACTTGATGATGATGAAACAATAAGATCTTCTGAAGAAATCTGTTGACACGTTGAGCTTTAGCTTTGCTAGATAATGTTATACAAGCCGCTTTCAACGAAATAGACAGCTGTGTGTACTGATAAGGCGTTAAAGGCCTGACAGCCGATCCGACGGAGAGCTCGTTCACAGATTTTCATTCCCGTGGGCGCGATGTGCTTGTGTTATTGCAGAGTAGGGCACTTTTACGGTTCCCACTCGCATTTACACACGCACATAGAGAAACTGGGAAGGGCCTTTAACCCTTTGACTCTCGCGCTCTATCCATCAGCATCACGCATAGCCAACCATGCTAGCAAAGCAGAAACTTAACCCTTTGATTCCCTCACCCTTTCCACCAGCATCATGCATAGCCAACCATGCTAGCAAAGCAAAAACTTAACCCTTTGATTCCCTCATCCTTTCCACCAGCATCATGCATAGCCAACCATGCTAGCAAAGCAAAAACTTAACCCTTGGATTCCCCCATCCTTTCCATCAGCTTCCTGCAGTTAAGTTTTTGGCAAGGGTGAGGGAAACAAAGGGTTAAGATTTTGCAGTTGGTAGGTAGGTTGTGAGAGTCAAAGGGTTACCTATAGTTTAGTCAAGCTGAAACCGAGAGTGATAAGCCTGCAGACCTATTGCGGTGCCAGAAACAGTGCCACAGACCTAAACATTTATCTTTAAGTTCGTGATGCCGGGCGGGATGCGCGCGCCAGACACTAGCTCCACCCGTCATAGTTCAAATCTGCCCTGAATAGAAATGTTTCCATCGATTTGTCATGGCACTGGCCATTAATGCAACATTATATCTAACGAAGTATGTCCATTAATGCGGATGCACATCAGAAATAGCCGGCAGAATTGGCCAAGCCAAAACAGCATTCGGGAAGATGACGGGCATTGTCACCAACAAATGTTTATCAATTAACATCAGGAAGAGAGTTCTTGAGTGTTATATAGAACCAATACTGTTGTACGGATGCGAGGCGTGGACAGTCAGCAAGCAAAGCCAGAGCAAAATCGAGGCAGCCCAGATGTGGTTTCTCAGAAGAATGTTGAGAGTTCCATGGACAGCAAAGAAAACAAACGAGACAGTCTTGATGGAGGCAGACACAAATAGATCACTCATAAGGAAGATTAGGAAAAGACAAGCAACATTTATAGGCCATTTTATGAGGAAGGGGATTTGGTGCACCTGGTCACAATGGGAAAGCTGGAGGGAAAGAGAGCACCAGGTAGACCCAGGGAAAAAATGCTGGACGGACTTGCAGAGTAGTCAGGGACGAGGGGTGGGAGAGATGCTAGGGGCAACTAGAGATAGAGACAGATGGAAGTCCATGATCGCCAACGCCATGCGGCAGGGCACCTGATGATGATGATGATATCCATTAATGCAACATTGTATTTAACGAAGTATGTCCATTAATGCAACATTGTATTTAACGAAGTGTTTCCATTAATGCACCATAGTATTTAACGAAGTATGTCCATTAATGCAACATCATATCTAACGAAGTATGTCCATTAATGCAACATTGTATTTAACGAAGTATGTCCATTAATGCAACATTATATCTAACGAAGTATGTCCATTAATGCACCATTGTATTTAGCGAAGTATGTCCATTAATGCAACATTGTATTTAGCGAAGTATGTACATTAATGCAACATTGTATTTAGGGAAGTATGTCCATTAATGCAACATTACATTTAACGAAGTGTGTACATTAATGCAACATTACATTTAACGAAGTATATCCATTAATGCAACATTACATTTAACGAAGTGTGTACATTAATGCAACATTATATCTAATGAAGTGTGTCCATTAATGCAACATTATATCTAACGAAGTATGTCCATTAATGCAACATTACATTTAACGAAGTATATCCATTAATGCAACATTACATTTAACGACGTGTGTACATTAATGCAACATTATATCTAATGAAGTGTGTCCATTAATGCAACATTATATCTAACGAAGTGTGTCCATTAATGCAACATTATATCTAACGAAGTATGTCCATTAATGCAACATTACATTTAACGAAGTGTGTACATTAATGCAACATTATATCTAATGAAGTGTGTCCATTAATGCAACATTATATCTAACGAAGTGTGTCCATTAATGCAACATTATATCTAATGAAGTGTGTCCATTAATTCATCATTATATTTAACGGAGTATGTCCATTAATGCAACATTATATATAACGAAAATATTAGGAGGTAATATTAGCAACCATTGTACCAAATATGAAGTTGTGTTATTGCTTCTGCGTCGAACTACTTGAGAAAACTCCCCCGTTGGGATACCGGGGGCTCTTTCAGTCTAAATAGTATCCCCACCGTCTGGAAATTCTATGCTAGAAATTTCCTCTTTTCTGTCACTGTCTTTGTTTCTGCCTTGTTCCTGTGCTTTCTGTCATTTCTACATATCATTTTCTACCTTAATGGTCCGTCCACCTGCATGTGTTCGATAAAGTCGTTTGTACTGTTTTTTAGGATTGATAATTGGGTACATGTATTAAGTGTATTTTTGGCTCTAGGGAAGTGAGATATGCGGAAGCAATTTTAGGTATGTACGCCTGTTTTTATATATGTTTTGGTGTCCTTATGTATGCTTATATTTGTATTCAGGTGCGTTTTTTAGAACTCCCCTGTGCGATAAATTGGACGGAGTGGTCAACGCCAGGGGAATGTCCTTAGATTATGTGCGCGAATGCATTGATATATGTACTTAATTTTCCTGTTGAAGTTTTGTATGTTTTGAAGCAGTTATACCGGTTATAGCCCTGATATGGCTCTACGCAGTCGGCTGGGCTTTAATCAACAATAGCAGTGGCAATAACTTGAGAAAACGTTGGAGAGATGTGATGCCTGCTGTCACAAGGGTTAGAAATGAAAGGGACATCTCGGGCACACGGCGCTTTATATAATCCTGCCGTGGCTTTAACTGGTGGGCAAACCTCTCAACATTTTCTCCCGCTCACTGACGCTCGTGCAGCGACTGCCACGCGTACAACGACCTCAAGAGGTGCAGCTTAATGTGACGGGGTCGCACTCTACACTTACTATCCTAACATATCCTGGCGCCAACCAGACTCGAGGGATACAGACACCTGCGGTGTGTGGGGAGATCGTTTTAGCAAAACACCCTCTCTCAACAGTGTGGTCCCAACTTTTCCAACAATTGTCAAAAGGAGTGGACTGGGTGACAGAAATCAACTCCACCTCCTCCCCCCCCCCCCCCCCAAAAAAAAAAAAAGTTTCGTTTTCTGTTTTTGGTCGTCGTTGACTGAATAGAACGGGAGGGATGGGGAAGGTGAAGGGGGCTTCGAACTAACGACTTCCCTTTCCGTATCCGTTAGCTAAAATTAACTCGCTCCCCACCGCCTTCCAAAATTAAAACAAAACTCGACTTTTGACTTCCCCACCAAGTCCACCAGCATTCCTGAAGTAAGGAAGCGTGAATGGGCGAAGTCAAAGGGTAAGCTTTTTGCAGTTGTATAGAGTGCTGAAGTCAAAAGGTGTAATGTAAGGTGAGGGAGTCAAAGGGTTAATTTTTTGCAGTTGGGGATAGATGGAATCAAAGTTAATAGGTGAGGGATCAAAGGGTTAAGTTTTGCAGTTGGTGATAGAGTGCGAAGTCAAAGGGTTAATAATAAGATGAGGGAGTCAAAGGGTTAAGTTTTTGCAGTTGGTGGATAGAGTGCTGATGTCAAAGGGTTAATGATAAGGTGAGGAAATCAAAGGGTTAAGTTTTTGCAGTTGGTGGCTAGAGTGCGGGAGTCAAAGGGTTAATTTAAGCACTTCCTTCCCGTGTGTTGACAGATAAGTAGGCAGTCGTCTGGCACCATCTGCAGGCTAGTTGGTAGAACTATGCATGCCCTGTCCTGCCCTGCCTGCCTAGGGGACACAACTCGTCAGGCCAGGGGGCCATACTGTTTTAAAGCTTCGTTTAGTAAAACAAATCTGCCCAAGACAGACAACCCAGTTAAATGTCACAAAGAGAGAGAGAGAGAGAGAGAGAGAGAGAGAGAGAGAGAGAGGGAGGGAGAGAGAGAGAGAATGTGTGTGTGTAATGAAAAAAATAGAGAGAGACAGACAGATGGAGAAACAGAGATAGACAGAGAGAGACAGAGGCAGAGAGACTGAGAGAGACAGAGATAGACGGAGAGAGAGACAGTGACAGAGAGACTGAGAGAGAGAGAGAGAAGAGAATGTGTGTGTAAGGAAAAAAGAGAGACAGACAGACAGAGAGACAGATATAGATAGAGAGAGACAGAAGCAAAGAGACTGAGAAAGATGGAGAGAGAGAGAGAAAGAGAGAGAGAGAGAGAGAGAGAGAGAGAATGTGTGTGTGTAACGAAAAAAGGAGAGAGACACAGTCAGACAGACAGACAGAGAGGCGAGAGAGAGAAGAAGAGAGAGACAGAGAGAGAGAGAGAGAGAGAGAGAGAGAGTGAGAGAATGTGTGTGTAAGGAAAGAAAGAGAGACAGAAAGACAGAGACAGACAGAGACAGAGACAGAGAGAGACTGAGACAGAGACAGAAGGAGACAGAGACAGGGACAGAGAGGCTGAGAGAGACAGAGAGAGAAAGAACAGAGAGAGAAGAGAGAAGAGAGAGAAGGACGAGGGAGGGGGGTGGGGAGGGGAGACAAGAAAGGACGTGGTATCAGTTAGTGTAAGCAGGAGATGGTGGTGGTGGTGGGTGAGGCGACCCAGTGATCTTACGGCGGGAAAAAAACAACCATTAACTCTATTATGTGACCCCCCCCCCCCCCCCCCAGTAAACTGCGCAAGTATTTACGTAGTGTAGTGTTAGGCTTTTCTTTGTCCTTCTGCCTGCACGCTCTCGCTCCCTTCCCCTCCCTCCGTCGCCCACCCCCCACCCCCCACTTCACCTTCACCTGTTTGCAGTTTGAGACCTGCACCCACATTGGATACACGCCACTGCGTCTGTATATCCTGTTTGTGTCATTTTTTTGTTTTTTTGTTTTGTAAATGTCAAACATTTATCTTCATCATTCGTTGTTCATTGTTCGTTGTTTATCTTCATTATTCGTTGCGCTATTGGTGGTGGTGGTGGTGGTAGTGGTGTAATCTGGTGTGGGGGGTATGGGGTGGTACCTGCAATTCAGATATAGTATCTTGAGTTCAGGGTCTAAGAACCATAAAAGCACAAATATAAAGTTAGAATTGGTATTCAATATAACAAGACATTCAAGTATTTAAGCGTGTGACTTATGAAACCTGGGACGTATCGAACCTGGAACGTACCAAGATTCCACGAACTATGGATACAAAATTTGATAGCTTTAGTTCATTCCCAGCTCACAACAGTAAACACTGACTGTTTGCAGCCCATCGTAATGTTTCCATCGTTCTGGTGGCGTCAGCTTAGTGTTTGATAGGTCCACTGGCCTGTTCGCTGCCCATCTTAATGTTTCCATCATTCTGGTGATGTCAGCTTAGTGTTTGACAGGTCCCTTCTCCCCTTTCCCCATTTCAAGTCCTTGCCAGCACATAGAGTTTTGTGCTGGCTCAGGAAATCTGTCAATTAATTGCTGGTGGACTTTGGGTGGAGCGCATATGGAGCTGTCCAAGTACGGTGAATGCCTCTTGAAATAACAACTCCAATAACTTGCACTAAACTGAAAACGTGCATATGGTTCTGTAGAGTTTAGAGTCCTATTGCTCTCAGAATGTAGGAGGACTAGCTACAAGGATTTTGTTTTACTAAAAGAAGCTTTAATTAAAACAGTGTGGTCCCTTTGCCTGAAAAGCTAAGCCCCCAAGGTGGGCAGGGCAGGAGACGCACGCTCTTAATGAGCAACAGCGTGAGAGAGAGACAACCCAGTTAAATGTCACAGAGAGAGAGAGAGGGGGGGGGAGACAGAGACACAGAGAGAGAGAGAAGGACAGGGGACGGGGGAGGGGGAAGGGAGAGAAGAAAGGAGGTGGTATCAGTCAGTGTAAGCAGGAGGTGGTGGTGGTGGTGTGTGTGAGACGATCCAGTGATCTTATGGCGGAAAAAACCCCATTAACTCTATTATGTGACCACCCCAGTAAACTGCGCAAGTATGTACGTAGTGTAGTGATAGGCAGACACAAGTAGATCACTCATAAGGAAGATTAGGAAAAGACAGGCAACATTTATAGGCCATTTTATGAGGAAGGGGGATTTGGAGCACCTGGTCACAACTGGAAAGCTGGAGGGAAAGAGAGCACCAGGTAGACCCAGGGAGAGAATGCTGGACGAACTTGCAGAGTGGCTGGGGATGAGGAGGGTGGGGGAGATGCTGGGGGCAACGAGAGATAGAGATGGTTGGAAGTCCATGGTCACCAACGCCATGCGGCAGGGCACCTGATGATGATGATGATGATGTAGTGTTAGGCTTTTCTTTGTCCTTCTGCCTGCACGCCCTCGCTCTCTTCCCCTCCCTCCCTCGCCCACCCCCACCCCCCACTTCACCGTCACCTGTTTGCAGTTTGAGACCTGCACCCACATTGGATACACACCACTGCGTTTGTATATCCTGTTTGTGTCTTTTTTTTGGTAAATACCAAACATTTATTTTCATTATACATTGCTTATTATTCCTTGTTCATTATTCGTTGTTTATCTTCATTGTTCGTTGCTCTAGTGGTGGTGGTAGTGGTGGTGAAGTCTGGTGTGGTGGGTGTGGGATGGTGACTGCAATTCAGATATAGTACCTTGAGTTCACAGGTCTATGAATCATAAAAATACACAAATATAAACTTAGAATCGGTATTCAATATAAAAAGACATTCAAGTATCAAATAATTTTTTTAAGCGTGTGACTTATGAAACCTGAGACGTATCGAGATGTCCACAAACTATGGACACAAAATTTGATAGCGTTAGTTCATTCCCAGCTCATCATCATCATTATCATCATCATCAGGTGCCTTGTCGCAATGCATCTGTCTTTATCTCAATTCCCAGCTCACAACAGTAAAAACTAGCTGTTTGCAGCCCATCTTAATGTTTCCATCGTTCTGGTGGCGTCAGCTTAGTATCTGATAGGTCCACTGGCCTGTTCGCTGCCCATCTTAATGTTTCCATCATTCTGGTGGTGTCAGCTTAGTGTTTGACAGGTCCCTTCTCCCCTTTCCCCATTTCAAGTCCTTGCCAGCACATAGAGTTTTGTGCTGGCTCAGGAAATCTGTCAATTAATTGCTGGTGGACTTTGGGTGGAGCTCATACAGCGCTGTCCAAGTGGCGTGAATGCCTTTTTTAAATAACACCTCCAATAACTTGCACCAAACTGAAAACGTGCATATGGTTCTGTAGAGTTTAGAGTCCTATCGCTCTCAGAATGTATGAGGACTAGCTACAAGGATTTTGTTTTACTAAAAGAAGCTTTAATTAAAACAGTGTGGTCCCTTTGCCTGAAAAGCTAAGCCCCCAAGGTGGGCAGGGCAGGAGACGCACGCTCTTAATGAGCAACAGCGTGAGAGAGAGACAACCCAGTTAAATGTCACAGAGAGAGAGAGAGAGAGGGGGGGAAGACAGAGACACAGAGAGAGAGAGAGAAGGACAGGGGACGGGGGAGGGGGAAGGGAGAGAAGAAAGGAGGTGGTATCAGTCAGTGTAAGCAGGAGGTGGTGGTGGTGGGTGTGTGTGAGACGACCCAGTGATCTTATGGCGGAAAAAAACCCCCATTAACTCTATTATGTGACCACCCCAGTAAACTGCGCAAGTATGTACGTAGTGTAGTGTTAGGCAGACACAAGTAGATCACTCATAAGGAAGATTAGGAAAAGACAGGCAACATTTATAGGCCATTTTATGAGGAAGGGGGATTTGGAGCACCTGGTCACAACTGGAAAGCTGGAGGGAAAGAGAGCACCAGGTAGACCCAGGGAGAGAATGCTGGACGAACTTGCAGAGTGGCTGGGGATGAGGAGGGTGGGGGAGATGCTGGGGGCAACGAGAGATAGAGATGGTTGGAAGTCCATGGTCACCAACGCCATGCGGCAGGGCACCTGATGATGATGATGATGATGTAGTGTTAGGCTTTTCTTTGTCCTTCTGCCTGCACGCCCTCGCTCTCTTCCCCTCCCTCCCTCGCCCACCCCCACCCCCCACTTCACCGTCACCTGTTTGCAGTTTGAGACCTGCACCCACATTGGATACACACCACTGCGTTTGTATATCCTGTTTGTGTCTTTTTTTTGGTAAATACCAAACATTTATTTTCATTATACATTGCTTATTATTCCTTGTTCATTATTCGTTGTTTATCTTCATTGTTCGTTGCTCTAGTGGTGGTGGTGGTGGTGGTGGTGGTGAAGTCTGGTGTGGTGGGTGTGGGATGGTGACTGCAATTCAGATATAGTACCTTGAGTTCACAGGTCTATGAATCATAAAAATACACAAATATAAAATAAGAATTGGTATTCAATATAAAAAGACATTCAAGTATCAAATAAATTTTTTAAGTGTGTGACTTATGAAACCTGAGACGTATCGAGATGTCCACAAACTATGGACACAAAATTTGATAGCGTTAGTTCATTCCCAGCTCATCATCATCATTATCATCATCATCAGGTGCCTTGTCGCAATGCATCTGTCTTTATCTCAATTCCCAGCTCACAACAGTAAAAACTAGCTGTTTGCAGCCCATCTTAATGTTTCCATCGTTCTGGTGGCGTCAGCTTAGTGTCTGATAGGTCCACTGGCCTGTTCGCTGCCCATCTTAATGTTTCCATCATTCTGGTGGTGTCAGCTTAGTGTTTGACAGGTCCCTTCTCCCCTTTCCCCATTTCAAGTCCTTGCCAGCACATAGAGTTTTGTGCTGGCTCAGGAAATCTGTCAATTAATTGCTGGTGGACTTTGGGTGGAGCTCATACAGCGCTGTCCAAGTGGCGTGAATGCCTTTTTTAAATAACACCTCCAATAACTTGCACCAAACTGAAAACGTGCATATGGTTCTGTAGAGTTTAGAGTCCTATCGCTCTCAGAATGTATGAGGACTAGCTACAAGGATTTTGTTTTACTAAAAGAAGCTTTAATTAAAACAGTGTGGTCCCTTTACCTGTAAACTAAGCCCCCAAGGTGGGCAGGGCAGGAGACGCACGCTCGTAATGAGCAACAGCGTGAGAGACAGACAACCCAGTTAAATGTCATAGAGAGAAGGATGTGTATGTGTGTGGGGGGGGGGGTGGAGGGGAGAGAAGAAAGGACGTGGTATCAGTCAGTGTAAGCAGGAGGGGTGGGGTGGGTGGGTGGGTGAGTGAGGCAACCCAGTGATCTTATGGTGGAAAAAAAACCCATTAACTGTATGACCCCCCAGTAAACTGCGCAAGTATGTACGTAGTGTAGTGTTAGGCAGACACACGTAGATCACTCATAAGGAAGATTAGGAAAAGACAAGCAACATTTATAGGCCATTTTATGAGGAAGGGGGATTTGGAGCACCTGGTCACAACTGGAAAGCTGGAGGGAAAGAGAGCACCAGGTAGACCCAGGGAGAGAATGCTGGACGGACTTGCAGAGTGGCTGGGGATGAGGAGGGTGGGGGGGGATGCTGGGGGCAACGAGAGATAGAGATGGTTGGAAGTCCATGGTCGCTAACGCCATGCGGCAGGGCACCTGATGATGATGATGATGATGTAGTGTTAGGCTTTTCTTTGTCCTGCCTGCACGCCCTCGCTCTCTTCCCCTCCCTCCCTCGCCCACCCCCACCCCCCACTTCACCGTCACCTGTTTGCAGTTTGAGACCTGCACCCACATTGGATACACACCACTGCGTTTGTATATCCTGTTTGTGTCTTTTTTTTGTAAATATCAAACATTTATTTTCATTATACATTGCTTATTATTCCTTGTTCATTATTCGTTGTTTATCTTCATTGTTCGTTGCTCTAGTGGTGGTGGTGGTGGTGGTGGTGGTGGTGGTGAAGTCTGGTG
>JAPXFY010000021.1:9992743-9995243 GCA_030674185.1 Monoplex corrugatus | reverse complement strand
ATTACCTAAACTTGCTTCCACATATCTCATTTCCCTAGAGACAAAAACGAACTTAATACATAAGGAAATAAGAGGGAAGCAGGGAGAATTTTTAATATCAACTAAGTAACATCATCATCTTCATCATCAGTCATTACAATGACACCTTTTCTTATTCTACTTCTTCTTGTTCTTGTTTTGCCAACAAAGATTTTGTTGCTCCTTGTTATAAGGAATGTTCTGAGCTTACCACTTTATGCTTTGTGGCTGCGTCTATGCTAGCTGAATGGGTAGCGCAAACTGTGTTGGGTTTGAGAAATTCTACATGGGAGATAACTCCGTGACTCTCAAGAGTTATGTTACTTAGTTGAACTTAATACATGTATCTAATTATCACTCCTAAGAGAAAGTACGTAAGACTGTATCGAATACATGCAGGTGAATGAACCAACAAGGCAGAAAATGATAGGTAGAAATGACAGATTTGCAAAGAAACAAGGTTGAACCAAAGAGAGTGATAGAAAAGAATACATTTCTAGCACAGAGATTCCAGAAGGTGGGGATACTGTTTATACTGAAAGAGCCCCCGGAATCCTCACAGAGGGGGGAGGAGATCAACAGATGAATTACTAGATATTTCTCCAGCACTCTGAACCAAAACTCGGATTAAACACCACCACCACCCCCAATCAAATTGTCAGCAAACGCAATATACTGGCGGAGTTCCTCAAAGAGGGTCTTTAAAACCAGTGTTGACCTACAACTGAAAATCTAAATTCCTTCAAGCCAAACCCATGCAATAAGACATTCATATGCGCTTCTCCTAAACCTGCTAACACAGATTTTGTTGCTGCTTGAGCTTGCACGACATGTTTGGTTCTGGAAGGGAGAGACGTAAGGGAAAAAAAGGGGGAGGTAGAGATGAGAGAGAGAGAGAGAGAGAGAGAGAGAGAGAGGAGGTTGGTGTATGTGTGAGAGAGAGAGAGGTTGGTTTATGTGTGTGTGTGTGTGTGAGAGAGAGAGAGAGAGAATGTGTGTGTAAGGAAAAAGAGAGAGAGAGAGACGGACAGACAGACAGACAGACAGACAGACAGAGAGAGAGACAGAGACAGAGAGAGACAGAGAAAGACGGAGACTGAGAGACTGAGAGAGAGAGAGAGAGAGAGAGACTGAGACAGAGAGACAGAGAGAGACAGAGAGTGACAGAGACAGGGACAGAGAGAGAGACAGAGCAGAGAGAATGAGAAAGAGACACAGAGAGACAGAAACAGACAGATATGCAAAGACAAAAGAGCGAGAGAGAGAGAGAGAGAGAGAGAGAGAGAGAGAGAGAGAAACAGAGAGAGCGAGACACACATACACACACACACACACACACACACACACACACACACACACACACACACACACACACACACACACACAGATACAGAGACAGAGACAGAGACAGAGTCAAAAACCACAGAGAGACAGAGACAGAGAGAGGAAGTGGTAGGGAAAAAGAGAGAGGGAGAGAGGGGGGGAGAGGGGGATAGGGGGGAAGAAAGGGGGGGGGGTTATGGGCACAAAGGGAGGATAGACTTCATGGCAACTGGTAACCTGATACATTCGCTGCCCATCTTAATGCTCCCCTCTGTCTGTTGGTGTCAGTTGGGTGTCTCACAGGTCCCGTCCTCTTTCCCCATGTCAAGACCCTGACCCTTGCCAGTACATAATTAAGGCTTAACTAACAGCGCTGTCTCAGCTTATTCTTATTGTCTTGTTTGATTAATTAACCTTTTGACTCCCACACCCTATTCACCAACTGAAAAAAACTTAACCCTTTGACTCCCTCACCCTATCCACCAGCTTCCTGCAGGAAGCTGGTGGATAGGGTGAGGGAGTCAAAGGGTTAAGTTTTTGCAGTTGGTGGATAGAGTGCGGAAGTCAAAGGGTTAATAATGTGAGGGAGTCAAAGGGTTAAGTTTTTGCAGTTGGTGGCTAGAGTGCGGGAGTCAAAGGGTTAATTTAAGATGGTAGACAGGGCACGAAAGGTTAAAGTCCAGCCGACTTCGCAGAGCCATATCAGGGCTATAACTGTTTCGAACGTATAAAACATCTGTTTGGAGGGAAAAAAATGCAGGAAAAGAAATTAGATACACATATCAATGCATGTCGAGACATGTTGATAAGTTTGGATGCCTGGGAGCGGTCATCTCACCGGACGGAAGATGCACATCGGAAGTGGCCGGCAGAATCGGCCCGGCCGGGGCAGCGTTCGGGAAGACGAGGAGCGTTCTTACCAACAAATGCCTATCAGTTAACATCAGGAAGAGAGGTCTTGAATGTTATAATTATAGAACCGATACTGTTGTACGAGTGTGAGGCGTGGACAGTCAACACGCAAAGTCGGAAGAAAACTGAGGCAACTGAAATGTGGTTTCTAAAAAGAATATTGAGAGTTCCATGGACAACAAAGAAAACAAACGAGACAATCTTGAAGGAGGCAGACACAAGAAGATCGTTAATAAAGAAGATTAGG
>JAPXFY010000021.1:9982743-9987743 GCA_030674185.1 Monoplex corrugatus | reverse complement strand
CAAATCATATATAATGAACAATCATCCATTTTACCACTACTACATAATACAAAGAAAACAACAACAAAAAATATCAGAACAGTGTTCCCACATTCAGGCCAATAATTTGTCTAGGTTTAGACAAACCAAAATCTTTTTCACACACCCACACCACACCCACACACACGCATCCATATACGCTCACACGCGGGCGCGCGCTCGTGCGCACACACACACACATCAAAACTGTAATATGATGAAACATCTGGGCTAGACCACCCAAACCTTACATTTAGTGATAATAATATAATCTTCACATAACTGCCCCAAAATACTCTGTTAACAAGGGACATCACTATGCCTTTTATTTATTTGTTTTTTGGTTTGTTTTTGTTTTTTTGTTTTTGTTAACATGTATAGTAGACCCTTAAGTGTCTATATACCCTTTCAATATCCACTTCTAACATATTCTACAAATATACCATTATTTTCATATTATTAGCTACTCTTAAATTATCGGCAAACAAAGCAAAATAAAGCAAATGAAAACAGCTCTTTACAAAACAGAGTCTATAATAAAGCAGCTTCTTTTGGAGTTAACGTGATATAGCCCACATCAGTCAAAAGAGATTAAATTAATCCCAGTATGATATTGTCTAGCACTATTGTCGGGCTTGTAAGTGTTTATGTCTTATTTTTTGTGCTTCCGCAATGTATAGTGCCACTGATTTGATTATGACTTCGTCATCAGATGACAAAATAGATACAACATCTTGTCTTTTGGCCATGTCGGATTCAAAAACTTTGCATTTTCCACGTATTGTGTCAAAAATTTGGCATTGGAATAAAAAGTGTTTTTCATTATCGACATTGTTTCCACATAAGGGGCAAGGATATACTGTGGACGTCCCAGGTTGAAACCAATTTTTATTTGCATTGAAACCAAGTGTTCTTAATCTAAATCTTGCGTAATTAGTTCTTTGCCATTTATCCGTAACAACACTGAGATATTTTTCGGTTTGAAAAACATCTTTAAATGAGAAGAACCAACTATATTTTTCTTTGTTTTCCATATCTGAGTGCCAATTTTGTTTAAACGAACAAATAAGCCTGTCTTTAAATTCATTAATAAACTGACACTCATTTCCTACTCCCTGGGACAACCACACGATTCCAAACCCAAGTTCTGATAAAGCCTTTTTTACCTGATAGGCCCAGTTCTGTTTTCCTATTTCCATTTGAGTAACCATCATTTCATATGCCTGTTTACATAACCGAGATTGTGGAAGCCTTAACAATTTCAACCAGTATTTAATACTCTTCACAAAGGTTCTAATGTATAAAGGATATCTTCCAGTTTCTCCATATAAAACAGTATTAGAAGAGTGGGATAGAGAGAGACTGAGAAAGAGAGACAGAGAGAAAGAGAGAGACAGAGAGAGACAGAGAGAAAGAGAGAAACAAAGACAGATAAAGACACAGATAGAGAGAGAGAGACAGGCAGAGAGAGAGAGAGAGAGAGAGAGAGAGAGAGAGAGAGAGAGAGAGAGAGAGAGAGAGAGGAAGAGTGAGATAGAAAAAGAGACAGTTATAGAGAAGGAGAAAGAGAGAGGAGAGAGAGAGAGAGAGAGAGAGAGAGAGAGAGAGAGAGAGGAAGAGTGAGATAGAAAAAGAGACAGTTATAGAGAAGGAGAAAGAGAGAGAGAGAGAGAGAGAGAGAGAGAGAGAGAGAGAGAGATCAACATTACACTACACGTAAATTATACATTACATAACAAAGATATTCTAACAGAGAGAGGGAGAGAGAGAGAGAGATAGAGAGAAAGAGAGAGAGAGAGAAAGAGAGAGAGAGGCAGACAAACAGACAGACAGACATATAGACAGAGACAGAGAAAGAGAGACAAAGAGACAGACAGAGACAGAGAGACAGAGAGACAGATAGACAGAGACAGAGACAGAGAGACAGATAGACAGAGACAGAGAAAGAGAGACAGAGAGACAGATAGAGACAGAGACAGAGACAAGGAGAGAAAGTGAGAGAGAGAGAGCAAGAGACAGACAGACAGACAGACAGACAAGCAGACATAGACAGACATAGACAGACATAGACAGACAGATACCCAGACAGACACACAGATAGACTGACACACAAACGGACGGACAGATTGAAGGAAAGAATAGACATTGCTATACATACACACGAAACGAAATTTGATATTTTAGGACATGGTTTGATACGCTATCGTAAAAGACGCCATGAAAAGCATTTCTAAACTCATTGGGAAACACGAAACATTATCAGTTATCAAGAGACAGAAACGGTGAGGGGGAAGTGTGACAGACAGAGGAGGGATAGAGAGAGATGGAGAAAGTGAAAGAGAGAGAGAAAGAGAGAGAGAGAAACAGAAAGAGAGACACAAATACAGATAAAGACAGAGAGAGAGACAGAGAGAGAGAGAGAGAAAGAGAGAAACAAAGACAGACAAAGACAGAGAGAGAGAGAGAGAGAAACAAAGACAGATAAAGACAGAGAGAGAGACAGAGACAGAGAGGAAGAGTGAGATAGAAAGAGAGACAGTTAGAGAGAGGGAGAAAGAGAGAGAGAGAGAGGAAGAGATAGAAAGAGACAGTTAGAGACAGGGAGAAAGAGAGAGAGAGGGAGAGAGAGAGAGAGAGAGAGAGAGAGAGAGAGAGAGAGAGAGAGATCAACATTACGCTACACGTAAATTATACATTACATAACATAGATATTCTAACAGAGAGACAGAGAGAGAGAGAGAGAGAGAGAAGCAGACAAACAGACAGACAGACAGAGACAGAGAAACAGAGACAGATAGACAGAGACAGAGACAAGGAGAGAGAGTGAGAGAGAGAGCAAGAGACAGACAGACAAGCAGACATAGACAGACATAGACAGACAGATAGACAGACCAACACACAGATAGACTGACACACAAACGGACGGACAGATTGAAGGAAAGAATAGACATTGCTATACATACACACGAAACGAAATTTGATATTTAAGTACATGGTTTGATACGCTATCGTAAAAGACGCCATGAAAAGCATTTCTAAACTCATTGGGAAACACGAAACATTATCAGTTATCAAGAGGCAGAAACGGTGAGGGGGAAGTGTGACAGACAGGGGAGAGATAGAGAGAGATTAAGAAAGAGAGAGAGAGAGAGAGAGAGAGAGAGAGAG
This sequence comes from Monoplex corrugatus, assembly GCA_030674185.1. Taxonomy (NCBI): domain Eukaryota; kingdom Metazoa; phylum Mollusca; class Gastropoda; order Littorinimorpha; family Ranellidae; genus Monoplex; species Monoplex corrugatus. The sequence goes on along the minus strand of JAPXFY010000021.1, from coordinate 9,984,557 downwards.
AAAGAGAGAGAAAAGAGAACAGAGAGACACAAAGACAGATAAAGACACAGAGAGAGAGAGAGAGAAGAGAGAAACAAAGACAGGATAAAGACAGAGAGAGAGGAGAAACAAAGACAGATAAGACAGAGACAGAGAGAGAAAAAAGACAGATAAAGACACAGAGAGAGAGAGAAAGAGAAAGAGAGAGGAGAGAGGAAGACAGAGATAGAAAGAGACAGTAGAGAGAGGAGAAAGAGAGAGAGAGAGAAAGGAGAGAGAGAGAGAGAGAGAGAGAGAGAGAGAGAGAGAGAGATCAACATTACACTACACATAAATTATACATTACATAACCTATATATTCTAACAGAGAGAGAGGAGGGAGAGAGAGAAGAGAGAGAGAGAGAGAGAGAAAGAAAGAGAGGCAGACAAAGAGACAGACAACAGAAGACAGATAACAGACAGAGACAAGGAAGATGATTTAAGACAGAGAGCAAAGAACAGAAGACAGAGACAGACAGACATAGAAAAGACATAGACAGAAAGACAGAGTAGACAGAACCGACACACAGAGATAGACTGACACACAAACGGACGGACAGATGAAGGAAATAATAGACATTAATTTTCTATACATACAGAAGTTCAGACAGAAGACGAAGAATCAGACAGACAGACAGATAAAACAGAAATAAAAACAGACAGGCATGCAAGAGACAGGTATGCAAACAGACAGGATGAAACAGGCGAGGCAGGCGGGCAGGCAGGCACGGACGGACATACAGAACATATAGACTGTTCTTATCATGCAGAGAGACAGACAGAAACAGCCACTTACAGTAAGGTGATACAAATTAATCTGCCTTCAGGAAAGTAGGGCATTTGGGTTGGATCTAACAGAATTAACCCAACACACACACAACACACACAACACACACGCACATGCACACACACACCCATGCGCGCGGGCGCGCACACACACACACAGATGAGAGAGAGAGAGAGAGAGGAGAGAGAGAGAGGGGAGAGAGAGAAAGAGAGAGAGAGAGAGAGAAACACACACAAAAACACGCACACACACACGCACTCTCTCTCTCTCTCTCTCATCCACACACACACACACTCACACCACATGCACACATACATACACGCACATACACAGACTCTCTCTCTCTCTCACTTCACCCATCTGTCACTCATTCACTCATTCATTTATTCGCTCATTCGTTCACTCATTCACTCACTCATTTACACGCACGAGCAGCACACACACACACACACACACACACACACACACACACACACACACACACACACACACACACACACACACACACACACACACCACACACACACATGCACACAGTCTCACTCTTTCTTTCTCTCTGTCTGTCTGTTTTGTCTGTCTGACTGTCTGTCTGTTTTTGTGTTTGTCTGTTTATGTCTATCTGTAAGTCTCTCTCTTGCCTGTTGTTTGTCTGTCTGTCTGTCTGTCTGTCTGTCTTCTTGTGTCGCAATTGTGTTTTCATGAAGTCTATTGTATTGATATCAGATGATAACAATAGCTTTATGACTACTTTCAGTTCATTTGCTTATGTTCAGCCGACTACTGAGCCATATCAGCTAACCCAGTGAAGTTCAGTTCTATGCTATCCCAGCCGACACATTAAAAAGCCATATTAGTGGATAACAAACACATGAAAGTTCAAGTTCATATTGCTTATAGCCCAGCCGACTACTAGAGCCATATCAGGGCTAATGATACTACTGAAATGTCTGGACATTTACATAGCGCCTCTTATCAAGCACAAAGTGCCTTACAATTTACGATATTTAAC
>JAPXFY010000021.1:9970243-9975243 GCA_030674185.1 Monoplex corrugatus | reverse complement strand
TGCTGCTGATAAGAATAGATTCTTATTCATTATTATTTCTCTTCTTCATCTTCTTTTCATTATTCTTCTCATTCCTGTTCTTGTTCTTCTTGGTTTTCTTGTTCTTGTACATGTTCTTCTTGTTCTTGTTCTTCTTGTTCTTGTTGTTGTTGTTGTTGTTTTTCTTCTACTTCTTCTTCTTCTTCTTCTCATTAATGTTTTGTGAGTGTGTGTGTGCGTGTGTGTGTGTGTGTGCGTGTTGTGTGTGTGTGTGTGTGTGTGTGTGTGTGTGTGTGTGTGTGTGTTGTGTGTATGTGTGTTTGTGTGTGTATGTATGTATGTATGTATGAACGTACGTATGTATGATGTGTGTGTATATGTGTGTACATGTATGTGTGCATGTGATTGTATGTGTGTATATGGGTGTGAGTGTGTGTGTGTATGTGCGTGTTGTGTTGTGTGTGTGTGTTATTCCCCCGTCCGGGGGAGTATGACCTGTTTGATGATATCATCTGCATCTGAATCTAACTCTCGGTCTGTCTGTATGTATGTATGTGTGTCTGTCTGTCATTCTGTCCCTGTCTGTTTCCTTCTCACTCTTTCTCTCTTCCTCTCTCTCTATCCCTGTCCCTGCCCTCTCCTTACCTCCGTTTCTCCTTCCATCCTCTCTCTCCTTCTCTGTCTCACCCTCTCTCTCCCCTCTCGCTTTCTCTCTCTATCAATCTCGCTCCCTTCCTCTCTCTGTGCTGCTGAACTTCATCAGCCAGGTAAGGGTTGACTTTCAGCAAGTTCAGGTGCACATATGCCATCTCTCTGCCTGCCAGTGATAGCAGTTTGTGTGTTGGTAAACACACGTCACACAGGTATGCCCATCACATACCACTGAGCCTCCAGGGACCTGTTTGCTACAGACTCAACGCAATAGGCTCGTCACGCGGCGTACAGATGTCGGTGAACCTACACATTGCGGAAGTCAACTGATGTTCTGTAGAAGTGTTGCGCAGTCTACGGCGTCAGAATCAGAATACATTGAATCACGGGTTCTAACCCTTACCTTAACCCTAACTAACCTTAACCCTAACCCTAACAATAACCCTAGCCCTAACCCTAACCCTAACCCTACACATTGCCGAAGTCAAGAGATATTCTGTTGTGGTCAGGCAGAATTGGAATACATTGAATCAGGGGTTCTAACCCTAACCCTAAACCTAACTCACCCTAACACTAACCTTAACCCTAACCCTAACTAACCCTAACACTAACACTAACCTAACCCTAACCCTAACCCTAACGCTAACCCAAACCCTAACCCTAACCCTAACCCTAACTAACCCTAACACTAACCCTAACCCTAACCCTATCCCTATCCCTAACCCTAACCCTACTTACCCTAGCCCTAACCCTAACCCTAACAATAACCCTATCTCTATCCCTAACCCTATCCCTAACCCTAACCTAACCCTATCCCTATCCCTAACCCTAACCCAAACCCTAACATTAACCCTAATCCTAACCCTAAATAACCCTAATCCTAAACACATCCCTAACCCTACACATTGCGGAAGTCAAGAGATCTTCTGTAGAAGTGTTGCGCAGTCTACGGCGTCAGAATAAGAATTCATTGAATCACGGGTTCTAACCCTAACCCTAACCACTAACTAACACGTCTAACCAACCTAACACTAACTACCCAAACTACACTATCCTAACCCTAACTCTAACCCTAACCTTAACCCTAACCCTAACCTTAACTAACCCTAACCCTAACCCTAACCACATTCCTAACCCTACACATTCCGGAAGTCAAGAGATGTTCTGTAGAAGTGTTGGCAGTCAACGGCGATAGAATCACAATACACTGAATCACGACTTCTAACCCTAACCCTAACCCTAACTAACCCTAGCCCTAACCAAACCATAACCCTAACCCTAACCTCAACCCTATCCCTACCCCTACCCCTACTACCCTAACCCTAACCTTCTGTAGAAGTGTTGCGCAGTCAGAATACATTGAATCACGGGTTCTAACCCTAACCCTAACCCCAACCCTAACTAACCCTAACGCTAACCCTAACCCTAACCCTAACACTAACCTAACCCTACCCTAACCCTAACCCTAACCCTACCCTACCCTAACCCTAACCCTACCCTAACCCTAACCCTAACCCTAACCCTAACCCTAACCCTAACCCTAATCCTAACCCTAACCCTAACCCTAACCTAACTTACACATTTCGGAAATCAAGAGATCTTCTGTAGAAGTGTTGCGCAGTCTACGGCGTCAGAATAAGAATACATTGAATCACAGGTTCTAACCCTAACCCTAACCCTAACCTTAACCCTAACTAACCCTAATCCTAACCCTAACCCTAACCCTACCAACCTTAACCCTAACTAACCTAACCCTAACCTTAACCCTAACCCTAATCCTAACCCTAAGCCTAACAATAACCCAACCAATACCCTAACGAGTCATAACGCTAAACCTAACCCTAACACTAATCATAACCATAACCCAAACCCTATTTTTAATCCTAACCGGAACCTATCCTAACCTAAACCTAACCCTTACCCTAACACTCAACCCTAACACTAACCCTGACCCTATCATAACGTATCCTGGCGTAAACCAGGCCCAAGAGATACAGACACCTGCGGTGTTGATCTAGAGATTTAACCCTTTTACTCCCGCACTCTATCCATCAACTGCAAAAAAAAAAAAAAAAAAAAAAAACTTAACCAATTGACACTCTCACCCTCTCCCCAGCTTTCTGCAGTGAGGGAATCAAAGAAATAAGATTTTTGTTTTTGGTTGTATGATTGATTATGCGGGTTACTGGTGGACAGGGCGCAGGAGTTGAAAGGTCAAACAACACGCTCAGTGACGTAGTCATAAAGTAGACGAGACTCGACTGTGTGGTCCCAGTCTTCCCAACGAGTCTATAGCACGCTCAGCTCTGGTTAGCCTCCGATTAGGGCCGAACAAATCCCACACTGATTTAAACAGAACTGGGGATTCGAACCTATAACGTTCCTGTCGGTGGTTCGTTGCGCTAACCACTACACCACGGCGACTATGTTATTTGAAAGTGTTTTTGGTTTGTATGTCGTGGTAAAAAGACGCAGGCAAACGCATGGCTGAACCTGTTTCTTGAATACCAATCGGTTTGTCTGAAGTTTGTTTTAAAGATGGTGGTCTGACCGTTCATGTGGTACACGTAATTACAAAGTCCATGGACTACCACATTGTGACATTAAAAAAAAAAAAACTGTATGTCTTTAATATCAAGTTTATAGATATTGGCTACTTTGAATTTTTTTCCTTTTAATATTTCGTTGTAATGTTATGTATAGTTAATAATTTTATCATGCTTTCTTTGCTGCAATGGGTGTCACGTAACCTATTATATAAAACTGCCTGTCTGTCTGCCTGTCTGTCCCGTCTGTCTGTCGTCTCTCTCCTCTCTCTCTCTCTCTGTCCCCTGTCTCTTCTCGTGTCTGTCTGTCTGTGCCTGATGTATGTCTGTCCGTCTGTCTTTCTCTATCTCCATCCGTCCTCTCTCTACCGTCTCCTCTCTCTCCATCTCTTTCTCTCTCTCTTTTTCTCACACATACAACACACAACACACACACACACACAACACACACACCACACACACAACACACCACCACCACACACACACACACATACACACAACACACACACACACACACAATATGTGCAACGACAAAAGAAAGATTCGTATGGAGGGCCATGATCGCTAACGCCTCGGGGCGGGGCACATGATGATGATGATGATGATGATGATGTAATGATGATGATGATGATGATGATGACAGCTTTAAACCATAAAGCCACCCACATCGCTGTTACCTTTGAGGCCCCAGTTGCTGTACAGAAATTTCACCATGGGCGAGTTTCCTTTTCTGAAGTTTACTTTTCCAGCTTAGCGTTTACCTGTTTCTTCAGGGAAAGTTCCACATTTAGTGTGCATAGCCACGCTGAACTGTTCCACCACCCATACAGCCACACACGCCCAACGCGCACGCCGCGCACACACACACACACACACACAACACACACACACACACACGCATGCCACACACACACATATTACACACACACATACACACGCACATATCTACCCGTACCCAAAAATATATAAGCCAGTGCAGAAATCACGGCGCTCTAGCGCGCGAGCGCGCGCACGCTACACACTCACTCACATACACACGTGCGCGCATACACACACGCGCGTACTACACACACACCACACATACAAGCGCGCCGATACACACGCTCGCGCTCACGCATATATAACACACACACACAAACATACCACAATACTACACGACATACTTTAATGCATGTGCACTCACACATACACACGCAAACACACACACACACATACTCACACACACAAACAAACAACACAACACATACAAATACACAGACGCACCAGACACCAATACACACACATCACACCACAAACAAACACAGCACAGACCCCCACACACACACACCACACACACACACACACCACCACAGACACAAACATACAGACACACAGACACCACCACCACCCCTCACACACACACACACACACACACACACACACACACACACACACACACACACACAGAGGTATACAAAACCAAACCAAAAGAAAAGAAGAAAAAAATACAGTGGAATGTGGACCCCCTGCATAGACACCTGCATAGGCACCTGAATGGACACCTGCATGGACACCTACACAGACACCTGCATAGACACCTGCATACGTACCTGCATAGACACCTACATAGCCACCTGCACTGCTACTGTCTTTACGTTTAAACTGCGGCCACTGCACGCAGACGATCTTTGCTTTACCGTCTGATCCCGAGGACTACCACGAAACTGGGCTTTACTTTTGTCCAAGAAGAATTCATCGTGTTCGGACAATTCCGTATGCGCTCTCCTCAAATCTACGTGCCCCCTCTTTGCCCTACTTCACTCTTGTCCTTCCCTCTCTCAATTT
>JAPXFY010000021.1:9960243-9967743 GCA_030674185.1 Monoplex corrugatus | reverse complement strand
TGATGGGGATTAGTAAGTCAGGAGGGATCAAATACACTTTCACTTGTCCACGTTTAATGCTCAGTGGAACAACTATATGTGACCTCCCACCACGAAATCAGTCTTAACTAGCATTTTGGGCATTTTGAAATATACATATCACTGGAAAGTGTACATTCTGCTGATTGTTTTGCTACTTAAATAAAGCTTGTACTCAAAAAAAATGTGGAAGTTATGCATGTTTAAAGTCACTAAGTTGTATGATGGCCATTTTGAGAAAACGGCCCCTAAAGTTTTTGCGTGCTCTCCTACACATTTTCCTTAAATTTCTTTATTTGGTGGCTTTGACCCAGTTTGTTTCTAATTTTCGCTGTTATTATCTGAAAGGTGCACCAAAGAGCTTTCCATCAGTATATTACACGTGCGGGTACTGTAAAGTTACGGTTCATAATAAGAGACAAAAATAGTTACTTTTGGTAGGAAATTGCGTTCTTTCTGCTGCGATCAGTGCATTAAAATCCATTTTAAATTGAGTAATAATATTTTTTCAAGAAAATCATTTCTGTGGGGGATAGATTATAGTCTACAGAAATCAATTTTGAGAAAAAGTCAAAACACCCCAGATAGACCCTCAGTCACCTTTTCAGCTCCTAGTGCTGTTCGACTGACTGCGAGTTAAGACTGATTTCGTGGTGGGAGGTCACATATGCCAATGTTCTCAACGTAGAAAACAAGATTTTCTTCATGACATGTTCTTAAATCTTGATGTACACAATAAAACCTTCATTGATTAGAGTATCATTTTATATGTTTCGTAAGTTATAGTTTATTTGTACGTAAACAATACTTGTCTTAAATGTACTCGTATAAACTGATATCGTTTCTGTTATCACAGTGTTCGTTGATGCTTGATTATCATTCAGCAAAAAGATATAATTTGTGAAACAAATTCATAAAAAAAAATTTTTTTAAATGTTGGCATGTGCTCAGATCTTGATGTTCATTTTTAAATTTCCAATTTATAAAATATTATTAATATATTCTGTATGCTATATGGAGTTCATATGTTAATATTGTCATTACATATGTATGTAATTTTTTGTCATTTGTTCGTTGCCACATTGTGTGTTAGATATCTGTTTGTTGTGAAGCAAAAGAAAAATAAAAAAGTTATAAAATAAAAAGTCAGTGGGAATTAGAGCCATTGTCCAACTGGATTCAAAACGTGTCATGCTTATAATCATATCAGTCAAGCCTGCTGCACGTTCTTGTGGCCTCGTTACACGTGGAAACAAACATATCCCTAAATTAATGTCAGTTTAACCCCTTGGATTCCCTCACCCTACACACTAGCATCTGCATCGTCATACAATGAAAGCAAAGCAAAAAACAAAACAAAACAAAACAAAAAAACAACAAGAACAATAACAAAAACAAAAAACAAACAAAACAAAACAAAACTAAAAAAAAATCCAGAAAAAAACGAAAACAAGAAAACAAAATAAAGCAAAAGCAAAAACAAAAAAGAAAACCAACACCAACTTTTTGACTCGCTAAACTTATACTGCATCATCACCAGGGATACGAAGCAAATACTTAACCATTGACTCCCTCACTCTATCCACCACCTTACTTCAGGAAGCTGGTGGAAAGGGTAAGAGAGTCAAAGAGGTAAGTTTTTGCAATCTACTAATGATTTACACAGCAGCTCATACAGTGAAAATCCCAAGCTAGTTCTAAGAATGTCTGAAAAGAAATGGAACTTGGAGTATGTTCGTGAGGGATTCAGCTCGATCAGAATTTCCATATGAGCTCCATTCAAATCTGCCAGCGATATTCTGACAGACCCTTGAGCCAGCGGAAAACCCAAGCATTGGCAAGATCTTGGAAATGGACAAAAAAAAAAAAAAAAGGGGGGGGGGTAGGGGAGGGTACCAATGAAACACTAAGCTGACACCACCAGAATGATGGAAACATGAAGATGGGCAGTGAACAGGTCAGTTTTTTAATGTTGCGGGCTGGGATTGAACTCGAGATATCAGATCTTGAGTTCATTCCTCTATCAGAAGAACCACTCAGCCAATGTAAAAACATGAAAACTTGATCTGCGCGAGGGTTGATTCCATTATCCCGTGTCAGGGGCATGTCACTCTAACAGCTATTAACGTCAGACTCTCAAGTGTTTGACAAGAGCGCAAGCGACAAGAGGTGAACAGACATTAGAGAACATACATGTCAACCCATACCCTTATGGTTTAGGTACAATTTACCAAACGTACAATGCTTAAACAAAATACCGTCCGCTTATTCCTTTTTCTGCCTGTTATAATGCTCAAACAAAATTCTGCCTGCTAATGTCTTCTGCTTATTATACTGTTTTTACGAAATTGTGTCAGCTACTTTCTTCTTCTGCCTGTTATGTTTTAACAAAATTCTGCCTGCTAATTTCTTCTTCTGCCTGATATGATGCTTAATTAAACAAAATTCTGTCAGCTGATTCCTTCATGTGCCTGTTATAATGCTTTAACAAAATTTTGTCTGCTAATTTCTTCTTCTGCCTGTTATAGTGCTTTAACAAATTCTGTGTGCTAATTTCTTCTTCTACCTGTTAGAATGTTTTAACAAAATTCTGTCTGCTAATTTCTTCTTCTGTCTGTTATAGTACTTTAACAAATTCTGTCTGCTAATTTCTTCATCTGCTTGTTATGATGCTTAAACGGAAAAGATGTCAGCTAATTCCTTCTTCTGCCTGTTATAATGCTTAAACAAATAGATGTCAACTAATTCCTCCTTCTGCCTGTTATAATGCTTAAACAAATAGATGTCAACTAATTCCTCCTTCTGCCTGTTATAATGCTTAAACAAATAGATGTCAACTAATTCCTCCTTCTGCCTGTTATAATGCTTAAACAAATAGATGTCAACTAATTCCTCCTTCTGCCTGTTATAATGCTTAAACAAATAGATGTCAACTAATTCCTCCTTCTGCCTGTTATAATGCTTAAACGAAGAGATGTCAGCTAATTCCTCCATCTGCCTGTTACAATGCTTAAACAAACAGATGTCAACTAATTCCTTCTTCTGCCTGTTATAATGCTTAAACAGAATGTTACCAGTTTCAGTTCACTTTCAGTTTCTCAAGATGATGTCTCTACGCTCGGAATGAATTCCATATACACTAACGTCACAAGTGCCATGTGATGAAGATCTAGAATGATCACGGCACAAGCCTTAAGCCTGCACATAAACCCACGAGCTGGCCAGGTCCTGAAGTCCTACTTAGATAGTTCCATAACCCTGGGGTTGTAGGGGAGTGAGTTGGCAGAGACCTTTACTTTTCCCGAGGCCAACACCACGAGGGCGGCGCCCATCCCCTCTGGTGCCGTGACCAGGATTAGAGATAATGTTATCTACTAATTCATTTCTGTACATGTTACAATGCTTAAAATGTTATCGACTAATTCATTCTTCTGCCTGTTATAATACTCAAAAATGTTATCGACTAATTCATTCCTCTGCCTGTTATAATGCTTAAACAAAATGTTATCAACTAATTCATTTCTCTACCTTTTATAATGTTTAAAAATGTTATCAACTAGTTCCTTCATCTACCTGTCATAATACTTAAACAAAATTCTGTCAACTAATTAATTCCTTCCTCTACCTGTTATACGTGTAATGCTTAAACAAAATGTTATCAACGAATTCATTTCTCTACCTGTCATAATACTTAAACAAAATTCTGTCAACTAATTCCTTCCTCTACCTGTTATAATACTTAAACAAAATTCTGTCAACTAATTCATTCCTCTGCCTGTTATACATGTAATACTTAAACAAAATTCTGTCAATGAATTCCTTCCTCTACCTGTTATAATACTTAAACAAAATTCTGTCAACTAATTCCTTCCTCTACCTGTTATAATGCTTAAACAAAATGTTATCAACTAATTCCTTCCTCTACCTGTTTTTCTTAAACAAAATTCTGTCAGCTAATTTCTTCCTCTACCTGTTTTTCTTTAACACGCCGGTCTTGCCAGCACCCTGAAGAAAGCAGGTCTGCGGGTCAAAATCTTCGCCATAGAGGTCGGGGCAAGAGGGTTTGTGGGCACCTCCGCTTATGATCTCATGAAACAACTCGCCATTTCTGGGAAGAAGAGGACTAGAGCCCTTAAAGCGATGGCAGAGGCAGCAGAAAGGAGCTCAAGCTGGATCTGGGCAAGGGGGAACCAAAAGTGAACTTCATAAGGACTAAATTCCCTACAGATGATGTGTGCCCCGTTAGCACATTGGTAAAACCGCGTACCGCAGTTTTGAAGCGCAGAATCGCCCAGGTTCGCTCCCCGGCGTGGGAAAAAAAAAAAAAAAAAAAATAGACAACAGCAGAAGGGCATCCAGGAGTCATGACCTGGATGTGGCCCGGCCCCCCGAGAGTGTAAGGAATTCAGGGCCGAAACACTTGTCTAAAGGGGGTTACTTCTCTGAAGACCTTCTGTTGTCTAGCTCTCCCTAGAGTTTCTTTCTACCTTAAACAAAATGTTATCAACTAATTCCTTCCTCTACCTGTTTTTCTTAAACAAAATTCTGTCAGCTAATTTCTTCCTCTACCTGTTTTTCTTTAACAAAATTCTGTCAACTAATTCCTTCCCCGCGTGCCTCAAACAAAGTCTATTAGCAATCCTGTTGGACTCCTCGAGTCTGCGAAAATCTCAATCTCCTGGCAATGTCTTGAAATGGGAGAGAAGGACATGACCCACGAACCATTAAGCTAACAACTGTGGAATGATGATGATGATCATCATCAGGTGTTCTGCCGCATGGCGTTGGCGACCATGGACTTCCAACCATCTCTATATCTCGTTGTCCCTGGCATCTCCCCACCCTCCTCATCCCCAGCCACTCGGCAAGTCCGTCCATCATTCTCTCCCTTGGTCTACCTGGTGCTCTCTTTCCCTCCAGCTTTCCCATTGTGACCAGGTGCTCCAAATCCCCCTTCCTCATAAAATGGCCTATAAATGTTGCCTGTCTTTTCCTAATCTTCCTTATGAGTGATCTACTTGTGTCTGCCTCCATCAAGATTGTCTCGTTTGTTTTCTTTGCTGTCCATGGAACTCTCAACATTCTTCTTAGAAACCACATCTTGGCTGCCTCAGTCTTGCTCTGGCTTTGCTTGTTGACTGTCCACGCCTCGCATCCGTACAACAGTATTGGTTCTATATAACATTCAAGGACTCTCTTTCTGATGTTAATTGATAAACATTTGTTGTCATCTTCTTGAATGCTGTGGAATGATGGCCATGTTTAAGTTGGTCAACAAACAGGTCACATTTTATGCGGGGAGAGGGGACTGAATTTAACAATTTAAGTGATTTAGAGTCAACAACTCTTATCAACAGTCTGAAATATTGTTAAAGTTCTGTGAAAAGCAATTCTTCGTCCATTACACTAATTGGGCATTGGATGTCTTTTTGATAGGTCTTCACTTTCCCCGCTCTTTCCCTCCCTCCCTCTCTGTCCCTCTGTCTACCTGTCTCTGTCTCTCTGTATCTTTCTCTCTCTCTCTCTCTCTCTGTCTCTCTCTCTCTCTCTCTGAGTGTGTGTGTGTGTGTGTGTGTGTGTGTGTGTGTGTGTGTGTGTGTGTGTGTGTGTGTGTGTGTGTGTGTGTGTCTCGCTCTCTTTCTCTGTCTCTGTCCCTCTTTCTCTGTCTTCTCTCACGTCTGTCTCTCTGTATGTGTCTCACCCCTCTCTCTTTCTCTCTCTCTCTCTCTCTCTCTCTTCTGTCTGTCTCTCTGTCTAACTCTTTCTCTCTGTATCACTGTCTTTCTGTCTCTTTTTCTTCTCTATCTTTCGTTCTGTCTTTCTGTCTCTTTTTTCTGTCTGTCTCTTTCTTTCTCTCTCTTCTCTCTGCCTCTGTCTGTCTCTCTTCTCTTTCTTTCTTTCTCTGTGTCTCGAAATGTCTCTCTGTCTATCCCTTTCTGTTTCTGTCTCTGTCCCTCTCTGTGTCTCTGTATCTATCTCTGTCTCTCTCTGTCTGTGCCTGTCTGTCTGTCTGTGTCTGTCTGTCTGTCTGCCTCTCTCACTCTCTCTGTCTCTCTGTTTCTGTCTCTGTCCCTCTCTGTGTCTCTGTATCTATCTATCTCTGTCTCTCTCTGTCTGTGCCTGTCTGTCTGTCTGTGTCTGTCTGTCTGTCTGCCTCTCTCACTCTCTCTGTCTCTCTGTTTCTGTCTCTGTCTCTGTCTGTCTGTCTGTCTGTCTGTCTGTCTCTCTCTCATTCTTTCCCTCTCTCGTAGTTATGACCGACTGAGCTGTGCAGAACTCAACAAATGAAAATTCAAAACAATTTACGGGATGCCAGAGTTGTGTTTTGTAAAGAGGGGGGGGGGGGGGGGGGGGGGGGGGGCTCGTAATTTCGAAGAAGCACTGACGAGGAGTCTTATCATAATTATTCAATTGTTTTGCTTTGTGGGGGCGTGTGACTTTCTACCATGAAAATTATTGCACACAAACAGAAAAGCCCGAAGAATACGTTGCAATTATTATGCTAGTTGGCAAAGCCGTGAACTCAAGATCCGACGTCTGAGTTCAATCCCAGCCCGCAACACTGAAACAACTGGCCTGTCCACTGCCCATCTTTAATGTATCCATCGTCCTGGTGACGTCAGTGTAGCGTTTTATACGTCCCTCTTCCCCTTTCCCCTTTCTGAAGACAGTGCCGGTGCATAGGGTTTTGTGCAGATTTGATAAGTCTGTCAGATAATTTGGATGGACCGCATATGGAGTTTTCCGAGTGCAGGGAATCCCTCTGGAAGAAAGTCCAAACTCTGTAGTCTCATCTTCACCCAGAATAATAACAGCAACAATAATGAACATAATGGCTACCTGGCTACCTACTTGTCTCTCAGTGAAAAGGCTACTTACTGCGTAGCTTTCATCGGCGATCCGGCCGACTTCTTCAGCGCAACTGCTGGGCTGAGAACTGGCTTCAACGATAATGAACATTTACGGTTGGTCTAACAATGCTTGTTGTTGTTGTTGTTGTTGTTGTTGTTGTTGTTGTTGTTGCTGTTTAAAGCCCAGCCGACTGCGTAGAGCCATATCAGGGCTATAACCGCTTCAAAGCATACAAAACTTGGACAGAAAAAAAAAGAAAAGAAGATTAAGTACACATATCAATGCATTCGCGCACATAATCTAAGGACATGCCCCCGGCGTTGACCACTCCGTCCAATTCATCTCACAGGGGATTTAAAAAGCATACCTGAATACAAATTTAAAGATACCTAAGGACACAAAAAAAAACAACAAAAAAACAGGCATAAATTACCTAAAAATGCTTCCGCATATCTCACCTCCCTAGAGCCGAAAATGCACCTAATACATGTTCTCAATTATCAATCCTAAGAGAAAGTACATACGACTTTGTCGAACACATACAGGTAAATGGACCAGCATGGCAGAAAATGATAGGAAGAAACGACAGAAAGGAAAGGAACAAGGCAGAAACAAAGAGAGTGACAGAAA
>JAPXFY010000021.1:9940243-9952743 GCA_030674185.1 Monoplex corrugatus | reverse complement strand
GAAGTGTGCACAAGTTGATATTCATTGTGAAGATGGTGGTGGTGGCGGAAGAAGAAAAGAAACATTGTTCGTCCATTCCGTCGATTTTCTGTACATTCAATCCGCCCTCCCAGTCTCTCTGGCGATGTTTTCCCAGGCAGCTGCAAGTTATGTCTCTGTAGTGATTTTCATCACCAGTCTCGTATATGCAAGGCCTTGATCTCACGGCAGCAATAAACTTCTCGTCGTACATGTTTCTCTTACAAGAAAGATAATTCGATGTGAAATCAAAAGAAGAGTTCGGGTGGGGAGGGGGTGCGGCGTGGGGGTGGGGGGTTGGAGGGACCCTGCAAGCACGTCCGGAGAATTTCCGTCCGTGTACGGGCAGGCCCAGCCGGGCTTACTATAAACACTCTTTCCGTCGCCAGTGACAAACAGAGGTTTGCTGTACACGTTCTTTTTGGTAGGAAACGTCCGTGGCCGTCCGGCTTACTTTGCACACACCCTAAGGTGGCGTAGAACATGGGATGGACAAAACAGAAAGAACGCAAAAAGGTAACCTCCCTGAGTGCGATGAAAAAAAAAAAAAAAGAAAAAAAAAAAAAAAAGAAAAAAAAAAAAAAAAAAAAAAAAAAAAAAAAAAAAAAAAAAAAAAAAAAAAAAAAAAAAAAAAAAGCCTGACACAGTTCATCCTGATACTGTTACAACGAAAGGCGACGAGAAGTGAAAATCATGATGCTATGGAGTTTGATGGCGGATTGAGACTGCGTGACAGGGCTGTGCTCCACGACTTCTCTCAACCAGGCCCGAGAGATACAAATACCTGTTGTGGTGGTGAAGAATATGAGTAAGGCTTTCAGTAACACATCCGTGAAGTATATGGCATCGAGATGTCCCTGTCTGTTCATTGAGCCAACGGCAGCGCCCAGGTTTGTATGTATAGGAGTGGGTTGGGAACGAAGCATCTCACTGTTTTGGGATTGCTGTTGGGATTCCAACCCCTAATGTCCCAACTGGTAGTGCCTTGTGCTAACCACTGCATCACGGTAAGTGGTATCTTCAATTAAATCTCTGCTCTCTGTCTGTGTGTCTGTCTGTCTGTGTGTCTGTCTGTCGTCTGTCTGTGAGAGAGAGAGAGAGTTATTTAAAATCCATGAACAAGTGTTGTGATATCATCATCATCATCGTCATCACCATCGTCGTCGTCATCATCATCATCGTCGTCGTCGTTGTCTCCACCGTCGTCATCGTCATCATTGTAATCGTCTCATCATCATGGTCATCGTCGTCGTCGTCGTCGTCGTCGCGTCGAAATCGTCGATGTCGCCATCATTGTCGTCGTCACATTGTCATCGCATCGCATCGTCATATATCTCATCAGCAGCAGCAGCGCACCACCACCACCACCACCACACCATCATCATCATCATCATCATCTCATCATCTCATCTCATCATCATCATTTCAGCGCTTTGTGGAGAAGATACTGTGTCGCCATTTTGATGCTCAGATCTATTAACCAACATCGTTTAGAAAAAAGAGAGAGCGCAGGAAAAACAGATGTGCGATACACGGTCTAGGTGAAGCAACCTCTGAAAAATAATCTCCGCCTTCAGTTTTGGCACAGTAGTCTCCCATCAAACAATTTTGCACACCTGCATACGCTGAGAGAGAGAGAGAGGGGGGGGGGAGGGATAGGAAGGAGAGAGAGAGAGAAGAGAGATACAGATACAGACAGATAGACAGACAGACAGACAGACAGATAGATAGACAACAGACACACAGAAAAAACTACGGAGACAAAATGTGTTTATATGTGTGTGTGTGTGTGTGTGTGTGTGTGTGTGTGTGTGTGTGTGTGTGTGTGTGTGTGTGTGTGTGTGTGTGTGTGTGTGTGTTTGTGTTCGCGCTCGCGCTTGTGCGTGTATGTATGTGAGTGTGTGTGTGTGTGGGGGGGGGGAGGGAGAGAGAGAGAGAGAGAGAAAGAAAGAGAGTCAGACAGACAGACAGACTGACTGACAGACAGACAGACAGACAGACTGACAGACAGACAGAAAGAGACAGAGACAGACAGAGAGAGAGAGAGACAGAGACAGAAACAGGGACAGAAAAAAGATAGAAAGGGGGAGAAAGACAGATATAGACAAGAAACTGATAGATAGCAATGTATGCGCGCGTGTGTTTGTGCGCGTGAGAGAGAGATGAGAGAGAGAAGTGGGGAAGAGTAGAGAGAGAGAGATGGAGAGAGGGAGAGAGGGTGGGGAAGAGAGAGAAGATGAGGGAAGAGTGAGAGAGAGAGAGAGAGAGAGAGAGAGAGTTATTTAAAATGCATGTACAAATGTTTTCATTATCATCATCCATCATCATCATCATCATCATCATCATCGTCGTCGTCGTCGTCGCGTCACCGTCGTCGTGATCATTGTTATCGTCGTCGTCGTCCTCTTCCTCATCATAATCATCATCATCGTTGTCGTCGTCGTCGTTTTCGACGTCGTCATTATCATTGTCGTCACCACCGTCATCGTCATCACCACCATCAACATTGCCGTCGTCGTCATCATCATCAGGATCATCATCAGCATCAGCATCATCATCCTTCAAAATAACTTCCACTTACTGAGGAATATTAAGGTGTTTGAAGATATCATCATCATCATCATCATCATCATCATTCATATCATCATCACCATCATCATCATCATCATCATCACATTTCACTCGTTTCTTGTGGAGAAGATATCTGTGGTAATATTATTAGTGTTGCCATTTTGAAGCTCAAATCTGATTAACCAATATCGTTTAGAAAACATCGAGCGTAGGAGAGTGATACACGGTCTAAGGGAAGCAATCTATGAAAAGTCTCTGCCTCCAGTTTTGACACAGTAATCTCCCATGAAACAATTTTGCGGACAGGAGTAGCGCCTTAATATTCCTCAATAAATGACAGAAATTATTTTGAAGGATGATAATATGAGTGATGATAATGGTGATGATGGTGATGATGACGACGACGATGATGATGTTGGTGAAGACGAGAGAGACAGAGAGAGAGAGAGACAATAAAATGGACAGACAGACATAGAGACAAGAAACTAAAAGACAGAAATGTATGCACATGTGTGTGCGCGCATGAGGAGAGAGAGAGACAGAGAGAGAGAGAGAGAAGAGGAGAGAGAGAGAGAGAGAGGAGAGAGAGGAGAGAGAGAGAGAGAGAGAGAGAGAGAGAGAGGAGAGGTTATTCAAAATCCATGTACAAATGTTGTCATATCATCATCATCATCATCATCATCATCATCATCATCATCATCATCAATCATCTTCGGTCGTCGTCGTCGCTGCCGTCGTCGTCATCATTGTCATCGTCATCATCATCAATCATCTATCATTCATCAATTCATGTGTCCATCACCATCGTCGTCATCGTCGTCGTCGTCCTCCTCGTCCTCCTCATAATCAACATCATCATCATCATCGTTATCATCATCGTCGTCGTTGTCGTCGTCGTCAACGTCGTCATCGTAATCGACGTCACCTTTGTCAGCGTCATCACCATCACCATCATTATCATCATCATCGTCATCGTCGTCGTCGTCGTCATCATCGTCGACGTCGTCGTCGTCGTCGTCATCATCGTCGTCGTCGTTCATCGCGTCGTCTCATCATCATCATCATCATATCATCATCATCATCATCATCATCATCATCATCATCATCATTTCAGTCACTAGATAACTGTGGAAATTACTGTTGCCATTTTGATTGATGATGACAACGACGACGACGATGACGACGACGACGATGAGGTGATGATCGATGGTGACGACGACGTCGACGACAATGATGATGATGGTGAAGAGGAGGACGATGACGATAAGACGAGACGACGACGATAGTGAAGACGACCACGATGACAACGATGACGACGATGATGATGACGATGACAGTGATGCGACGACGGCGGCGATGATGATAATGATGATGATGATATGACAACATTTGTTTATGGGTTTTAAATCACTCACGCACTCTCTCTTTCTCTCTTTGTCTCTGTCTTCTCCCCATCTCTCTCTCTCTCTCTCTCTCTCTGTCCCTCGATCACGCGCATACATTTCTGTCTCTCAGTTTCTTGTCTCTGTGTCTGTCTGTCCCATTTTATCTGTCTGTCTCCCACTTTCTCTCTTTTTCTGTCCTCTGTCTGTCTGCTTCTCTCTCTCTCTCTCTCTCCTCATCCCAACACACAGACACACAACGACACACATACACACAGACACACAGACACACACACACGCACACACACACGCACACACACATACACACACACACACACACACACACACACACACACACACACACACACACACACACACACACACACAAACATATTTTGTCTTTCTCGCAGTTTTTCTCTCTGTTGTCTGAATGTGTGTGTGTGTGTGTGTGTGTGTGTTTTGTGTGTGTGTGTGTGTGTGTGTGTGTGTGTGTACATGTGTTGTGTGTGTGTGTGTGTGTGTGTGTGTGTGTGTGTGTGTGTGTGTGTGTTGTGTTGTCTTCATGACCCTCTCTCTCTCCCCCTCTGAGCGTATGCCGGTGTGCAAAATTGTTTGATGGGAGACTACTGTGCCAAAACTGAACACACAGACCTTTTTCAGAGGTTGCTTCCCTTAGACCGTGTATTGATCATCTGATGCTCATGCTCTTTCTCTTGTTTTCTAACGATGTTGGTTATCAGATCTTAGCTTCAAAATGGCAACATTAATATCCACAGGTAATCTTTTCCACAAGAAGGATGATTATGATGATGATGATGATGATGACGACGACGACGGTGACGACGATGACGATGGTGACGACGATGATGATGACGACGTCGACGATAACAACGACGATGTTGATGATGATGATTATTATTATGATGAATAGAAGGAGGACGATGACAATGATGACGACGACGACTGCGACGACAACGATGATGATGACGACGACGATGCGACGACAACGATGATGATGACGACGACGACAACGACGATGATGATAACAATGATGATGATGACGATGATGATGACGATGACAGTGATGATGACGTCGGCGGCGATGATGATAATGATGATGATGATATGACAACATTTGTGCATGGATTTTAAATCTCTCTCTCTCTCTCTCTCTCTCTCTCTCTCTCCCCTCGCTCTCTCTATGTCTGTATCTCCCCCCCCCCCATCTCTCTCTCACTCTCTCTTGCTCTTCTCTCCATCTTTTTATATCTTCCCCGCCCTCTCTTTCTCTCATACGCACACATACACGCGCATACATTTCTATCTCTCAGTTTTTTGTCTTCATGTCTGTCTGTCCATTTTATGTCTGACTCCCCTTTCTCTCTTTTTCTCTGTCTCTGTCTCTCTGTTTGCCTCTCTCTCTCTTTCTATCTGTCTTTCTGTCTGTCTGTCTCTATGTCTGTCTGTCTGTCTATATATACACACACAGACACAGACACAGACACACACACACACACACACACACACACACACACACCCACACTCGCACTCACACACCACACACACACTCGCACTCACACACACACACACACACACACACACACACACACACACACACACACACACACACACACACACACACACACACACATACACACACAAACATATTTCGTCTTTCTCGCGGTTTTTTTCTGTCTGTCTGTCTGAATGTGTGTGTGTGTGTTGTGTGTGTGTGTGTGTGTGTGTGTGTGTGTGTGTGTGTGTGTGTGTGTGTGTGTGTGTGTGTGTGTGTGTGTGTGTGTGTGTGTGTGTGTGTGTGCATCTTTCTTTCTCTCTCTTTGTCTGTCTCCCTGATCCCCTCTTTCTCTTCCCCTCTCAGCGTAAGCTGGTGCAAAAATTGTTTGATGGGAGACTACTGTGCCAAAACTGAAGGCAGAGACTTTTTAGGGGTTGCTTCCCTTAGACCGTGTATCGCTGCGCTCTGTCGTTTTCTAAACGATGTTGGTTAATCAGATTTAAGTTTCAAAATGGCAACACTAATATCCACAGTAGAAATCTTCTCCACAAGAAGGATGATGATGATGATGATGATGATGATGATGACGACGACGACGACGACGACCGACGACGATGGTGAGGACGATGACGATGGTGACGATGATGATGACGACGTCGACGACGACGATGACGACGACGAGGACGACGACGATGATGATGATGGAGTGTGAAGGTAGGGGGGATGAAGGTCAGTGTCAGCATGCCTTGTGTCGTCAGCATGGAGTTCTGAATGAGAGGTACTGCTACAGCTCTGTCTGTCTGTCTGTCATTGTTTGTTTGTCTGTCTGTCTATTTCATTTCTCTATCTTTATCTGTCTGTCTGTCTGTCTCTCTCTCTCTCTTTCTCTCTCTTTCATGTGTGCATGTGCGTGTCCAATGTAGAAAGGGGAATGATACTGTGTCAGCGTTCTACTTCTCGTCTGCGTTGAATTTTTTTTCTGAATGAAAGGCTCTGCTTCGAAATTAACACTCTGTGTGTATGTGTGTGTGTGTGTGTGTGTGTGTGTGTGTGTGTGTGTGTGTGTGTGTGTGTGTGTGTGTGTGTGTGTGTGTGTGTGTGTGTGTGTGTGTGTGTGTGTGTTCTTTTCCGTATTACACTAAATGTTCTCCATACCAAGTTAGCAAGAAACACGATAAGGCGCTGGGTGGGACCCAGAACACGAGTGCTTTACCAGGTGTTACATTCTGAGGTCTTCTCCATGTCTTTTCCAGGTGTTACATTCTGATGTCTTCTACGTGTCTTTTCCAGGTGTTACATTCTGATGTCTTCTACGTGTCTTTTCCAGGTGTTACATTCTGATGTCTTCTCCATGTCTTTTCCAGGTGTTACATTCTGATGTCTTCTACGTGTCTTTTCCAGGTGTTATATTCTGATGTCTTAGCCATGTTTTTTCCAGGTGTTACATTCTGAGGTCCTCTCTGTCTTTTCCAGGTGTTACATTCTGATGTCTTAGCCATGTCTTTTCCAGGTGTTACATTCTGAGGTCTTCTCCACGTCTTTTTCCAGGTGTGTTATATTCTGATGTCTTAGCCATGTTTTTTTCCAGGTGTTACATTCTGATGTCTTCTCCACGTCTTTTCCAGGTGTTACATTCTGAGGTCTTCTCCATGTGTTACATTCTGAGGTCTGCTCCATGTCTTTTCCAGGTGTTACATTCTGAGGTCTTCTCCATGTCTTTTCCATGTGTTTCATTCTGAGGTCTTCCTCCATGTGTTACATTCTGAGGTCTTCTCCATGTGTTACATTCTGAGGTCTTCTCCATGTCGTTTCCAGATGTTACATTCTGATGTCTTCTCCACGTCTTTTCCAGGTGTTACATTCTGAGGTCTTCTCCATGTGGTACATTCTGAGTCTTCTCCATGTCTTTTCCAGGTGTTACATTCTGAGGTCTTCTCCATGTCTTTTCCATGTGTTACATTCTGAGGTCTTCTCCATGTCTTTTCCATGTGTTACATTCTGAGGTCTTCTCCATGTGTTACATTCTGAGGTCTTCTCCATGTATTACATTCTGAGGTCTTCTCCACGTCTTTTCCAGGTGTTACATTCTGAGGTCTTCTCCATGTGTTACATTCTGAGGTCTTCTCAATGTCCTTTCCAGGTGTTACATTCTGAGGTCTTCTCCATGTCTTTTCCATGTGTTACATTCTGAGGTCTTCTCCATGTCTTTTCCATGTGTTACATTCTGAGGTCTTCTCCATGTGTTACATTCTGAGGTCTTCTCCATGTGTTACATTCTGAGGTCTTCTCCACGTCTTTTCCAGGTGTTACATTCTGAGGTCTTCTCCATGTGTTACATTCTGAGGTCTTCTCAATGTCCTTTCCAGGTGTTACATTCTGATGTCTTCTCCACGTCTTTTCCAGGTGTTACATTCTGAGGTCTTCTCACGTCTTTTCCAGGTGTTACATTCTGAGTCTCCATGTCATTTCCAGGTGTTACATTCTGAGGTCTTCATCATGTCTTTTCCATATGTTACATTCTGAGTTCTTCTCTATACCTTTACCAGATGTTACATTCTGAGTCTCCATGTCTTTTCCAGGTGTTACATTCTGAGCCTCTATGTCTTTTCCAGGTGTTACATTCTGAGTCTCTATGTCTTTTCCAGGTGTTACATTCTGAGTCTCTATATGCTTTTTCCAGATGTTACATTCTGAGTCTCTGTGTCTTTTCAGGTGTTACTTTCTGAGTCTCCTTGTCTCTTTGTGATGCTACATTCTGAGTTCTTCATGTTTTTTCCAGATGTTACATTCTGAGGTCTTCTCCATGTCTTTTCCAGGAGTTACATTTTGAGTCTCCATGTCTTTTCCAGGTGTTACATGCTGATGTCTTCTCCATGTTTTTTCCAGGTGTTACATTCTGAGTCTCCATTTCTTTTTCAGATGTTACATTTTGAGTCTCCACGTCTTTTCCAGATGTTATAATCTGAGGTCTTCTACATGTCTTTTCCAGGTGTTGCACTCAGAGACATTTCAGTTCTGCCCATTGTTATCTTTCACCTTAACATATTCTGTACCGCGTCACGACATCCTCGTGACTCAGCTTTCTCTCTCCCTGGACCGCATCACGAGGATTTCGTGCCCTGAACGTAGTTTCAGTTTCAAGTATATAAATAGAAAATTACCGCATTGCTGCCGTAATCCTTTTCCAGCAAGGGGAGTATACTATTGTCATTTCCTTTCTGCATTTACACGACGTTTGAAGCGGCAAAAATGGAAAAAAAACAGGCGTAATTTGAGTGTTTCTTAAGTCATCTCCCAACATTACTTGGTCAATAGTTAGTACAGTGACCTATTTTCTTGGTAGGAAAAGGGTTAAGCAGTATCTGAATTCGCTACTTCTCTTATGTTGTTTCGTATCAATCATTGTAACTTTCTGTTCTCTAGCTTGCCCACTTCTTCCATCGCATGCCTCCTGCATATTCAGAATGTTGTGACCCGTCTTAACCTTCATAAAAAGAAAGATTAACATACAAATGTTATTATTATCATCATTTATTGTTGTTATCGTCATTTATTGTTAATAGTAGTAGTAGTAGTACTAGAAGTATTACTATTATGATCATTATCATTATCATAATCATTATTATTATTATTATTGTTGTCATTATTATCATTATCATTATTATTATAAGTGAATTAATTCTTCCCTTATATTCCTTATGTATAAGCGTTTTCTTTCTTCCCTGATATGCCATACATGTAGCAAGAAACTCTGGGTAGAGCTTGACAAGCAGGACTTCATAGAAGAAGATTTTATCTGCCAAGTGTTTTGGCCCTCAGCTCCAAGCTGCACCCAGGTCATGCCTCCTGATGCCTCTTTGCTGTCACCATTTTTTTAATAGAAACCACACATGCAACGTGGTCAGGTGTCTCAAGACCAAGTCATGTTTGTGATGGATGTTTTAAGGACTTTAGTTATTGGACACCAGCAGCATATGTAGGAAAGACCTGCTGGTGGCTAGGAAGAGATGGCAGACTTGGGATTTTATTTGGGGCATGTCAGACCTTCCTGAACAGCAAAATGGGCTGTGTCTGGAATATCATGCCTGACCACTTTTGCGGCCATTCAAACAACCACTGTAGCTGAAGTAAGGCAACGTTGGGAGCTTCCAACTGCTAACTGTTGGGACTGTGATAGTGGTTGGGGGGTGGGTGGGTGGGCTGGTGGCTGTGTGTGCCAGAACTGGGCGAGAGATGGGTCTGCCATTTTCTCTTGTTTCAGAAGATGGTCTGGACCTGGTTCCCGCGCCTTGTGTGGCTATGTCCGGGATTTGTCAGGTCCCCATCTTGCCATTCGGTTTGTAACAGGGTAACTGGTGACTGGGTCTGAGTAGGTCATGCAGCGCATGGACAACCCCCTTTGCTTGATGAAATGATTGTCAAGTGGCGTCAGGAACTTGGGAGGTGATTGTCTGGAGGGTGGCAGGGCATTGGTGCTTTGGGTCCCATTCGCAACCACAAGGTGTTTTTTTTGTTAACTCAAGCCTAGGGAAGTTCATTTTTGTTTCTCATCAACCAGATCAAGCTGGATCTCTTTTCAGATTATTCTTCTATTGTCTGTAAGACTCTGAGTTTCTGTTTCCAAAAAGTCGAAAGATGTTTCATGAGGTTATCAGCAAATCTGCATATCACCCCCATTGCTCCAACCTCTATGGCGATGATGTTGACTAAAATACTTCATTCTTCAGACAGCAGAATATTTCGTTACTCTAAGATTGTAGTATTAAGTCCCATTGGACTGGTCTTACGTACTCTTTGCTACTGTACACACAGAATATCAGCATTTAAAAAAGTATTAAACACATACCATGCAAGATGAGTTATAGAGTGAGTTGTGATAATAGGTTTGTTATATACGCCATGCGTTAATGTGCTTTATGGGAGCACGACAGACAACGGTAGACATATGAGGAAAATACGCACGCACGCACGCACAACACACACACACACAACACACACACACACACACACACACACACACATACAACACACACACACCACCACACACAAAACACACACACACACCACACCACGCCCGCGCGATGCATATACAAACACTAAAACAACCCCGCATAAGCTGATGAAGCCTGACCGTTCTAAATTTCTGACTACTTTTCTCTTGTTCGTTAAATTGTTTAATGTTAGCTTATATGATGCAATGCTGTTATGATTTCATAGATTTATCAATCCCATAGACACCTCTTTATCTGATTTATATATCTATTTATTTACTTAATCATTTAGTATGTTGGTTATTATGTAGTTATTAATGTATTTATCCTTTTTGTTGTCTAAAAGCAGATATGTGAAATATACGTTAAAGGAAATAACAACGAACACACACACACACACACACGTGCACACACACGCGCACACACTCATACACGCACACACACACACACACACACACACACAACATACACACACACACACACACACACACACACACGTACACACACACACACACATACACATGCACACACACACACACACACACGAGCACACACACACGTACGCACAAACACACACACACACACGTACACACACACACACATACATACACACCCATACATACACACAGACACACACACACAGACAAACACACATATACACACACACATACACACACATACAAGTACACACACTCTCTCTCTCTCTCTCTCTCACACACACACACACACACACACACACACACACACACACACACACACACACACACACACACACACATATGCTGATATTCTGTGTGTACAATAGCAACGAGTACGTAATAAGACCGATCTAATGGGACTTCTCTATCTGTATATCTATCTATCTATCTATCTATCTATCTATCTATCTATCTATCTATCATCTATCTATCATCTATCTATCTCTATCTAACTATCTATCTATCTATCTATCTACCTGTCTATTATCTATCTATCTGTCTGTCTGTATCTATCTATCTATCTATCTGTCTGTCTATCTATCTATCTATCTATCTATCTATATATCTTCATCTATCTATTCTATCTATCTACCTGTCTATCTATCTATCTATCTATTATCTATCTGTCTGTCTGTCTATTACTATCTTCTATCTATCTATGTATCTGTCTGTCTGTCTATCTATTTACCTATCTATATATATATGTATATATATATGTGTGTGTATGTGTGTATGTGTGTATGTGCGTGTGTGTGTGTGCATGTGTGCGTGTGCGTGCGTGTATGTGTATGTGCATGTGTGTGTGTGTGTGTGTGTGTGTGTGTGTGTGTGTGTGTGTGTGTGTTTTAATAACATGTGATATATCACAATAAACAACATCGAATATGACATTTGCAGATGAAATGTTCAGGCACATACTTTGGCCATCAGATAACTCACATCTTTGAGCCAGTTCAGCCTGCCAGTCCCTGTGACCACTTGCCATGTCCATCCAACTTCTTCCAGTGTCCAGGTCATGGCTACTGTCTGCCTGTCTTCCTGCATTGTAACGATATCAACGACTGTGGTGGGAAGTAAGACGAAGAGGGGTGTGATGACTATGTCTGCCCTGGACACTA
Organism: Monoplex corrugatus; assembly: GCA_030674185.1. NCBI lineage: Eukaryota > Metazoa > Mollusca > Gastropoda > Littorinimorpha > Ranellidae > Monoplex > Monoplex corrugatus. The sequence continues at coordinate 9,940,668 of JAPXFY010000021.1, read as the reverse complement.
CCGCTGTCGTCATTCCAAGGTGTCTCTTCATCCTGTCCATCTGTGTGATGGCAAGTTCCACTGTCCACAAAAGGATGATGAGCTGCTGTGTGTAATGAAGTGTCCACTTACTGTAGTGCTATGGTCTGGCTTTCATCTGCCACAAACCTTTTTAACGCTCAGTCCTTCCTGGACATGCGGTTCCTGGACGCTGTGGCAGTGGGATGAAACCTTCTGACGTGAGACACAACACTATGTTGATTCACCTTGGCCTGACCCACTGTGGTCTTGTTCAGATAGGAACGCTGTATTTGCTGAACCTGGTCAGTCTGGACCTGAGTGATAACCTGATCTCTCACATCACCACAGAGCAGCTGTATAGATCCTCACACCTCATCCATCTTTATCTGTCTGGTAATCCCCTGACCTCAGTGTTCACGTCACAG
>JAPXFY010000021.1:9920243-9935243 GCA_030674185.1 Monoplex corrugatus | reverse complement strand
TCTATCCTTCACATGATGCAGTGCTGTCTATATTCATCAGCGACTGTTATCGATCAATCCAGCACGTTTAAACCATGAAATGACATACTGGCTTTGAAAGTTTGGCATCTTCATTATTATTATTATTATTATTATTATTATATTCTTCTTCTTCTTTCTTATTGTGTTGTTGTCATTATTACCATCATCAATAAAATGACTGTCATCAGTATGTTGCTCAGTAACGTCAAACCCATAAGAGCCTTGATTTGATTCTTGAATAAAGGTTTGACTCCATATTATTATTACTATTATTGTTATTGTTATTATTATCATTATCATTATATTATTATTAATATTATTACTATTATTATCATTATTATCATTATTACATTGTTCAGCACACCTGGGGTAAACGATGCTTTCACCATTGGCCTAAAAAATTGGTAACAGTTCCCATTACCAAAAAAAAAAGATATTCCCGTGACAGATGACAGGTGATCATCTTACATGCTCACATTTACATGGTCATCGGAATATCAACAAGATGTCTATTTAACTGTAATATGAATGAGGACAAAAATGGTTAAAAAATAACAGATCTGCCAATACTATGCAACGACTTAAATATACGTACAGCTAGCAAATTGACAACATATGATTCTGAGAAAGAATATTACACAGATATAACTCACACTGATGAAGTTAGCCATCACCTCTGCCTTATTCTTGTAAAACATCATCATCATCATCAGGTGTCCTGCCACATGGCATTGGCGATCATGGACTTCCATCTGTCTCTATCTCTCATTGCCCCTAGCATCTCCCCCACCCTCCTCGTCCCCAGCCACTCTGCAAATCCGTCCAGCATTCTCTCCCTGGGTCTACCAGTGCTCTCTTTCCCTCCAGCTTTCCCATTGTGACCAGGTGCTCCAAAAAACCCTTCCTCATAAAATGGCCCATAAATGTTGCCTGTCTTTTCCTAATCTTCCTTATGAGTGATCTACTTGTGTCTGCCTCCATCAAGACTGTCTCGTTTGTTTTCTTTGCTGTCCATGGAACTCTCAACATTCTTCTTACAAACCACATCTCGGCTGCCTCAATCTTGCTCTGGCTTTGCTTGTTGACTGTCCACGCCTCGCATCCGTACAACAGTATTGGTTGTATATAACATTCAAGGACTCTCTTTCTGATGTTAATTGATAGGCATTTGTTGGTAAGAATGCTTGTCATCTTCTTGAATGCTGTTTTGGCTTGGCCGATTCTGTCAGCTATTTCCGATGTGCATCTGCCGTCTGCTGAAATGACCGTTCCCAGATATTTGAACTTATTAACCTGTGTCAAGGTTTTGCCATTTGCTGTTATTTTACATGTTTTTACTTACTTACTTATTTATTTATTTATTTGTTTATTTATTTATTTATTTATCTATCTATTTATTTATTTATCTATCTATTTATTTATTGTTTATTTATTTATTTATGTGTTTATTTATTTATTTATTTTTAGTTTAGATGCAGTAATCTTTTAATTTCAAATTAAACTGAAAGACGAAATGGCTCACTGCGTGAACTGCATTTCTGCAAAGATTGTTTGTCTGCAAATGGACACCAATGTCATTCTATTATGAAATGCCCTAATTACGCAGAACTTCTCTGGAAGCATTTGCCTGAAAAAAAAATTGATCACGTCAATCCCTATTTTTTTAAATTTCTGCAAACAATTTTAGTCTAATGAAAAGGTGCAGTTGAAAATAAACAAGTTTATGAAGTTTGAAATATCTCCTGGATAATTGTTAACAACTTACCCTTTTGTTTCATTACTTTGAAGACCTTGTCAGCGCATAGAGTTTTGCGCAGGCTTAGGGATACTGTCAGATAATTTGTGGCAGACCTGGGTTGAGCGTGTATGGAATTGTCTAAGTGTGATGAATCCCTCTTGAACAAACTCCAAACTCCAACAGCAGACATCTGGGTGAACTGGACACTGCATACATATGAACTGTTCATGTTGGAATCTTCCATGCTGCCTTACAAGGTGAAACGCGCGCGCGCGCGCGTGTGTGTGTGTGTGTGTACGTGCATGCGTGCGTGCGTGCGTGCTTGTGTGTGTTTGTGTGTGTTTGTGTTTGTGTGTGTGTGTGTGTGTGTGTGTGTGTGTGTGTGTGTGTGTGTGTGCACTCAGTTATTCTTAAGGGTTTAAATGTCATATGACATGACATTTTGCACATACCCATTTTAACACTAAGGGACTACATCAAGAACACCCCCCAAAAAAAAACAAAAAACAACAACAATAACAACAACCAAATAGACAGACATACAAACAAACATATGAACGAGTTATTATAAAACAAACATATGAACGAGTTATTATAAAACAAACAAAAAGTACAAACCCAACAAAAACAACCAACACCGACATTATGACTAATGATGATGGTGATGATGATGAAAACGAAGAAGATGATGATGATGATAATGATGACGATGATGATGATGAGGAGGAGGATACAAAAAATTCGTATCTTTATCATAGCTCGATTATTCATTGCCTTCTGCAGCTACAGCAACGAAAAGTCAACGCCCAGAATCCAGGTGAGTACATGATTTATCCATGAGATCGATACGGCGGGACAGTAAACCACAGCTGCATTGAGAACTCGATGGCGCTCCCGCAAGTGTCGGTCCATGCGTTTCTATAAGCAGAGTGATCGACTTCTTTCGTGGGCCTTATCTGTATAACACTTGCCTTTGCCCCGCTGTGGATATTCTAAATTAATGGTTCACAAAATCACATATTTTTGAAGCATTTTTGGGAATAAACTGGGAGAGTCGAATTTTTAGAAAATCATGTGTTCGTTTTACAAAGGAAATGTTTTCCGAATCTCGAAGACGATGGGGCTATGTACAAGTGGCATAGTATTACAGGGATGGTCACCCGGAAGTGTGATGACGTCAAATGGAAAAACTCCTTAAGAGTGTGGGAAGAATTCAGATTGAAATATGCATGAACTTTGAGACAGACCATTGTTTCCTGCTGATTCCAGGCTGAGGAGAACCAGTGGCTGGGCTGTTTTATTTCTTTAATTTGAATGCCTATTTATCTAATCTGCCCTTGGCTGTGCTGTTTTGCTGGTTGGGTGCCGTTTTCTCTCTCTCTCTCTCTCTCTCTCTCTCTCTCTCTCTCTCTCTCTCTCTCTCTCTCTCTCTCTCTCTCTCTTCGTGAATGTATGTATTTAGTATCTTAGTGTTGGGTATTCATTGCTTTGGTGTCATAGTGGATTTACCATGTAAAAAAATAGGGGCTAGCGCCTCTGTCTCCAGGGAGATCGCGTCGCTGCAGTACAGCGTCACCCATATTGTCTTTGTTTTTGTTTCCTTTCTTCTTGTATATGGATATGTACACACACACACACACACACACACACACACACACACACACACACACATATATATATACATATAAATATATATACATATATATATACATATAAATAATATATTAATACATATATACATATATGTATATTTTGTTTGTTTACTAATAAAAAACATTTTTTCTTGCTACATAATTTTGCCAGGGACAACTCCTTTTTTTCGTGGTGTGATCTTTAACGTGCATTGAATGCGTGCTGCATACAGAATCTCTCTTTATCGTCTCATCCGAAAGACTAGCAGCTAGACCTCACCTTCAGAGTGGAGAAAATTCCCTGTCCGATCCGTGATTTGAACCTGGGGTTCTCATGTCCCAGGCAGGTGTGTTAGCCACTGGGTTAACACCGTACTGTGTGTGTGTGTGTGTGTGTGTGTTGTGGGTGTGTGTGTTGGTGTGTGTTGTTGTGTGTGTTGTGTGTGGTGAGTATGTGTGTGTGTGTGTGTGTGTGGGGTGTGTGTGAGTGTGAATGTGAGTGTGTGTGTGTGTGTGTGTGTGTGTGTGTGTGTGTGTGGTGTGTGTGTGTGTGTGTGTGTGTGTGTGTAGTGGTGTTGTAGTCAGGTTCAATGCATTACACTACTTGTCCTGTGGTTCATGTCAACTAGTTTGAACTTCTGCGAGATATGTCGACATCCCCAGTTTGTGTGGGATGGAAGTTCTTCAGCGTTGTAGTTATGTATCTAATTAGAAACGAATGTTAATACTGAATGCTTTATACCTAATGTATGTACTGCTAGTAGTAAATGTTAAGCTGCGTGTTAGGCAAGAAATCATGGAACTGTGCGCCATGCAGGTTGCTGACAGGATTGTAGACTTTAGAATGAGAGCGTGAAAAGCTATCAGAGCTTTGAATGAGACGTGAAAGCTATCAGAGTTCAATAGTCAAGCACAATGTAGTCATTGGCCAGTGGAAGTAAATAGCATGGCCAGCAAAACTGGATGCTAGGCATTGCCTGCTATGGTATGAATTTTAAGTGGAGAAGGTTATTGTGGCATTGATGCTCCATAGCAAACAATGTGGTTGAAATAAATGATTTTAAAATAGTATTTTGATTAGAAATTGTATTGTTGATAAATGGAATAGTTGATACTTTGAAGGCCGAAATTGTAAAAAACAAAAATAGTAGTTAGTTAAACTCCGGAAATTCACAAATGAGAATTATAATTTGTTAACAAACTTACGTGTAAGTAGGGCAATATCGGTAATTTCGAGTAATTTCTACGAGAAGAAATTGTTCCAACAGTAACACATTCGTGTGAAGAAGATAATTGTTGAACCTAATTCGTGTGATGGTGAAGTTGAACGCTGCGGCCGAAACATTTACTGGTAGGAAACCATAATCTTATAGCCAGGTTGTGGCACAAAAAAAAAAAGAAGCTGCACAACTAAAAGACTCTCAACCATCCCCTGAGAACATCATTTACTTCAATAATGCTCGTGCTGCTCTCATAGAGGCCTATGAAGAGAGCAAACGAACTACCTACAAAGCAAGATCGACCAGATCACAAATGCTGTCGCAACAAAAAGTTGTGTTGCCGGGAAGACCGTGAACGAAATAAGTGGTAGAAAAGCTGCAACAGAGCTAAGCTAAAAGCATCTAGCCAAGAATAGCGAGTAAAACTGTGGCAACAACACTTCCAAGACCTACTCGAAAACCTCCAGACATCTCTGAAGAAGAAATAACTCCAGTCTTCACGGAAGAGCTGAATATAAAAAAGAGCCGTTTACGTTGGACGAACTATGATAGCAGTGAAAAGCATTCAGTGTGGAAAAGCTTGAGGACTCGATGAGATACCAGCGGAAGTACGGAAAATAGAGGAATTTCACCAGATACTGCTGGAATGCTGCAACAAGTTTATAACCAAGACCCAATAAACAAATGGACAAAAGGATGCCTACTTCCTTTCCCTGAGAAAAGTGACCTCGGAATCACAAAGAACTACTGCGGAATCACATTAACTGCAATTTCTGCGAAGATCTACAACCTAATGCTCCTAAATAGGATAAGGCCTGAGATAGATCCAGTTCTGAGGAAAAACCAAAATGGGTTTCGCCAAAACAGATCGACATCAGGACAAATAGTCACAATCAGACGTATATTGGGAAGGCATAAAAACCAAAAACCTCCCAGATGTTCTCCTATTTTTCGACTTTTCCAAAGCTTTTGATTCGATCCACCGAGGAAAGATGAAGGAGATTCTAACTGCATATGGACTACCCAAGGAAACAGTAGACGCTATCATGATGCTGTATCAGAATACCGCTGTATGGTTCGCTCTCCTGACGGAGTCACAGATTTCTTCAACATCACTGCTGGAGTCCTTCAAAGAGATACGCTTGCCCCCTTATCTTTTCATCATCTGTCTTGATTATGTGCTGAGGAAAGCAGTGGACAAGAACAAAAATTCGGCTTTATCCTCACAGAACAGAAGAGCAGACGCTACCCTGGGTAAAGATAACAGATGCGGATTACGCTGATGACCTGGCTGTTCTTGCAGACCACCTAAAGGATGCAACATCTCTCCTTCACAGTGTCGAAAGAACAGCAATGGAGATCGGGATCCACCTCAATGCGAACAAAACAGAGTCATCTGTCTGAACCAAGATGCATCAGAAGGCATGAGAAGTCTCAATGGAGATACAATCAAACAAGTTCAACACTTTAAATACTGGGCAGCTACATTGACCCACAGAACAAGACGTCAACACCAGACTCGGAAATGCTGAGGTGCTCTAAATCAATTGGACAAAATCTGGAAATCTGATCTACCAGACAACCTGAAAAGGAACTTCTTCCGAGCAGCAGTAGAGTCCGTTCTTACATATACTCAATCTCTTGGACCTTAACAATGACATTGGAGAGAAGATTGATGGAGCATATACACTGAATGCTGTGTGCAGCCCTGAACAAATCATGGAGAGAACATCCAACTAACAAAGAGTTATATGGTAAGATCCCACCAATCAGTAAATCAATACGTCACAAAAACTGCGCTTTGCGGGACACTGCTGGACGTAGCAAAAAGAACTGGTGGGGGATGTTTTCTACTATGGAGACCAGCCACGGCAAACAAAGACCAGGACGTCCAAAGAAGACCTTCATCGACCAACTGATGGATGATATGTGCTGTCAGTATGATGAACTACCTACTGCAATGTCTGACAGAGAAGGATGGAAGAAACATGTCATGGATAGCCAAGCAAGCTCTACATGATGATGATGATGTGGCACAATTTCATTCGTTGTCCATTTTGATGTCAACAGATATGTGTTACAGTCTTGGATACAGGGCTTGATTGAGCAATATTACCTATGAAATTTTGTGAAAGAAATATTAAAATACAGCTAATTAAATAATTGATATGAATTAACTGGAATTTCATATTCATGTGCATGTATTGGTGTGCAAAAAGAGCATGAACACACACTATACAGACAGTGCGAATCAGCGGATGTTAAGTAGTGGCTGCCATTAAATTGTTTTGGATACGAACTAATAATGTGAGAATATTTGTAATGTTGTGTGAGTGAGAACAAATCACTGCTGTGCACAAGGCAGATTTTCCTCACACTTAGTTGTAGCGCCTTCAGCGGGCTGCCCCCTTGAACTGACCCCATTTCTGGCATTCCTTTCTCAGCTTCCCCTCCCTTCCCTTCCTGGTCAGTGCCAGAGCGTTACTAGCTATACAGCCATCAGTCTTTACGCTTACTGGAAAAGTACTGTTTGTATACGTTCCTTTCGTTGTGCTTAGAAGCAGAATTATACAAATTACAACTGTCACACTTTAGTATCGTGTAGAAGTGACTTTCATCTGTTGATTGTGTGCTTTCTGTGTTAAGATGATTAGAAATATGTGGTGTGCCCTTGTTTTTTTTAGAACACTTGTGTGCCACTTTTTCACTGTGGATATGAAAGACTGCTAGATGCTGAGATTGTGCTGTATGTACTCTTTTTGTTTGGTGCCGTCTTTCAGAATATTTTTTGATTTTCTTTCAACTGTGGATATACAGAACTGTTTCATGCCCTTCTGTGGAGTGAATCTATATACCTAACTTTGGATGTATAAGTGTTTGGTGCCCTTATTTTGGTGTGTACTTATGCCTGTTAATAATTCCAAATGTGAGCGTTTGGTGCCCCTTTTTAAGTGTACTGTTCTGTCGAGATGGAGTGTGCACCTGAAAACCCACCTCTTTCAAGCTCATCTAACCTGAAGAGCCTTAGTTTGCAAGTCTGTCATCAGACTAATCTCTCCTGCGTGTATAACAGTATTTTGTATAAGGGCCTATAGAGCAAGGTGTGTGTATGCGTGCATGTGTGTGTGTGTGTGTGTGTGTGTGTGTGTGTGTGTGTGTGTGTGTGTGTGTGTGTGTGTGTGTGTGCTTGAGTGAGCATGTGTGTGTATCACTGTTATGTGTACAGCTGAGGAGGGGATAGGGGAGAAATTGAGTGGGAAAGAGACTGAAATACTTTAAGAAACTTTTTTAAATCTTTGTTTGTATGTAAACTGTGATGTATGATATGCGAATAGTTTATAATTTGTGAGGTAATTTTGATTGTCAAGGTGTTAATGCTGCAATATGAAGTTATAATGTTTTTCCTGTATATGGATTAGAATTTTCTGTTTTTTCTTCATTCAAAATATTGATTATAATTTTATGTACAACTATTGCATGCATAAACACACACACACGCATGCAAACGTAGCACACGCACACACACACTCACACACACACTAACACACACACATTCTTACATACACACACGCGCACAGCAACGCACTCGCACGCACACACACACGTACACACACACACACGTACGCAAGCACACACACGCAGCAATATATAAACACAGTATGCCTCTTTTATTCATATGAAAAATCTGTTAATCTTTCTTCATTACATAAGTCAGTGTTTAAATTTTAATATTCTGTGGTTTCTTATGTGTCTTCTTACTTGTATAGCTTTAATGTTTGTTGTTATCTTATTGTGTATGTAATTGTGAACATTTTTTTTTCACCTTTTGCCTTTCTTGCGAAATGTAAAGCGCTGGTGAGCATGTTTTTATATGGAATATGCGCTATACAAATAAACATTATTATTATTATTATTATTATTACAACAGCCAGAGCACAGTAAAACATTACATACTGAAAGACTGCACGCTCTGTGTAGGATCTGTGGTGAGCATTCAAGAAAAAGACATGCTCAGAATTACTTCCGTACTCATGTATCTCAATGTAAAAGTCTACCTGCAGAAATATTACAGTTTCATGACATTGATATATTGTTTGATTGCAGGGACACACACTCAAAGACAGTGTGTCAAAAATGCCGTGTGAGACTGATTAAACTAAGGCAGACAAAGAACCCATCAACAATCACTCTTCAAAATGTAAAGCGTGACAGTGAAAGAACTGACAGTTTATGGAAAGAGTATGATCAGTCACTGTCTGTTGAAGAGTGTTCTGTTTGCAGTCAGAGTTCCCAACAGTGTAAAGGTGGAATACAGGCAAAAAGATCAAAACAACAAAGAATTAAAGTTCAGGCTGACAGTGGTAAAACTGATTTTTCGCCGTTAGTAACTTCCACTCCAGAAAAATTATTATACATGTGTTTGGGTGCCGTCTCTAGAGTGAATTTCTGTGACTTTTCGTAATTTTTCTGGGGTGAATCTCTATCCTAAATGTGGATTACAATAGCTTGTTGCTCTTCTTTGGTGAGTACAAATTGTGTGTGTGAGTGTGTGTGTGTGTGTGTGTGTGTGTGTGTGTGTGTGTGTGTGTGTGTGTGTGTGTGTGTGGTGTGTGTGTGTGTGTGTGCGTGTGTATAGTGTGTGTGTGTGTGTGTTGGTTTTGTTGTTGCTGTTGTTGTTTTTGTGTTTGTTGTTGTTCTTATTTTTTATTCAACGTCTTTTCACTCTGACCAATATTAGACAGCGTCTGCATATTTCTGTGTGTGTATGTGTCTATCTGTACTTGAGTTTGTGCACATGTATGTGTTTGTATGAAGTTTGTCACACACACACACACACACACACACTCACAAACACACACACACACAACAAACACACCGCATACATATGTATGTATGTATGTATGTATGTATGTACGTATGTATGTATGTATGTATGTTTATCACAGAGTCAGAGAGAGACAAAAAACTCACAGACACAGAGACTACGCAAGCACTGCAAAAGCTATTTGAACCAAATCTGTGCTAGGTACTGGGATATCTATGTTTTCCTACATATAACCACCAGCCAAAAATTATCCTACCAAACAACATGAAATCCCCTCATGCAAAATAACAGCAAATGGCACAACCTTGACACAGGTTAATAAGTTCAAATACCTGGGAACGGTCATTTCATCAGACTGCCGATGAACATCGGAAATAGCCGGCAGAATCGGCCAAGCCAAAACAGCATTCAAGAAGATGACAAGCATTCTTACCAACAAATGCCTATCAATTAACATCAGAAAGAGAGTTCTTGAATGTTATATAGAACCAATACTGTTGTATGGATGCGAGGCGTGGACAGTCAGCAAGCAAAGCCAGAGCAGGATCGAGGCAGCCGAGATGTGGTTTCTCAGAAGAATGTTGAGAGTTCCATGGACAGCAAAAAAACAAACGAGACAGTCTTGATGGAGGCAGACACAAGTAGATCACTCATAAGAAAGATTAGGAAAAGACAAGCAACATTTATAGGCCATTTTATGAGGAAGGGTTTTTTGGAGCACCTGGTCACAACGGGGAAGCTGGAGGGAAAGAGAGCACCAGGTAGACCCAGGGAGAGAATGCTGGACGGACTTGCAGAGTGGCTGGGGATGAGGAGGGTGGGGGAGATGCTGGGGGCAACGTGATAGAGATGGTTAGAAGTCCATGGTCGCCAACGCCATGCGGCAGGGCACCTGATGATAATGATGACATTTTAAGTGTTTAAGGACTGGTGTTCTTTGAAAGGATATTATTACACTTATCCCTAATAAGGATGTGGTACAGTGATAGACAGCAGAATGTTAGAAAAACATTTATCTTTCATTGTAGTTTAAACTCATCTCTAATGTTGTTAAAGCAGATTTACACTCAACCGGTGCTAAACAGAAGAATGTTAGAAAAAGCACTTATTTATGTTCATTGTACTTACACTTATCCCTAGTGTTATGTAAAAGCAGATAGCTCTAACAGTACCAAATAGAAGAATGTTAGAAAAAAACACTTATCTTTCATTATTCTTACTCTTCTTGCACATGTCACCACAGTAGAGATCACCAAATGGCATATGCCATAACTCTGCACGTGATACTCTCCCAACCCTGGCTCCCTCCCCCCTTTCCCATGCACACACACACACACATACAGAGGAAACACACCATTATGAAGTCACAAAATAACAAGTGCAGTAATTAAGCAGGTAAATGTCAGACTTGTAATAAGAATGTCTGGGTTTGGTCCCTTCTGGGTACCTCCTGCCTGGTGAAAAAGGGTGGAGAATTTGTTACGTTCTCTGGTCAGCACGTGACCAGACCTACCCGTGTCTGAAACCCCTTTGTGTGCATGCTCATGCAGAAAATCAAATATGCACTACATGTATAAAGATCTTGCATGTCATGTCTTGTGCATTTGGTGGCTTATGGAAGCTTGGCTCGGCAAGCATAGCCACCAAATCAGAGTATTCAGACTGCACCAGTATGCTGCCTGCACAGTGTGGACAAAACTGCGCATATACACACATCTGAGAAGATCTGAACACTACAGATAGATCATAAGGTTTTTCTAAAAAAATAACACAAAAAGCATATCTGTGCCACTACAAAAAATAAGCAAAGATCAGAGAAAAGGAACGTTTGTTTTGTACACGTTACTTTTTTTTTTTTTTTTTTTACTAATTAGTCATCTTCATTTGTATGGTAGAAAAACAAAAACAAAAGCTTATATGTCTCAGAACATGTATAATCTTTCAGAATAGTATTCAGAATTCATTTTGTCACAATAAAGGATTCATATGCCCATATAGTGAAAATTTTCGTCGCATGGAAAGTGTGTTGCAAGTGCATTTGTGCGTGCCCACGGGCGCGTGCGTGTGTGTGTGTACACAAAGACCTAGTTATCAATTATAGTGCAAAGTATGTACTTAATTAATTCCATTACAATCTGAATTTATAAACAATTCCTGTTCTTCGTTGCTAGCATTAAATAAAAGTACTGAAATATATATCTACATGTAATCAAAAATTTCAGCCATCTTTTACTGACTCAGATGAAGCATGGGACACACACACACACAAACATCAATTGGGTTCACTGCCTATGATGCCATTATATTGAATGATGTCCATAGTATTGGAGCAGCCAAGTTACCAGGAAAGATAAAAAGTAATTGCTAGATCTATTTTCCTTTAAAAATCCGAGTACAACAATTTAGTTCGTGGCCACATTAGCAGTATCAATGAAAAACAAACAGCTACGTATGTTTATAATGTCACACGTCGTAAAGTACAGGAAAGGCTATGGTTACGTCCTTTGCTTCGGGGGGGGGAGGGGGGGAGCAAAAAAAATCGCTTTCACGGGGCACGTATGTATCGCGATACGTATACGTGTTGGGAGATACGCGACGGCAAGTCAATTCTCTGGTGACTGGTATATTCCCTGCACAGTTTTTTTTTGATACGTATGTTCTGTTGTGTGTGTCTGTGTATGTGTGTGTATGTGCAAGAGAAGATTCCTGATACAGAAATACTAGAGAGAGCCAATCTCCCCTCCATCCACACTTTACTTCAAAAGAGTCAAGTTCGCTGGGCTGGCCATGTGTACCGGATGTCTGACACCAGAATTCTGAAGCAACTCCTCTACGGGGAACTAGCGTCTGGCAAGAGAACCGTTGGAAGCCAGAGAAAACGGTTTAAAGACAGCTTGAAGGCATCGCTAAAGTCCCTCAACATAGACCGGGAGAATTGGGAAAACCTTGCCCTCGACCGTACAGTCTGGCGTAGAAGAATCAAAACCGGATGTACCACTTCAGAAGTGTCTCGTATCCAATCTGCACAAGAAAAACGAGCTGCACGGAAAGCTAGGGCTGCAAACCCTTCAACCATAGTAACCGACCATAGATGTCCAACCTGTGGAAGTTACTTCTGTGCCCGGATCGGATTGATCAGTCACCTCCGGACACACTGATTCAAAGCAACTTCATGAAGCCGTGGTCATTGTAGACGACGACAGACGAACACCATGTGCATTTTGTCAGTACAATAATTATGCAAATGGTTAAACTGGGAATAAAGTTTTATGGCGATAATAAGATGTGTTCACGTTTGTGTGCGTGTATTCTCATTGTCTCCCCTCCTCTCTCTCTTGGTCTCTAAATCTCTGTGTATAGATGAAATGCCTATTGACATTTTTTGGTTCAGGTTAGATAATGATGATGATCTTGTCTTCTTTGAATCCACGAACTTGCCGTCGCTATTACAATATGATGCAATCAACAGCAACAACAACAACAAAAACCGACACCAAATCAGGGATCAAAGATAGAAAACAATTTACAAGGTGCAAAGACACTACACAACTTGCTGCATAGTCTGTATGAAGACATTCACAAAAACTGTACACAATATACCGCACAGTCTTGTGTCCAGCCCTCACTGTTTGTAGTGTTTCAGTGTACGAGCAGAAGGGTCTGTGGAAGAAGTCCATCGTGGCGTCCAGAAGTAAGGAACCCAGGAGGACTTGTTGGGGAACTTGTCTTCAAACATCTTGCGATAAAGCAAGGCTTCTTTGCTGGTTGGAACGTTGTGTGCGTACAGCGTCTTGGCGTTTTCAAGCTCTTTGTCACTGATCTAAACAAGACACACAGTAATCATTACTATTCGTTGGTAATGAATTATATAATCTATCTATTTATCTATCTATCTATCTATCTATCTATCTATCTATCTATGTATCTATCTATGTATCTATATATCTATGTATGTATGTATGTATGTATCTATATATCATCTACATCTATCTATCTATCTATCTATCTATCTATCTATCTATCTATCTATCTATATATATATATATATATATATATATATAATATATATATATATATAATATATATATATATACGTGTGTGTGTGTGTGTGTGTGTGTGTGTGTATTCCTATGAATATCGAACACAAACACATTTTTCATTCACGCAAAGATTCTTGCAAAACACGTTTTTTTGCATACAACCATGTGTATCACCTCCCATACACACCAGTCACGTGCGGATAACTACTGTCTGTCTTACAACCACCCATGTAACATGTAGACAACGAGTATAATCATCACCAATATCTACGAACGTACTCATGTATCTGTATTTCTAACAAACACTACAGACAGTTAGCGTATACTATTTACAGCAGTCGTTTTATTTTACGCACACCAAATATGAATACACAAAACGTGAATTATTCATCCACAATGATGATCTCACCTCCTTGTCACAAAACTCCTGCACGATTTCAAACCAGGACTTGGTGACTGAGGATATTCCATCACTGAAGCCTTCCTTTGGCCTCCACAGGATGTCGTTAGGCAGCAGGTGGCCATCATCAAAGGCAGACCTCAAAAGGTATTTCTCCACTCCCTCCTTAGGCTGCCGGTCCTCAGGCGGCAGGGACAGGTAGTAGCTAGTAAACTGGTGATCCAGGAAAGGTACACGTACCTCCAGACTGCATATAAATGTAATGACATTAAACAATATTCAGAACACTACGTTTCTTTCTTTCTTGTTCATCATCAATAGTGTTACCAGGTTCAGAAAATAACCTACACTGATTTCATAAACAGCAAGCTGAAACTGATATGTTCATGTTCATATTGTTTATAGCTCAGCCGACTACAAGAGCCATATCAGGGCTACCACCAAGTCAAAAACGACAATCAGGTTATGATAAAACATTTAAAACCATGCTCACCGTTAACCTTGCAAGTCTAATGCAATTAAAGAAAAACATAATCAGACGTAAAATTGTATTAAGTGAAATCTGTTCATCTCTTGCAGAAACTGGAAAATTGCATCAGGAGGGTCGTCTCGGAAGAGTTTAAGGAGTCCACGTTGTAGCATTGTAGTGCTTTTGTCTCACATCGTACAAGTCCCAGCAATCAAGGTGTCTGATGCTCAGCGGCTCATCACATGGTATACACCACAGTGTTCATTTTTTAAAAGGTACGGATGAGCGTGGGATGTGTGACCTGTCATAACACTGTTTCTTTCTTACGGTTCCTTGAAGAAGATAGGAGAATTTCTTTCAGGTTGGAGCTGATTTGAAAAAGTTTGTCTGCTTATTCCAATCCTTCTGCCTGAGATTTCTCACATAATTGTGTACTTGGTCTACATCTGTCGAAGGAATATGGATTTAGACATCTTTTCCCTCGTGGCGTTTTTGGTCAGGCAGTGAGCCTTTTCATTACCTCCAATACCAACATGGCCAGGAATCCAAGCAAAAACAATCCGATAACCCCCACTTGTAAGGGTAGAAAACAGTTCAAAGAACTACACAAGTTCTAGTTGACTGTTTCGGCCAGCAACTGCCCACAAAGCAGAAAG
>JAPXFY010000021.1:9904617-9920143 GCA_030674185.1 Monoplex corrugatus | reverse complement strand
CCACAGCCATCACACCCAGGACATGGACCAGGACACAGGCCGGGACACAGAACACCCTGCAAAACTTGGTCTCCATAATCCTACCATTCTTGCCACACACTTCCAGTAGAAACCTGTCTCAATAATCCTACTACTCATGCTACACACCCCCTATAGAAACCTGTCTCAATAATCTTATTATTCTTGCTACATACATGTACTCCCGGTATAAACCTGTCTCCAAAATCCTACTGTTCTTGCTACACACTCCCAAGTAGAAACCCGTCTCAATAATCCTACTACTGTCTCAATAATCCTACTACTCTTGCTACACACTCCCAGAAGAAACCTGTCTAAGAAATCTTACTACTTTTGCTACACATTCCCAGTAAAACACTGTCTCAATAATCCTACTATCCTTTCTACACACTTCTAGTAGAAACCTGTCTCAATAATCCTACTACTCTTGCTACACACTTCTAGTAGAAACCTGTCTCAATAATCCTACTATCCTGTCTACACACTCCTAGAAGGAACTTAACTTTGATATCCTACATTCATTTATTCTCTTTGCACATGCAGTATAAAAGTGGCGTTATTTTCCCACGTTCGTACCATTGTTGAAATGTCAAGTATTTATATACGTCAAGAGTTTCACAGCGCTTTCCAATGCATTGACACATTCTGCTTAACTAACGTCTAGGCCCCATGTTTAGTTCAAATAATTCAAAGCCATGAGCCATACCAATAGTAGTAATAAACAGACCACATTCCCTTTACGTCACCCATAACAATGTATTTTTCTACCATGATCCCATGTGGCGTGAACTACGACCACAGCTCTAAAAGAATAATAACTTTTGGTTTCATAAAATGGTCAATTCAAAGGATTATTCTCCTTTGTGAAAAAATTGACAATAACATATTTACAATATTATGTAGCACTCACACACTGACGGACTGATGTTAACACAATATTATGTAGCATTCACACACTGATGAACTGATGTCTTGTTCACACAATATTATATAGCACTCACACACTGATCTCTTGTTAACACAATATTATGTAGCACTCACACACTGATGGACTGATGTTAACACAATATTATGTAGCACTCACACAGAGATTGACTGATGTTAACACAATATTATGCAGCACTCACACACTGATGGACTGATGTTAACACAGTATTATGTAGCACTCACACACTGATGACTGATGTTAACACAATATTATGTAGCACTTACACACTGATGGACTGATGTTAATACAATATTTTGTAACACTCGCACACTGATGGACTGATGTCTTGTTAACACACAATATTATGTAGCAATCACATACTGCTGTCTTGTTCGACAATATCATGTAGCACTCACACATTGATGGACTGGTGTTAACACAATGTTATGTAACACTCACACACTGATGGACTGAAGTCTTGTTTACACAATATCATGTAGCACTCACACACAGATTGACTGATGTTAACACAATATTATGTAGCACTCACACACTGATGGACTGATGTTAACACAATATTATGTAGCACTCACACACTGATGGACTGTTGTTAACACAATATTATGTAGCACTCACACACTGATGGAATGATGTTAACACAATATTATGTAGCACTCACACATTGATGGACTGATGTTAACACAATATTATGTAGCAATCACACACTGATGGACTGATGTTAACACAATATTATATAGCACTCACACACTGATGGACTGATGTTAACACAACATTATGTAGCACTCACACACTGATGGACTGATGTTAACACAATATTATGTAGCACTTGCACACTGATGGACTGATGTTAATACAATATTTTGTAACACTCGCACACTGATGGACTGATGTCTTGTTAACACAATATTATGTAGCAATCGCATACTGCTGTCTTGTTCGACAATATCATGTAGCACTTACACACTGATGGACTGGTGTTAACACAATGTTATGTAACACTCACACACTGATGGACTGAAGTCTTGTTTACACAATATTATGTAGCACTCACACACAGATTGACTGATGTTAACACAATATTATGTAGCACTCACACACTGATGGACTAATGTTCACACAATATTACGTAGCACTCATACACTGATGGACTGATGTTAACACAATATTACGTAGCACTCACACACTGATGACTTGTTCACATAATATCATGTAGCACTCACACACTGATGGACTGATGCCTTGTTCAAATAATATTATGTAGCATTCACACATTGATTTGGTGAACTGATGTCGACTTTATGTAGTCATGTAATAGTAACCTACCAACATTATGACCATATTCCCATCATGATGTATACTGGCCAGTGGACAGGTTGAATGGGTTTAATCCATGCCACATGTTCTACTAAGTGTGATTAGAAACTGGATATATTTTTGTATTCCAGTCTGATATGATGGGAAGTATTAAGTGTACACTAGATCCGATATAAAGACAATAATACGTTCACAATCACAGTGATGTATGTGAGTTCTTGGATTTATGTTTTGTACCTACTTATCAAAAGGAATACACTGTACACTGCAAACACAGTCCACAGTTATCAAACTATGAAGGACCAGACCATAAATGGTATCACAATATCTTCAGACATTGTTCTTTTTTCACAGTTTTAGAAATAAGACGGAAAGATGGAAAAACAAAGGAAACCTCTTAAAAGTTCATCATTTTACACCCACCTGTAAAATATTGTTACCCGGGCATGTTTGTGCAGACTGAATGGCCAAACAGGTCACCAGACTGCATGAAAGTGTATATACGCTGGTCTCAACGACAACCTGTGTTCAACACTTAGCTCTCTCAAACAAACACCCCCCCCCACACACACACACACACACAGAGTGGCCTGTCAGTCTTAAACTCCATCTTCACTGAAGTGGTTACGGATACGGAAAAGAACAGCGTCACACCAATTGAAGTAGTACACCCACCCCTGGAGAAAAGCCGCCGAATCCGTACCACGTACACAACAATGAAGCCAACTCGTCAGTATGCGAGCACCAACTTGGTACACGAGTTACTCTCCCCAGGTAAATGAGTACCTGCCAATACGCACTCATCCGTCAGTGACACCATGAACAGATTGACAATGACAATGACGATGACGCTTTTATCTTCAAATAGTAGAAGTTAGTGACTGAATGACATGATCAAAATCACCATTGCTAAAAGTACACGCTGAGGCCATGCTCCAGGAAGACAACTTAATGCACACTACCCATACAAACACTGAGCATGGTAGTTTGGACACATTACCTTTCCACCATACAGAAACTGAATGCCCAAATGTAAACCCATCACCCAACCCCCACTGTACTTTCCCTATTTCCTCCACTGACAGTGAAAGGCATGAATGAAAATTCTAGGACTTCTGGTCTACCTAAACAGCCATGTAACCAACCTTTACTATATTATGCCATGCTTCATAAATGACAATGACCTTTTGACTCTAGCATCCTTCATTGCCAACCATGCCAGCACAGCAAAAACTTAAAACCCGTTGACTCCCTCACCCTATCAACCAGTTTCATGCAATCAGTGGATAGGATCAGGAATCAAAAGCTTAAGATTAGCAGTTGTGCTGTTTGGCGTGCATGTGACTCTGACAGAAAAAAATGCATGTAATCAATGGGAATGAATGGGGAGGATTAACCATCTACCAAGGTAAGGATCAACATCGAGCCAATATAATTTAAGACCCACATTAAAAAATGAACTGGCAAGGGACAAATTTGGACAGATGACAAGTCAGAAGATGTAGAGAAGATATGCGTTCATCACAAATCGTAATAAACCCTCCCCCCCCCTTCCACACAATAAAATTGGAATATGGAGAACAGAACTTGGAGTTTGGAGTTTGTTCAAGAAATATGTTATTTGCACTCGGACAGTTCCATATGTACTTCACCCAAATCTGCTGGCAGTTATCCGGCAGACTACCTGAGCCTGCACAAAACCTTATGCTCTAGCAAGGTCCTGAACAGAACTCTATCAAAAGAACAGAAACAAAATGGCGAAAGAGATATAAACAGTGTTTTACTAAGGGACATATAACACACGAATATGAAAAGAATATTGTGTTTTACACGTGGAAGGGTGTGACAGAAGAGAGGAATTCCCAATATCAGATATTACCTTCTCACCCATCGACATACTCCAAACCAGTCAGCACCTCAACAGATGCAGTTCACATCACAGTACATCTAAAAAAGGAAACCTGCCAACATCATCGTGTCAAACTCATAGTGATCAGTAAGAACCAAGAAATCCCCTCATGTGAAATAGCAGCAAGCAAAACACTGAAACAAGTTGATAAATTTAAATATCTGGGAACACAACTGTTGAACTCTATGAACTCAAATACACACAGATTAAAAGAGAAGTAGAATTACATGACATAAAACAAGCAAACAGCGCTCAATTCAGATCAATGATAAAATGGTTTAAGGAAGGAAACATATTTAATAAATATGCACACAAAAGGGGTGGGTGGGGGTGGGGAAGCTACGAATGTCACATCAACCCCCCAAAATTGGTGACAAAATACCGATTACAAGAATAAAATCTGAAATGAAAGAAAAAGCTACTGTCAACACTTTTATAAACAGAAAGTCATATCTCTGAAATAAAAAATATCAAAGATCGTTTTCTCGAAAATTATTCCTACCCAACACTTTCTGATACTGAAAACAAAAGACTGAAAAAAGACAGAGATCAGTTCACATGTGCCCTCACTGCAGTAAACAAGACTCTGCCCCTGACATAGATGGAATAACCTCAGCATTCCTCTCCAGTTCTTGAAATACGTAAGAAAGGGCGATTCCTTAATTACATTACAACGTCAATTTAAATCCTATCTGACTGGTTATATCGAAAACCTCTGTCACTAGTACTATCACAATCTTCTGTGACTCGCTATATCCAAATCCTCTGTGACTGGTTGCATCAATGTACAATGTTAACCAACATTTATCGTATTGAATGTTTAATATGAGTGTTATGATCAGTAAAAATCTTTGTATATATCATCTCTGAATGCCTCCCCTGTTGACTGGTTTGTAGATGTATTTATCGGTCATTCTCCCCTAGCACTTTCATTTCAAAGGACAACCAGATACAACAGAGTCAGACACAGCAAAATGAGCATCATTAGACTGCACCCGAACCCACGGACAGAAGGTAAAAAGTCTCACTGTCTGCCCAAAAAGCAGCAGGTAGTCCTGATGACATTCTGCACAGGCCACCACTATACTAGCTCAGCGACCATCGGAACAGCAGGTTCAAACACATGCCTGCGCCTCAGTTAAAACTGGACACAGAATGGGCCAAACTGTGCTATGAGTGAAACAAAACGAAGAAGGAAGAGGAGGAGGAGAAGAAGAAGGAGGAGGAGGAAGAGGAGGAGGAGGGGAAGGAAAAGAAAAAAGAAGACGAAGAGGAGGAGGAAGAAGAAGAAGAAGAAAAACAACAACAACAACAACAAACAAAACCTACCCATACACTACACATAACAAACCCACTCCGGAGAGGATGAGTCGACAAAGTCAGGTCATTTTAATAATTTAGACCAATAATACACAATAAGACAAATAAACAAAACAGTTAAATGCGTGCACGCGCGCGCGCGTGTGTGCGTGTGTGTTGTGGTGGTGTGTGTGTGTGTGTAGTGTGTGTGTGTGCGTGTGTGTGGAGAGAGGATGACAACTTGGTTCAAGGGTCATGCACCAAACAAGTCGAGTGTTCCCTAGCTCAGCATCTTGCTGTGTTTGTGTGCATGGGTGGGCTCGTGTGTGAAAAAGCCACAACCACTACACCTGAAACACTTAAAAAGCCACAACCACTACACTTGATACACTGATAAAGCCACAGCCACTGCACTTGATACATTGAAAAAGCCACATAACAACTTATATTCACTTCTGCTACTTCGGCGGCTGTGAAAGTTGTCCGTTTAGTCATGTTTACACAGCAGAGAGAACGACGCAGGTAACATGAAGAGACAAAGAGTTGGGGTTGGTTGCTTTCAACACAAATTAAACAATGAAATTGCCCCTTTTCAGCCAAAAACGTGGCATCGTATGATGTAGTAGAGTTTCTTTGTGTAGTTTCGACACGTTTTGAGGGAATTTACAGTGACGTACCGACGCATTTAATTTTAGAACAGGCGTCGCGAACATTCTCGCTACGTGTCCACAGCGACCTTTCGGCCGTCGCGAGCGGGCTCCCTACGTGTCTTTAGGCATAGGCAGGCGTAGCGACTATTCTTGCGTCATGTCGCGAAAAGGTTAAATATATTAACCTTTTGACTCCCGCACCCTATCCACCTACTGCATAAACGTAGCCTTTGATTCCATCAGTCTATCCACCAACTTCCTGCAGGAATCTGATAGATGAGCTGATAGAACCAAAGGATTAAGTTTTTGCTTTGCTAGCGTGGTTGACAATGCAGGATTCTGGTGGACAGGGTGCGGGAGTCAAAGGGTTAACCATTCCTACAACATTTCACACGCACAATTCACCAAGTTTCCTGTCGCAGACCCTGGCCCCATCCTGGAATCATGGCCATCTCTCAGCTGATGACACCAGGTCCTGCATCAGTTCCATATCAGAACATCCTGCAAGACACTGTTTCAAGAATTCCATAATTCTCTCTGCATTATTCCCAATAGAAACCCGACTTTGATATCCCACATTCAATCATTCATGATATTCATATGACGTATATCAACTAAGGGAGATCAAAATGGCATTGTTTTCCCGATTTCGTGACATAGTCGAAATGTAAATTATCTACAAACATCAAGAGTTTTGTTCGAAACACACTGAACATAATAGAAGTCTTCAACCAAAATGAAAACAAACCACCATAGAAAAATGTTCACTATGTAGTAATTCATGTAGTATTGGTCTTTATGCACTATGCAGTGATTCATATAGCATCGATCTTGTGCGAACTATACATAAATTCATATAGAATTGATCTTGTGAGCACTATATAGTAATTCATATTGCCTTTCACACCTATTGATCTTGTGAGCACTATATAGTAATTCACAAAGTATTGATCTTTTGAGCACTATATAGTAATTCATATTGCCTTTCACACCCATTGATCTTGTGAGCACTATATAGTAATGTCCCACGTAAATTAATAACACACACACGCACACACACACACACACACACACACACACACACACACACACACACACACACACACACACACACACACACAACACACACACACACACACACACAAATAGCAAACGAAATTGGTGCTTACACATGAGCACAACTTTCGCCTTCCAATGTCTATAGTGATAACATCTTCACGCCCTATGGACAATCGCCATCGACATCAGCTTCGAAAAATATCACACTTCCCAGGTTCTAGGTTAACAACACAACAGCTGAAGATCGATTAACATACTTCCACAAAAATACGATATGAACACACAAACAGACAAACAGCTAACAAATTATATTTCTGATACACGCTATACTACAGTAACACACCACCACGCACATACAACACACACACACACACCACACACACACACACACACACACACACACACACAACACACCACACACACACACACACGCACACACACACACACACACACACACGACACACACATCACACATACACACACACTACACCACTCACACCATCCACACACACACACACACACACACACACACTTCAACACACACACACACACACACACACAACACACCACACACACACACATAACACACATCACACATCACACCACTCACCACTCACACCACTCACACCACTCACACACACACACAACACACTCACACACACACACACACACCACACACACACAACACACACACACACACACACACACCACACACACACACACACACACACACACACACACACACACCGTCTAATATCACTTATAGTGAAAAGAGTTGAATCAAGACAAACGAACTTACACACACACACACACACACACACACACACACACACACACACACACACACACACACACACACACACACACACCAAACACACATTCCAACACACACACACACACACACACACAACACAACACACACACACACACACACATCCAAAAACACACACACACACAACACACATTCAAAACACACACACACACACTCAACACACACACACACATACACTCCAAAACACACACACACACACACACACACAGGTCACACACACACACACACACACACACACACACACACACACACACACACACTCCAACACACACATACACATTCTCTCTCTCATTCTCTCTCTTCTCTCTTTGTGTATGTGTGTGTGTCTGTCTGTCTGTCTGTCTTGTCTGTCTCTGTCTCTGTTTCTCTCTCTCTCTCTCTTCCTCTCTCTCTGTCTCTCTCTGCCTCTCTCTCTCTGTCTCTTCTCTCTCTCTCTCTCTTCTCTATGTCTCTCCAAACACACGCAGCTATACCACGAAGCAAAAGCTGACCTCACAAGTGTTCCAGGAGGTGCACGCTGCACACTCAGCCCTTCAAACCAAATGTCCCAACATAAAAAGGGACAAGATTCAGATCCAATCCTCCCCCATGCGTGTCTGTGACATATTGCAGCTATGTCACCTCCATCAAGTAGAGCAACTGTGTGAAAAGAATCATCTTTCCACCTGGGAATTCTACAAACCAGCCACACTGTAGCTGACATTTTTGCCAGCTCCTTTTAATCGTCTACAAAAGAGACACGAACCTCCGTGACTTGCTAGTACGTTCAAGTCTCAGAAAACCAGTCAGCCAACCTCCAGGAACCTCTCCATGTAACAAACCTAAATGCAGGACATGTCCTTTCGTGTGCATGGCCACCACAGTCAAAGGCCCCAAATCCCATATGAAAACATTTCAACTGACAACACCTACAACATTGTCAACGTGATCAGCTGTTCTAAATGTTTTCATGTGTATATTGGTGAAGCTGGACATACCTTTGATACACGTTTAAAAAAACACTTGGCTGATATCCGACATCAGAGAGATAAAACTATCTCAAATAATTTCAACAAATCAGACCACGCAATCAATGACATCCGAGTGAAAGGTCTGGCTTTTATACAATAACAGCACCATAGACAGGAAAGACAGAGAATCCCATCTCATAGATAAACTTGGAACACACAAGCCAAATGATCTCAATGACAAATCATAAAGAATTACTCAACAAAATCCAGTGAATGCCACTTCATGTACGTTTATCCGGACATGACTCTTTGTTCATGTACTTTTACCTGTGTGTGTGTTTTGTTTTACAACTTGGATAAATCTATGCATAGCATCTTCTTTTATTGTGCCCTTGAGTCCAGTCATATTTTGTTTATGCTACTTTCTTCCCCCCATTCCATATCTTATCCTGCGGAAATTCCTGAAATGGACCATATCATCACCAACTTCCCATCTCAATGAGGTCTTGGCTATGCGGCTGCACATATGCCCCTCCCTCCGCCCCCTTTTTTTTCCTTTCATCTGTTCTAATTCTCGGTTCGCAAGACAGGCCCAGCCGCGTCTGACTAAGGGTTTTTACTCTGGGTACTCCGGTTTTCCCTTCAGCCCCTTGGCTGTTGGTTTAGGATGTTTTTCTTCCTATTCCAAGGTCAGACTGGATTCGTTGCACTAGGCACGATCCATTTACATCAACCTTACCTCATAGTTACAGCCCTGGACCCTCTTCAGGACAAAACAATATTAAAATGGCATGACCACTTTTCAAATTGCAGAATTCATCTCACTTCCCTTTGACATCATATTTGCCTCCCCTCTCTAAACTTTTTACCATTACTCACAAACACATTGCAATTTCATTTAGTGCTTTTCTCCAACAGGACGATAGAAACAGGAAGTTTTAGTCTTTTCATATAAGTTTTGTATTTGGTGTTTGTTTGTAATCTTACACTTGACAAAGGCCAGTTGGCCGAAATTTGCTCCTGTCTGGTTTTGTTGTATGAAATACGCGTTCTGATTCTATTTTTGTGTTTTTCTGGTTCCTGTTTGCTTGAACGGGGCAGTCGCACTTGTTTTGGAGAGCAACAGGTAGATTTGGTCGACTATTGACCGTTAACCTCCGTAGCAGCTGGCAAAACTAGGAATGGGTTGTGTGTGATCAAAAATGGCCACATTCATCACCACACCTTGCCTGACCATGCGAACGAAAGAAGAAGAAGAATACTTTTTGTTTGATATTCCAATGTTCTAAATGTCATCTTCTTTCTGTTCATGTGTGTATTTTCAGGTGGAGGACTTTTACAGCTTTAACTCTATTGTGGCTGCACTTGCCACAGCTGAGCTCTCCTGCTGGCCTGGGGATGCCACAGTGAAATCACTAAGAACTGTCGCCTGTGAACCATTTTCCATCGATTTTAGAAAAAGAAACCGCAAAAACGTAACTGAAGCGTTCAACGGAAGTTCCTTCCATAAGGGAAGCAACTGCCAACTACTAAATCATTAGCATAACAAAAGTAGAGGGAGTTATATACCCTAGACCATCTGTTACTATGATCGAAGTAGCCCGTCCTCAAGGAGAGCTCAGCTGTTACTTCAATCGAAGTAGCCCGTCGTCAAAGAGTTAAGGTCCAGGAACAATCCAATGTGTACTTTTTGACTGAGCTGTCTGAAAATGTGTAACAGGCTGTTCATCTTCATAAGAACAACGAGGCATCTTCACATGGCTGCGGTGCGATAACATATTGCCCAGGGTCTTTGCCAATGATAGAATAAACTATGCATAGTTTCTGAAGTAAGGGGTTGAAACTGAAGTAAGGGGTTGGAACTAAACAGCAGAAAGACTGAAGTCATGGTGATCAGGAAAAACATGAAATCTCCTCATGCAAAATAACAGCAAACGGCACAACCTTGAGGCAGGTTGATAAGTTTAAATACCTGGGAGCGATCATTTCTCCAGACGGCAGATGCACATCATAAATAGCCAGCAGAATCGGCCAAGCCAAACCAGCATTCAAGAAGATGAAAAGCATTCTTACCAACAAATGCCTATCAATTAACATCAGGAAGAGTTCGACAGCCACCAGCCCCTTGAACACAAACTGGGAGTGATTCGAACCCTTACCCACAGAGCTAACACCATATGCAGTACCCAAGAGGCAAAAGACAAGGAGACAAACCACCTGAAAAAAGTGCTCACCATCTCGGGCTACAAAAAGTGGGCCTGGAACAGCCCGGGAGGAGTTAATACCCAGACCGTCTGTAACATGACAATACCCAGCCTCAAGGGAACTCAGCATTACCATACGAAGTGAGCCGCTCGTCAGAGAAGATCCAGGAAAACATGGTGTACATTTTTGAACAGCCTAAAAGCGCCAGCTGTCATCCTCAAGACAAACGAGGAATGAAAATGGCATTATACAACTGGCTGAGGACGTAACCATATTGAGTGTCTGTGCAATGAACGTTAAAAACTATGCAATACTGAAGAGGGATTTATCAGTAGGGTCACCTAACAGCCGAAAACTCAAGTCATGGTGATCAGGAAAAAAATAATGTCCTCAGCGAAAGTCAAGAGCCATCTAACGCAGCACCAACCGTTGACAGGTGATGAGGTTTAAATCCCGGGACGACTCTATTTTATCTCGTGAACGTACCAGATCGCAATCTGAGTAGAGATTCAGCCAGACAGCATTAGATGCGCTGACGAAGCAAACGCCATCGAAAGCTAGAAACGTGAGTAGCGATTCTTACACAGTGGAACCTTGTATCTTCAAATTGGTACATTATAGGAAGAGAGTTCTTGAATGTTATATAGAACCAATACTGTTATATGGTTGTAAGGCATGGACAGTCAACAAGCAAAGCTAGAACAAGATTGAGGCAGCTGAGATTGGTTTCTAGAAGAATGTGAGAGTTTCATGGACAGGAAAGAAAACAAACGAGACAGTCTTGATGGATGCAGACACAAAGACACAAGTAGATCATTCATAAGGAAGATTAGGAAAAGACAGGCAACATTTGTAGGCCCTTTTATGAGAAAATGGGAATTGGAGCACCTGGTCACAATGGGAAAGCTTGAGGGAAAGAGAGCACCAGGTAGACCCAGGGAGAAGATATTGGACGGACTAGCAGAGTGGCCTAAGACAAAGAGGGTGCAAAAGGTGCTTGAGGCACCGTATCCTTACTGTAATCCAAATAGAGCAGTTTGCGTTTCTTTTTGCTACCTGTGTTGGTTCATCACGAATATGTGTGTGTTGTAGTTTACGTACTGAATATAGAATCCACCTTTGAAAGGAAATTATGCAACACAGTAATGCATCCTCCTTCACATGATGAATGAATACATGTTGAATGTTACCGTACTTATGCCTGTAGACCCAATCTCTCTGTCTCTGTTTCTGTCTCTGCCTGTCTCCCTTCTCTCTCTAATGTTTGTCTGCTGTCTGTCTGTCTGTCTTCTGTCTCTGTCTCGTCTCTGTGCCTCTGCCTCTGTCTCTCTCTGTCTCTCTCTGTCTCTGTCTTTGTTTCTGTCTCTCTCTGTGTCTCTGTCTCTCTGTGTCTCTGTGCTTTGTCTCTCTCTCTCCCTCTCTCTCTCTCTCTCTCTGTTAGATGTGATCTTGTGGTTTGTGTGCCATGTGTTCCTAAATAAACAAATATATGACTGACCAATAAATTATCAAATAATTATACATAGTTTACGTACAGTCCGTTGATGATTTTTCGTGTGAACCAAGTAAAATGAAAGAAAACGCCTTTGCGCTGTATGAATTATGCACGCAAAATGTTTCAGAAATTGATATAATAGTACAACTATTCAAGAAAATGGGCTACTTAAATGGGCTACTGCTGTCAACAACAACAAAAGTTTTATTTAAAAGTGGAACAATCCCAGAAAATTGACCTACTTTTTTAAAGTTGGAAATACCACTGTGTGTGTACAACTGTTAAAGAAAATGGGTTACTTAAACAGGCTATGTCTGTTAACAGAAAACAAAGACAGTTTTATTTAAAAGTGGACCATACCCACAAAATATGATACTTTCAAAATTGGAGATACCATTTATCAGATCAATCAAACTGGTAGCAGTCTTTCTCACAGCAAAATTTCTTGAAAATACTTTGCAAGCAGCCATGCATGGGGGACTTGTACGCCTGTGTAAATTGCTGCTGCAATCCAGATTACGTATAGCCCACCAAAAATTTCCTTAACCTGTCCCCTTCCTCAGCGTGGAAAAAGTGTCGGCACTGCATCCTTTCTCTTGTTTCTGCCTCTTCTCTAAACGCAGGACTGAAGGAAATACAATCCTACGAGAATCCAGACACAAGGGAAAGTAATGATTTATTCAATCACAGATCTTAACACCAAAACCCTTATTAAAAACTACTATTGAGAACAGAATGTATGGTTTAAAACTCGCGCTTGATGTTTCAATACACGCTTCCTGACTTCCTATATACAGTGAAGTTAAGATGCTGCCATTCCAATGAAAAACGAAGATCGCCTTCTACTTTATTTCTCCTATGATACATCACCATCGATAACATTTTGAACCCTAGAGTCGATTAAGGTCAAACACTAACTTTTCAAAACGAGCTAAAGCAATATCTTTACAGATCAGATTTGCGACTTAGCATATGCATTTCAGACTTGTTGTGAAACTAAACTAATCGAAAAGAACATTTCTTAAGACCTTCATTCTCTTCAATCCAATTTGAAAACTCCAAAGAACACGATTTGATAATAATGGTTTATACAAAGAAAACTACCGAAATCTTCTGTCAATCATGTGAAGTGTCATATTGAAAATGTGTACCACTATAGCTACAAAATGTACACATATGGATCATTTAAATAAGGAACACAGAAATTCCCCGAATCCAATGCCTGCTCTCAACCATCAGGACCCTCCAAAAATCAGTACTTACGGCTAAATTATTTGTTGCATTGGCGATTATAAATGACGTAATGTATAATGTATAATACATGTATGATTGATATAACATTTGAATACAATACTATACGTATGATACATGTATGACTGATATAACATTTGAATACAAAACTATACGTATAATACATGTATGACATAACGTTTAATTACAATACTTTACGTATAGTGCATATATGATTGATATAACATTTTAATACAATACGATATGTATGATACATGTATGATATAACCTTTAAATTCAATATTATACGCATAGTACATGTGTGATTGATATAACATTAAAACACAATGCTATACGTTAAGTATATGTATAATGTAACATTTAAAAACAATACTATTTTGTATACTACATATATGACTCATCATCATCATCATGTGCCCTGCCACATGGCGTTGGCGATCATGGACTTCCATTTGTCCTACCTCTGTTGCCCCTAGCATCTCCCCCACCCTCCTCGTCCCCAGCCACTCTGCAAGTCCGTCCAGCATTTTCTCCCAGGTCTACCTGGTGCTCTCTTTCCCTTAAACTTTCCCGTTGTGACCAGGTGTTCCAAATCCCCCTTCCTCATGAAATGGCCTATAAATGTTGCCTGTCTTTCGTAATCTTCCTTATGAGTGATCTACTTGTGTCTGCCTCCATCAAGACTGACTCGTTTGTTTTCTTTGCTGTCCATGGAACTCTCAACATTCTTCTTAGAAACCACATCTCAGCTGCCTCAATCTTGTTCTGGCTTTGTTTGTTGACTGTCCATGCCTCACATCCGTACAACAGTATTGGTTCTATATAACATTCAAGAACTCTCTTCCTGGTGTTAATTGATAGGCATTTGTCGGTAAGAATGCTTGTCATCTTCTTGAATGCTGTTTTGGCTTGGCCGATTCTGCCGGCTATTTCTGATGTGCATCTGCAGTCTGATGAAATGATCGTTCCCAGGTATCTGAATTTATCAATCTGTCTCAAAGCTGTGCCATTTGCTGTTACTTTGCATGAGGGGATTTCATGTTTTTTACTGATCATCATGACTTCAGTCTTCCTGCTGTTTAGTTCCAGTCCCTTACCTTTGCTTTCTATTTCTAGTATATTCACCAGGTTTTGTAGGTCTCTTTCATTTTCTGCAACTAGCACGGTGTCATCTGCGTATCGAATGTTGTTTATCATTTTCCTTCCAACCTTTAATCCAGGTCTTCTTCTAGGTTTCTCATGATGTTTTTGCTGTAAGTGAAAACAGATCTGGTGACAAAACACAACCCTGTCTGTCTCCTCTTTTGATGTTTTGGAAAGAGCTTACATCGTTTTCTATTCTCATTGCAGCTGTTTATTCCCAGTACATATTTCTGATTATTCGTAGATCTTTTTCCATCAATATGAGTCTCTCCAGTTGGTTGATCAATTCAATCATGTCTTACCCGATCGAAAGCCTTGGTGTAGTCAATAAAGCATAAATACAAATCCTTATTCATCTCATTTGACCTCTCTATGATAGTTCTTGTATGTATATGGCATTAATATTCCTTTCCTTTCCACAAATCCACATTGTTCTTCTGCTATTTCTCTTT
>JAPXFY010000021.1:9757117-9899617 GCA_030674185.1 Monoplex corrugatus | reverse complement strand
TCCAACGACGTCCACCCAGTGCATGCAGCCATCAGCAGAGGGCAGTGTTGTTCTTCCTCTGTCCTGCCTCACACCACTGGGTGTTACGACAGTAGACGTGACCAGGATAAGAGAGTGGAAGTAATGAAGACTTGTCAGTGCAATTGAATAAAACCCAATGATTTTTCTGATTGATTTTTCTGTGCGAATGGCACTAGAAAATCAAATAGATATCGGACAAGGAGAATCCTGGTGGGTTGTTAAATTCAATCTGTACACGTGATGTGTTGAATACTTTAACTGGTATGTGGTGATCATGGCAAACGTACATGTATACTAACATACTTGGTAATCTCTGATGTTCTTTGTGATAAACTTTAAGGTAAGCACGACAAAACCCTGCATTAGTCATTCTCCTCATCTGCAGTGTTACTACGTGTCCATCAGGAATATCAATGACTTTCCTGTTCACCAGGTATCTTGCCTGAATACCAGCTGGAACAATATACAGGAGCATTTCACAAGTCAGTAATGGTTTAGTTACAGATTGCCATATGTCTATTTTTCTAATGTGTGTGCAGAACGGTCTTTTGTTGTGTTGCACAATGTACATATGGTTTGTAGAGGATAGTAATTTAATAGCAAATGTTTCATACCTTTGTGTGCATGGGAGGAAGTGGTCCGCAGTCATCTGATCTACAGTAAGAGACGAAGGCATGACTTCATATACATAAATTTTCCAAAATGGAAATTGGCATGGCATGCCATTTACTCTATCTATATGTATACCTAAGACCGAGTTCTGCGGTACGTGTAAGTGCACGTGGCAGAAAGTGCGGGAACCATTACACATGCCATACACCACTCCTTCACCTGACGTGAAAAGTAGCGTTATGTTGTTACAGTCTGTTATACTGTCATCAAACACTACTTCTATGTCAGACTGCTCAGTGAAGTATTGCGTGACTTGACATATCCGCAGGTTCATGCATTTGTTGTCAACGTGGTTGTCTGTGTTCTTCCATTGATTGGTACTGGTAACCTTGTTGTTAACTGAAGCTGAGGTGATGTTTGTAAATGGAATTGATAGTGGTGGTAGTGTTCATCTGATAAATTTGATATCATCATCATCATCATCATCAATGTCGTCATTATCATCGTAGTTGTTATCACCATCGTCATCATCACTGTCATGATCACCATCATCATCCATCATCATCCATCATCACCACCACATCGCTATCATCACCATCGTCATCACCATCACCATCATCACCGTCATCACCACCACCATCACCATCATCATCACTACCACCACCACCACCACCGCTGCCACCACCAGCATCATCATTGTCGTCATCATGGTTGTTGTTATCGGTAGTGGTGTCAGTGGTGGTAGTGAGGATTATAATAATGGTGGTGGTGGTGCCTGTAAAGTTATGATTATAAATTTCAGTATCCTCCTCCTTCTTCTCCCACTCTCCTCCTCATCGTCATCACATTATCAGCACCGCTGTTGTTGGCAGTTGTAGTCGTGATACTCTGACACAACCTGCCATACTCTTCACTTATTCAGTCGCACTGTCGTGAGTTCGCTCACGGCGGTGCGCACTGAAGCCAGTTTTCGACCAGCAGTTGCGCTGAAGAAGTCGGCCGGATCGCCGATGAAAGCTACGCAGTAAGTACATGTAGCTTTTTTTTTTTTTTACTGAGAGACAGGTTCAGCCAGGTAGCCATTATAACTCTGAGTATTATTGCTGTAATTGTGTTGATTGTATTCGCTCTTCATTACCACTTAGTGTGTGTATGTGTCTCCTGTCATTGTCGTTACTGGTTGTGAATGTATTTGCTATCATCACCATGTCAATGTGTCTGTGCTGCTGTTTGTATCTGTGACTGTCTGTGTCTGAGTCCGTGACTGTGTCTGTGTCTGCTGTCATTGTCGTTACTGTGGTGATTTTGCTTACAATTCACACTTATTAGTGTGTCTGTGTCCTTGTCTGTATCTGTGCCTGTGTCAATGTCGTTACCATGGTGAATGTGTTTATTGTTTATCATCATGTTAGCATGTCTGTGCCTGTGTCTATGTCTGTGTTTGTGGCTGTGTCTGTGTCTGCGACTGTGCCTGTGTCGGCTCTCATTGTTACTGTAGTGATTAATTTTACTATTTGTCACCATGTTAGTGTGTCTGTGTCTGTGTCATTACTGTTGTGACTGTGTTTACTAGTCAACACTTGGTAGTGTGCTTGTGCCTGCTGCCATGGCTCAGTGTACTACCTTTTTTGACAGCCATCAGTGTACATATGGCAGTGGTCGACAACACACGTGAAAAAGACATGTATATTCTGTGCATACGTTAGCTGATCTGGAGCTATATACATCCTTCATGGGGCTTTACCACCTGAATACTTCTATGAGTGTATCATGACTTAATCTGATGACGTTGATGATGATGCTGATGCTGCTGTTGTTGCTGCTGCTGCTGATATTGATGATGAAATAATAATAATCATAATACAATGTATGCAATGTAATGTAACGAAACGTAACGTAACACACCATAGCATACCATAGCATTACCATAATAACAACTTAGAAATAAACAACAAGCATGACATAAAATGACATAGACATGATATGACATACATTGACATGAAACATCGACACAACTCGACATGACACGGCACAACACAACAGAAGACAACACAAAACATGACAAATATAATATTATATAATGTAATATAATAAAATATAATATAATATAATATGATAAAAATAAAATAAAATAAAATAAAATAAAATAAAATAAAATAAAATACGATACGATACCATACAATACGACATGACATAACATGACATGACATGACATGATATGATATGATATGATATGATATGATATGATATGAATGATATGATGGTATGGTATGGTATGGTATGGTATGATATGATATGATATGATATGATATGATATGATATGATATGATATGATATGATATGATATGATATGATATGATATGATATGATATATGATATGGTGCGGTACGGTACGGTACGGTACGGTACGGTACGGTTCGGTTCGGTTCGGTTCGGTACGGTACAGTACAGTACGGTTCGGTTCGGTTCGGTACGGTACGGTACGGTACGGTACAGTACAGTACAGTACAGTACAGTACAGTACAGCACAGCACAGCACAGCACAGCATAGTATAGTATAGTATAGTATAGTATAGTATAGTATAGTATAGTATAGTATTGTATAGTATAGTATAGTATAGTATAGTATAGTATAGTATAGTATAGTATAGTATAGTATAGTATAGTATAGTATAGTATAGTATAGTATAGTATAGTATAGTATAGTATAGTATAGTATAGTATAGTATAGTATAGTATAGTATAGTATAGTATAGTATATGTATAGTATAGTATAGTATAGTATAGTATAGTATAGTATAGTATAGTATAGTATAGTATAGTATAGTATAGTATAGTATAGTATAGTAATAAGTATAGTATAGTATAGTATAGTATAGTATAGTAAGTAGTATAGTAAGTATAGTATGGTATAAAACGAAATCCAAAACAAGTGTGACTACCCGCGTTCAAGCAAACAGGAACCAGAAAAAAACACGAAAGAAGAATATGAACGAGTATTTAATACAACGAATCAAGACAGGCGCAAATTTTCGGCCAACTGGCCTTTATCAAGCGTAAGATTACAAACAAACAAACACTAGATATAAAAAAAAATTGAGAAAAAAACTGAAACTTCCCTGCTGCTGTCTTAATCAGTTTGTTCCTTTTCTCTCATTGAAGACAGCAGCAGGGAAGTTTGAGTCTTTTTCTCTTTTTTTTTGTTTTGTATCTAGTGTTTGTTTGTTTAGTAAGTTTGTTCCTTTCCAAAACAATATAAGCTCTTTCCAAAACATCAAAAGATGAGTCAAACAGGGTTGTGTTTTTTCACCAGATCTGTTTTCACTTTACAGCAAAACATCACGAGAAACCTAGAAGAAGACCCTGGATTAAAGGTTGGGGGGAAAATGATAAACAACATTCGAAAAAAAGGACTTGCTGATTTAAATAACACTGGATCAGCCCCTATACTCACCTTTGCTGATGACAGACTCATAATCAAGACAAGTAAGTATGCACTAAAAAGAAACAAAGCAGTCCAACAACAACAACATAGATCAGTGGTGCCTAGAAACTGAAACCACAATCAACAGTAAGAAAGAATAACTAGTACTGTTTTGCTTTCTTGATGAAAAGAAATATGTTAAAATATTGTATCAGTTACTATCAGAGGAACCAATATCGAAGTAACAGACAACGTAGCTACCTTGGAATCAGTTTTCACAAAGTGCTGATTCCTAGAAAACAAATGGAAACCTCTAAACAAAGTATGCAAAGGGCCTTCCAATCCAATCAAAACGCTGCTTCAACGCAGCCAACCATCAAGACCATCATGACTAACACCATATTAAAACAACTGGAAATCTAACAAAAAACAAAACAAAAACAAAAAACAATAATTAAAATCCAAGCACAAGATTAGCCTTTCAAGTCTAAATATTTATAGAAATCTTTGCCATGCATATCTACATAAAAGATGAAATAGCTTAATATCTTGTAAAATTTAACTATTATGTCTGGACAAACATCTTTAATGATCCTATTTAAGTAATCTGCAGCATAGTGCTTATGCCAGCTATTTCATTTCTTCCAAGTTTGGAGATTGTTGAAAATGATTTCATCACGCTTGAACAAATGCATGTGCACTCTACCTACTTCTGCCAGCAATAACCTAGCAGAGTGCTATAGCCTGTGCAAAACCCTACGCACAGGCCAGGTCTTGAAATAGGGAGGGCAAGGGGAGAAAAAGGATTCTATGTATGAAGCACTAGGCTGATACTGCCAGAATGATTGCAGCGTACAGATGGGCAGCTAATAGGTCACTTTTCAGTGTTGCAGGCTGGAGTTGAACTCGAACACAAAATGAAGCAGACTGCTTTTGTGCATTATAAAAGACACCCTTACGAAGACTACGCGATACCTGTTTGACCTTCCTTCTGTAGAGTCAAGACATAACATAGAACACATAAAGGTATTTTAGAATACTGGAAACCCCAGAAAAATAAATTTACTCCCTGGTCAAAATAGCATCAAAAAGCATGGATGAGACAGGCAGAAGAATTCATTCAGCACGTACACCCACTGATCAGAGTCAAAGAAACCGTTTCAAAGGCCCAGGCAAAACATCATCCAAAAGATCTGAGGAGACACTGTCGTGATTGGTCAGACTGTAAAGCTGATGAAGAAATCAAACTAGTCATTGAGTAACTACACTGCAAATCCAAATATGTGATCATATACACAGATGTCTCGGTCACCAGAAACAAATATGGATGGAGCTTGACTGTAAGAGCATAAACACCATACATGAAGAAAATGCTATTTATAACATAAGAGCCTCCAGTCTACCAATGGTAAGTGGCAGTGTCACTCATGCTATAAAATGCTTAACTTCACTGTGTGATGAAATAAAAGAAAGTCTTCGTCCTTACTGACTCGATAAACCTACTCCAAAAAGTGCAGAAAGGTGTAGGATTCCCAGACTGACACAAATCATTGAGCAGTATCGGTCTATAAAAACTCACGTAAATCTAGTGTTTCACTCATGCTGATGTTAAAAGGAAAGAATGTGCTGACAAACATTCTGCATCTTGGATAGCAAAAGTCATTAGGCACTTAAAGTCATATCTTCCTGAACAAAATCTGAATCACGATGCCAATGATTATCTTACTGAAGAAAAGGAATAGCTAGAGGAAGTAGCCAATATTCCACTAAGAAAAGCAACATTTTCATACTGTTTCAAAAGTACATGTAGAATTGCACATACTCCCACAGCTGTGCTGAACAGAAAATAAAAGAAATTTAAAGAAATAGAAAATGCAATCAGACGGACAGTAAAGAGGAAAGAAGTGAAAAATATTATCGTGTGTGTATGTGTTTTTTTTGTGCCTGTTTGTTTTATGAATTTTCTTTTTTAGTGTCGTGATATGTTTAAGTATGCTTGCTTATTATATATATATATATATATATATATATATATATATATATATAATATATATATTATATATATATATATTGTGTATTGTGTGTGTATGATATGTGTATGCGTAGTGTGTATGTGCATACGTGCGCGCGCGCGCGCGCGTGTGTGGTGTGTGTGTGTGTGTGTGTATGGTATAGAGGAAGTAGAATTATAAAGGTGATAATTTAATCTATCGATGGGCAGATAAGGCAATGTGATGTATTGTTTATACCTGAGGTCTGGTTGTGGTCATCCAGTCCTAGTATGTTTGTTTGTTTGTATGTATTGAGTCAGAAAAGAAATATATGTTTTACAGTCGTCCTCAACCCCCAATATCAAGACAAAAATAGTGAATTTAATTTTCCAACTAGCGTAGATAGTAGCAGCTGAGTGTAGAATTGAATCCATGATCGAATTAATCAACTGGTAAGCATGTAAACCATTCAGCCACTTTTCTCTACCCAGGGATACAGGACGATGTATAACTGAAAGGTCATTTGTCATTGCTTTTTTCTATCCTTTGTGTGAAGCTATTCAAGTATGTCACGTCTTTTGTTAATCATTTCCTGTAATATTTAATGAATTGACCATGGGCTTGGCCTTACGACATTCTGTTGAAAACAAAATACTGAATGAAGCCATGAGAATGATCCTTAGAGCACAATCACCCCACTGTAATCATTACATACATGTTTGACCATCCTTCACCGCATGCAAGATGTACAGTAGAAAGAATACAAGGTTTTGTTGAAGTCACTTGCATAGGGTAGGATTATAGAACGATGTCAGTTTATGCTCTCAGGTTTGAGGTTTTGTCGTCCACTTCAGAGTCAGCGTTATGAGCACATCGTCAAATATTGGCATGCTCCTTCATCTTCACTTTCTTGTTGCCATTGTAATGAGAGAGACTGCTGTTGAGCTGTGATGTAGACCTCAACTTCACGGATACTTGGTGTAGCTTAACCTTGATGGGATATCTGGACAAGGTTTCTGTTGAGCTTTTGTCGAGCTGCTGTGTGAAGTGGCTGGGAAGTGACAGAGAAAGGAAGGCAGTTCCTGTTTCCATGGCTTTCGTCTGATGTTTGCTGACAGGGTTGCCTTCTTGATCATTTGCATGCATGTTTTGACACAGCCATTGGCTTGGGGTCAGGCAGGGGTGACTGTGAGATGCATGAACCTGAGCTGGAGGGCAAACTCCTGAATTCATGACCAGAGAAGGGTGACTATGCCATGCATAATCCTGAGCTGGAGGGACAACTGCCCGAATTCACGACTAGGGAAAGGAGAGTTTTGTTAATTTATCGATGCTAGATTCACCATGATGAGCAAAACTAGAGACCAGTTTGGGAAGCAGAAGTAGGCATCAGTGACGACTAACACGTAGCCACCAGACGGGAGGGTCCACAGAAATCAAAACTGGCTTCTGAGAATGGGTTCTGGGTGGTAGTGCCATACATTGGGATTCAGATCGATTCAGGGATGCTGGATAAGCATGCTAAGCGGGATTTGACTGTGTTCTCTGCTTGTCCATTGTAGTGTGGGTACCAGACTATTTCATGAAAGGTTTCTCTTTCATGAAAAGTTTATCAGTTTTAATGATGCCAACATGTCGCTCATGTGCAATACTGATGGCACGCAGCTGAAACAATCAAATAGTATCGATTTGTATGTTGCGAAATGTGATTTGTCTTCGCTTTGGGACAGCAGTTCTTCATGTCTTGAATACTTGGAAGCTGGAAGCATCAATAGAGATTCATTGTAAGTGTGTCAAAGTCCAGACTGTATTGACTTGATATGTGATTTGAGCGTGGGGTTAAGCTCTGTGGCACTGGCAATTTCATCCAGGTCATGCTTATGGGGACAGAGTAGTTGGCAATGAAGTTAATGTGTTCATCAGTGATCTTGGCCATGTGACTCGATGTTGTGTGAGACTTCCCCACAGGATGTCTGCTCAGAAAATCAGTTCACTTGTTGTCACCAGTTTGTTATCGTAAGTGAAGATGTATGATTGGAGTCTGAGATCCCTCCTCATGATTCTGGCTGAAGTCCTAAGGTGTCATGATGCTGTAAATTCCTTCATAGGGACTGTGGCCAAAGACGATCTAAAGTGTTGACCAAGCAAGTAAAGGTTGACGTGTTTGCACTTCCACACGACTGACAGCGTTTCATGTTCAGTCAACGTCAGTTAATGCTCAGCTTGCAAAGATCACAATGTAAATGTTGTCGTCGTTGTTACGTTGTGAAAGTACAAAAGCCAAGGCCAAAGGGATTCATACTTACAGTGACTTCTGTCTTGAGATCAGGGCTGAAACACTTTGTGACTGACCTTGTCATGGGTGTCTTCCTTTTGAGTTGAACGAGTACATGTCCTCCACGCCATCTGCATGGTCTGTTGCCATGTGGCTGTTGACGATGATGATATGGTGGACCATGGTGACCATACTGTCGTTTTGATGCTGGTCGTTTGTTATTTACATTTACTGTCGGTGATTTCGTATCTGTTTCCATCACTTCAGCTTGTTCATCTGATAGCTCGAAGGAATGGGCTGCTTTGAAAAGTTTTGTAAATTCAGATCATAATGTAGATCACGTCCACGCAGCCATTGAGAAGTACAGCATTGTAACATCCTAAAATTCATAAATGGTTACTAGCTTTCTGAACGTGGTGCTTAAGGTGTCCATGGTATCGCCTGATTCATGTTTCCACTGAAGAAACATGTTGTGAAAGACTGACACAAAACTGTGTAGCTATCGTTAGTGGCAGGTCAATTCTGTTATCTGAAAAAAGGTCTCGTAGCTGTCAAAGACTTCTTTCCCTGCACAGTGAAGTAGCAGAGCTTTCTTCCTTGCTGCGTCAGTGACTCCAATGGCTGTGAGTAATAGTTCAAAATGAGCAAACCATTTTTTTTCCATCACCCGCTGACGTTGTCTTCACCACTGTGCACTGGAAAAATCGATCGAATATTGGAAAACTTGAAGCTGTCGCCACTCACGCTTAGTCACGTCACCAAATACTGTATTACCTTGTATGGTAATAATCGTGCAACCAGAGAACGACAGGAGCTGTTCAGCTCTAGTGCTGTACATTTACTATTGATCTAAGTTTCTGGTATGGGAACGTATGAATATTACTCAATTCATGCATGTTGGAAAACACGTGATACAAATAAACGACTGCATGGAGATATGCACAGCAAGAATGTAGGATATATTTACAAAAAAAAATCTGACCAAGGAAAAGCATTATACATGCTTCGAATCAATGCATGTAGATGATATATTGAAAGAGGCCTACACACAAATATATCAAGGGAAGACAGAAAGAGTACAGTATGTGGTGTGAATAAAACATAAATTCCATATTCTAGATAACTGTATAAGATACAAAACAACAAGACTGAATCCTATGAAACATTCAGAGAAATATGTACGTTTTAAATGAACAGCTATGTTATGTCAAGTGGCTGAAAAAGATTATAAATCATGTTCGAGAATATGTCATCAACTGCCTGATTCAAGAAAACATAAAGATTCTTAATAACCTATCCATTCATGTTCCTCATTCATGAAGATAATGATGATTATTGGAAATGTGGAATCATTAATTGTTGAAACATTACAATTATGTCAATAATATATACAAAGCTGTTTCTAAACGCCATGTTTAGGATTCCTACAGCAAATGAGTCTTCTGAATTCTGAGATCATATTGATTCTCTCTCTACTGCCTGGCTGGTTGTTTTTCATTCACAAGTTTCTGAACACGAGTGAAAGCAGTGAGTGGGACTGATAAGAAGACAAGACTCCCACACCGCTTGCTCTATACTGTCACACTGCAACAAATCATACTCTGTGGAAAAACAGCGCTATTTCCAGTCCACGGTAAGGTGTACACTGAAATAATTCTTTGTGTTTATTCAAAAGAATCCGTTTCATTCATATGTGAGTGTCATATATCCCTATGAATGAATTTTTCTAAACGTTTATAGGAACCAGAAAAAAAAAACGAAAGAAAAATACGAACGCTTATTTAAGACAACAAATCAAGACAGGCTCAAATATTCGGCCAACTGGCTTTGTCAGGCGTAAGATTACAAAAAACAACAAACAAACAAACAAACACCAGATACAAAAATTATGAGAAAAAGACTTTTTCTCATAATTTTTGTATCTGATGTTTGTTTGTAGGCCAGCTGGCCGAAAATTTGCGCCTGTCTTGTCTTGTTGTATTGAATATGCGTTCGTGTTCTTCTTTCGTGATTTTTCTGGTTCCTGTTTGCTTGAACGCAGGCAGTCACACTTTAGTAAACGTTATGTTTCATGACGTCATTTTCTTTGAATGTGATTTATAGCATTTTTAACAAACGAAAACATTCATACACACGCACACACACGCATGCACGCACACACATGTATACATACATACACACATATTTATATATATATAATAATATATATATAAATACACACATACATACATGTATATCTATACATATATATTTATGTGTGCATATACATACTTATATATGGAGAGAGAGAGAGAGAGGAGAGTAGTAGTAGTAGTAGTAGTAGTAGTAGTAGTAGTAGTAGTTAGTAGTATAGTAGTAGTAGTAAATTAGATTTATGGTCATATGCATCTGTACATAAGAGTCTGAGAGATCTCATGCTTGTGAATAGTCACGCATGCACGCATGCGCAGGGTGTGTGTGTGTGTGTGTGTGTGTGTGTGTGTGTGTGTGTGTGTGTGTGTGTGTGTGCATGTGTGTGTTTTGTGTGTGTGTGTGTGTGTGTGTGCGTGCGTATGTGTGTGTGTGTTGTGTGTGTGTTGTGTGTGTGTGTGTGTGTGTGTGTGTGTGTGTGTGTGTGTGTGTGTGTAGGTGTGAGTGATGTGCACATATTTTCGCTGTGTGCATGTGCTTGTGTATATGTTTCTCTCATTTGCTATTTTGTTTTTACTGTTTTTGACAGAGACCAAAGTGCTCTATAAGTACATGGACGAAAGATGGTCAGCTGAATCAGGGATTGATTTGTCATCCATCACGAAGTATGATTTGGTGGTAGTGGCAACTGTTCCCAATTTAAGACCAATGGTGAACGCATTGTTCGTCCCTGGTCTGCTGAATAATAATGACAAAAAAATAATAATGATAATATAAGTGATAGTAATAATAATAATAATGATGACGATGCTGCTGCTGCTGCTGCTGATGATGATGACAGAAATGTTATAGTAGGTAATAACAATAATAATAAAATTCGTGGTAATAACAATGATAATGGTAATAGTATGGTGCCAATTCTTGATTCAATATCAAACCAAGGCTCTCATGGGTTTGACATTACTGAGCATATAACTGGTGACAGTCATATAATATTACTGATAATGGTATACATAATGATAACAACAACAACAAAAATAACATTAGTATAATAATAATAATGACAATAATAATAATAATAACAATAATAATAATAATAATAATAATATATATGATTGATGATGGATGATGATGGATGATGATGATGATGACGATGATGATAATAATAATAAAACAACAACAGCAACAATGATAATATAATTATAATAACAAATATGACATGGATCGGCCATGATTGCCAAACCATGGCTGGGCACTTGATGATGATGATGAATCCTCTTTCTATGTGTTATCTATCAGTCTGAATAAACAGGACCTGACGATGCGAGAATACACAATGAAACACAACAGCTGTGAGGCATGAATGTCAGAGATATGAATAAGCGCCTTTAAAACTTCACTTTCGATATCATCTACTCTAACCTTTCAATGCTGCAGTTTCACAAACGCAGAGATGACCATGTACAGGGAAAAAAACCGAAACTTCAACTTATACAACTTGCTGTTAAACTATCCACCTTTTAGCCACTGGTCTCAAAACCTTCTTTGAAAACATGGGGCATTCACCCAAAGCTGGACATTTCATTGGTTTGAAACTGAAACTATCCTTTTCCTAAATGAGTTCCTAACCAGATCCGCAACCCTTTCTTTATAATTGATTTATGTTTTGTTGTTGTTGTTGTTGTTTCATCGATTGGTTCACAATATACAAGAAATGATATGTGGTTATTTGTATAAATACATGCATACATATATACACACATATACATAATACATACATACATAAAAAGTATATCCATCCATCTATCCATCCATCCGTCCATCCATCCATCCATCCATCCATCCATCCATCCATCCATCCATTTATATATCCATAGATACATACATACACATATCCATCCATCCATCCATCCATATATCCATCCATCCATCATCCATCACCCATCAATCCATCATTCTATCCATCTATCCATCCATCCATCCATCATCTAGCCATCCATCCATTCCATCAACCATCCATCCATCCAACAATCCATCCATTCATCCATCCAGTAAGTTTGCAACATTGCCTTATCATATGAATCTTATCCATCCTTTTTTATCTTATTACACCAGTTGATCCAGTTCGTGACATAGAGGATATTCGTTGCTGATATGCAGATGGTATCAGAACAGTATGAGCAAGTAATGTGGCCTTTGTTTCCATATGGCTGTTTTGTCATTTTAAAATTCCTGAAGTTGGTATGAATATATGTACGTCCATGTGCACGCATGTGTGTGTTTTTGTGTGTGCTGTGTGTATGTGTGTGTGTGTATGATGTGTGTGCTGTGATGTGTGTAGTGTTGTGTGTTGGTGTGTGTGAATGTGTGTGTGTGTGAGTGTGTGGTGTAGTGCGTGTGTGTGTGTGTGTGTGTGTGTGTGTGGTGTGTGTGTGTGGGTGCGTGCGCGCGCG
Organism: Monoplex corrugatus; assembly: GCA_030674185.1. Lineage (NCBI taxonomy): Eukaryota > Metazoa > Mollusca > Gastropoda > Littorinimorpha > Ranellidae > Monoplex > Monoplex corrugatus. The sequence goes on along the minus strand of JAPXFY010000021.1, from coordinate 9,886,711 downwards.
CGTGCAATCGCACGCATATGTATTCAAATGATCTACTTTGTTTCGGAAAAGTCAAAGAAATATGAACACTGCTACTCCCACAAGCTCTATTACACTAAATGGCTTTACAGTGAATGGTGATACTAGCAGGTGCACATTATGTATTGACTTAAAAATCTCACAATACATATGAGCACATAAAATATCAAATTGTACAAGTAGATGTACATTATGCAGTGACGTTCTTCACACCCAACCGTTTCAACAGTCGTGATCTCTGTTTGTGTCTCTGCTGTTCACGGACATAGCCATACAGTAGAGAAGGGGTGGAGGGCTGATTTCAGTGGAAACCCATCACTGCCGTCCACTCCCACACACCTCTAGACATGGGAAGCCCTCTCAGGATCAGTAGAGCACACACAGAGACCCACAATGTAAACAGCACGTCCAACACGACCATGGTGATACTTGTCTGGCTACAACTAGGTCAGGTGACTGGTTCTTTCCAGATTTCAACAGCCATACAAGGTTGCTGCGTTGGCGAATGACTGTGAAAATATACGCCTGGCCCAGAAGACTCGTGATACTTAAGGCGAGAATAATGGAGATGACACAAGCCAGTGTGTAAGAGGGGTTTATGGAGAGTTCCCACAGTGTAACTAGTGGCTGACAGAGCCCTGTCTGGCTGTACATGTGTGTCTCCACGTGCCTGGCATGAGAGGGACTGTTGCTAGAATTAGTCCTCCAACCCACAACACCGTGCAGACAACGTGGGCAGAGAGTGGGGAGGCATGGGATGGTAGGTGAGAAAACCTCAACACCAGACAACGATCTAGTGTCAGCACACAGTGAGAAAGGCTGACACGTTTGTGGACAAGACAAAGAGAACTCCAGACAGCTGACATGTAGCACTACGTCTCCAGGTGGTGTCTTTCCACAGGTAAATGTCTTGGTATACATGGTCCGTCAGTGTCACTATGGTCAGGTATAGTCCCATCAGGACATCACAGCATGCCTGGTGAACCATCATCACCTCCACACTGCCCTGCTGTCTTTTTTACCCAGAATCAGATGACCAACAAGACCTATAGTGGTACACAATAGGATAGAGATTGTAAAAATGAAGAACATTGCTCTGTACAGTAAGGACCCCAACAGTGATTTGCAGAAGACACAAGGCCTGTGGGTCCATGGCAGTGGTTGATGTTGAAAGTTGGTGGAAGGACTTCAGAACAACAAAGTTTATAGTTGTCTACATTCAGAGTTTGAAGCTTGCTCAGTCCCTTGAAAATGTGTCTGGGGAAATGATGGAAAGTACAACCACGTACATCCAGAACACGGAGCATGCCCAGGACGTGAAATCCTGACCCAGTCACTTGCTCTATTCCGCTGAAAAACAAATTCAAAGTTTCCAGTGTAGAGAATGAGGTGAGTACTGTAGAGTTGAACTCTCTGATCAGCACCCCTGAAAGGTCCAAGTGTTTCAAGGAATCCATGACAGGATATCCCAACGTCTGTGACGTGAACACTGAGGTCAGGGATTACCAGACAGATAAAGACGGATGAGGTGTGAGGATCTATACAGTTGCTCTGTGGTGATGTGAGAGATCAGGTTATCACTCAGGTCCAAACTGACCAGATTCAGCAAATACAGCGTTCCTATCTGAACAAGACCACAGTGTGTCAGGCCAAGGTGAATCAACATAGTGTTGTGTCTGACATCAGAAGGTTTCATCCCACTGCCACCAGCGTCAAGGAACCGCATTCCCAGAAAAACTGAGCGTTGAAAGGTTTGTGGCAGATGAAAGCCAGACCATAGCACATACAGTAACTTGGACACTTCATTACACACAGCAGCTCATCATCCCTTTGTGGACACTGAAAGTTGCCATCACACAGGTGGATGGATGAAGACACACCTTGGAATGACGACAGCGGTAGTGTCCAGGACAGACATAGTCATCACACCCCTCTTCGTCCTCCTTCCCATCACAGTCATTGACGTCGTTACAACGCAGGAAGACAGGCAGACAGTAGCCATGACCTGGACATTGGAAGAAGTTGGATGGACATGGCAAGTGGTCATTGGGACTGGCAGGCTGTGCAGGCTTAAAGATGTGATTTGGCGTCGGCCATGGTAGCCTTGTTCACAGCTCATCTGAAAATGTCAACTATTATGCTGATTTATTTCACTGCATTATGTCACATCCTATTTTGTCGTATCATATCAAAACATTGTATCTATCTATCTTCCTGTCTGTCTGTCTATGTATCTATCTGTCTGTCAATGAATGCATGCATGTATGTATGTATGTATGCATGTATGTATGTATGTATGTATGTGTGTATGTATGTATGTATGTGTGTGTATGTATGTATTGTCTATCTATCTATCTATCTATCTATCTATCTATCTACTGTCTGTCTGTCTGTCTGTTATCTATCTATCTGTCTATCTATCTATCGATCTATCTATATATCTTCTATCTATCTATCTATCTATCTATGTACATATGCATATAATATATGTGTATTTGTACGTGTATTGTATTGTACTGCATTGCACTGCCTGTATTGTTTTGTTGCAGTGCACAGCATTGCATTCTATCGTACATCATTGCACTGCATAACAAGCTTATTACATAGCAGGAAGCATTCAAGAATCACGTCAACAAAATCTGTCAATAAACAATCAGAAAAGATGAACAGAAAATTTCACCTCAAAGTTGTAAGTTGACTGGAAATCATTAATGAAAATCCCAACTGTTTTTGAGAGTGCACATACCTGTGTTAAAATTGAAGGGCTTAGACTGTGAAATAACCAGCATATTCGGCCTGCAATTATAAACAGGTCTGGAATCAATAGGTTAAATCAAGGACATTTCCAGGTGATTAGCAGAGACCGTTACCTAGTCATGGACATGTTAGAGTTTGGCTGACGATCGACAAAAGATTTCAAAATAGCTGTCTCGAATTCATAATGAAAGATCCTGACATCGCTTAGCAATTCCAGGCAAACCACACACACACACATATGTATAGATATATATGTATATATGTATATTATATATATAATATATACAATATACATAGTCATTATATATATGTACATGTTATAATATATATATATATACACACACAACACACAAAACACACACACACACACACCACACACAACACACACACACACACACAACACACACACACCACACACACACAATGGAGCAAAGCAATGGGAGGGGGTGGTGAAAGTGATGATCATCAAAACTTTAAAATGGAAGTTTTAGAGAAAGTTTTAGCAACGTCACAGAATCAGAGCTGAAGAGTGAGGAATAAAGATTGTTTCCCGGAAGAAGAATAAATGTTGACCAGCAGTCTATGCACAAAGCGAGTGTTGTGAAGAAGATGAGCATCAGGTGAAGAGCACAACTATCGTGACTGAGCATAAAGTACCATTCAAATATTTAAAGCAGCTACGAGAATTTATAGCTAATTCGTTTGTCAATGGGGAACCAGTGACGACAAAGTTGCAAGGGAGTGACATAAATGGATTTAGAGTATCCAAAGATGAGTTCAGCACTGTTTTGTAATTTCTGAAAGCCAAAGAGAAGATTTTCTGGACAGTCAGTGAGGAGACGATTACAATAATCCAGCCCTGAGAGAACAAATGCAGAAATGAGAGTTCCATTGGCATCCTCAGACTGGATGTGGCAAATAGAACCAAGGTGACAAAGCACCAATTAGCAAGCGTGAAAGAGAAAAGAAATATAACATTGAAAAGAAACTTGCCGATGATGTGTAACACCCAAATTGTGCACACTCGTGGAGATCTGAATGAGGCGTTTTTTTCTAGTTAGACAGAAGTAGAGACAGATTCAATGGGCGAAAGTCTTACAGATACAATAAAAATGACTTCCAGCTTATCATTGTTCAGATGAAGTGAGTTTGTCATCCAATTCTTTTACATCTAAAAAACATAACTCAAGGAGCTGAAAAATATCACCAGACATATAGAGTTGATCGTCATTAGAAAGGGAGTAGCAAAAAGGCTTTGATGGGCAACAATTTCAGAGATTTAAATTTAGCAAAAGCAAATAGAATGAGACTCAACATGGGTCACTGTGGGATTCCAGACTGCAAAGCAGATGGAAGACTAGAAACACCATATATTCACCCTGAGAGGTTTGCCTGAAACCATGAAAGTCTATTATCAGATATACCAATTGTAAGGTGAAGACGAGAGGAAGAGTAAAATGATCGATAGTATCAAAAACGACAGACAGATCCAGGAGAGACAGTAGAGAGATGTGACCATCACTAAGGGCAGTGAGGAGATCACTGACTATTTTAGAAAGAGCAGTTTCAGTTCTGTAACCAACACGGTAAGCATTCTGCAGAGAATGAAACAGGCTATTGAGATGAACATAGTCATGGATCTGGAGAAGTACAATCTTTTTACTTATTTTAGAAAAGAAGAGTAAACAGGAAATGGGGTTATAGTTTTTCACGTTTTCTGCATCTAAGAAGGTTTTGTTGAGAAAAGGTCTGGCAACGTTAGTTTTAAATATGGAAGGGAAACAATCGGAAATATGAGATTCATTTACAATAATAATAATAATGTATGGACCTCTGAAAACACAGATGGTATTCAACAATGACGATGATATCGGCAAATCGTCAATGACGGCAGCAAACAAAGAAAATGGAAGTAGATCCAATTCACATGTTTTTATGGCAGTTTTCTCAATTGAATCATTCACAGCTAAGTTCATTACTGGCTCAAAACAAAAATACAGAAACACCAAAACGATTAACACAATGCCATGCTACAGCCTGAGTATCAAGTCGTATCATGGAAGGTTTTAATTTTGCCAATGGAAAAAAAAATCACAAAATCCCTGCGATATATCAGATAGAGGGACAGATCATGGAAGAGTAGATGACTTTGCTCTATCCATAAGAGAGTCTGTGATCTTGAATAACAGCTTGGATGTAGTTTAAGCTAACAATATATTAGCGTGGAGGGATGCCACCTGCGCTTGCCGCACCATTTTGAAAACAACATTATTAGCAGGCTGTTAAATGTCCCTGTGGACTTGGTGACCAGCCTTACCTTTATTCTATGAGCCTTGTAGCTAAAACGCAAGTCAACAAAGCCCAAGTGTCCGTGTCCATCAGTGATCAAGAACCTAGGAGCCGGGAGCCTGTTGATGAACATGCTAAGTAAGTACATTGTTGACTTCCTGCACGCGTTCACAGAGTCCTGGCACATGGCCTCGTCTTCTCCATTCACACAATCCTGTTTGCCATCACACCACCCACTGACTGAAAAACACTGAACCATACACAACACACACTGATAACTCTTTATGCACACTACACCATACACAGCACACACTGACAACTCATTACAGACACTAAAACATACACAACATACACTGATAACTCTTTATGCATACTACACCATACACAAGACCCACTGATAACTCATTATACACACTGAACCATACACTACATACACTAATAACATACACTAACTCATTACAAACACTACACCATACACAACATACACTGATTAATCGTTACACAATTGCACCATACATACACACACTGATAACTCATTACACACACTGCACCATACACAACATACACTGATAATTCATTACACACACTGCACCACACACAACATACATTGATAACTCATTACACACACTGCACCATGCACAACATACACTGATAATTTATTACACACATGCACCATACAAACATACACTGATAACATTAACACTGATAACTCTTTACACACATGCACTACACAACATATTGATAACTATTACGCACAATACACCATACACAACATGCACTGATAGTCGCTGCTTGAAAACATTGAATCATAGATTATGATTTATTAATGATGAATAACTTACTGCAACATTCTGGAATATACACAGCAGTTGATGATAATGATGATGATATGATGACGACCCCAACGACGACAACGACGATGATGATGATGAAGACGGTGACAACCACAACGACGACGACAATGGTGATGGTGATGATGATGATGATGATGATGGTGATGTGATGATGAGATGATGATGATGATGATGATGATGATGATGATGATGATGATGATGATGATGAGTTTGACTGCTATTCTTTTATCATCCAACATGGGTCCTCATGTGGAATGCAAAATCTATCTATTCTGGAGGCACACCTTTTTCTACAAGTGCTGTGTTCACTGCAATCACGAGGTTGCTCTGTTATAATAACCAGACATTGATCTAGCAGGTTTCATCAAGCACAAGCATTTTTTTGTAATTATATGGACGCATACACTCTCTCTCTTCTCTCTCTCTCTCTCTCTCCTCACTCACACACACACACACACACACACACACACACACACACAACAAACAAACAAAACACACCACACACAAACAGAGAGAGAGAGAGAGAGAAAGAGAGAGAGAGAGAGCTCAGTAAAAACCATCAAACTGAAAACTTCACAACTGTCTATGCTGTTTATCAAACTTAATGACTGTCTATAGTGTTTATCACACAAAGGCTAATTTAACTTTCACTGGAAGGAGTTAGAACATGCATCACACACTGATAAGATTTTATTTGGAAATGCTGCCCCACGCAGAATACGCCAATGACAAAAACTTACTGGAACATAAAAATATACATTGATGAATCATGCAGAGGGTGGTAGCTAAAAAAACAGTGCATGCTACGTGATATACACTGGTGAACCTTCACTTGAAAGCATTGAATCACGAAAAGACACGCAGACAAATTGACGCAAAAGAGAAACATACAAGCAGAACAGACATATAGGCAGACAGACAGATCAATTCGAAAGAAGGAAACACAAAAAGATTAACAGACAAACACAGAGACAAACAAAAAGGATCAACCTCATGTGTACGGCCACACTGTGCTGTCTGGTTCCCGGAGCAGATGAAGACATCTGTATGTCTGGCTGTGAAGACACAGAAGGCCTCGTCAGTGCCCTGACAACAGTCTGGTCGATGGTCACACACCAAAGTGTAGGGTACAGTCTGCCCATCCTGCCCACACTCAAAGGAAGGAGGGTGGGGGTCAATAGGAGCAGAGCACAGGAACCCACTCCCTCCTCCCCACTCACCCCCGTGCCTGGGTTGAAGCCAACAGTCACTCTTTTCATCACAGGCCAGAAAGTATGAGTCAGATGTCCCTTTGGACACGTGATCAGGTCCTGCTTGTTTTCAAAGGTGTCGTTTTGTGCTGAAATATTGTCAGTGTTTATTCTTGTGACCATTTTTTGCACAGGAAATTCACGTGCAGGCTCGTATTTACATATGTAGCCTGCTGTCAGCTTTTGCGTACATGTCACCATCTTGATAAAATCATTTTGCGGTGATTGAACAATTCCACAGAGAGGTTTCCTCGAGTCCTTGTCCAGTGTTCGAGAAAGATGGTATCCCATGGTTGAATCTTCCAGGATTAGTTCATTCTGATACCTAAAGAAATGTGTCCTGTTAAAATACATTTGTCATTCATTGTTGCACGGCAATGCGTAGTCAATTTTATCTTACAAATAATGAACAGAATTAGAATTGTATTAACTAATGAGCATACAAAAAGAGCGTCTGGCATGAACTACATGAAATGTTTATCAAACAAGGAAAGTGGTACATGGTGTGCTAAATATTCTGAATAACACTGTCCTCATTTTAAAAGCATACTAAGCATTGTTTTTCGTATTCTGAACAAAGATTTTATCAGAGCAGAAAAATTGTCACATTATTGATTTGTGTATGCTTTTGAATGTCATATTATTGATTTGTGTGTGCTTTTGTGTAAGTGAGTGTATGTTAGAGAGAGAGAGTGTGTGTGTGTGTGTTTTGGTTTGTGTGTTGATGTGTGCGTGTGTGTGTGCGTGCACGCGAGCGTGTGTGTGTGTGTGTGTGTGTGTGTGTGTGTGTGTGTGTGTGTGTGTGTGTGTGTGTGTGGTGTGTGTGTTTGTGTGTGTGTATGTTCGTGTTTGGGTTGCTTGTGTGTGTATGTGAATTTGTGTGTGTGTGTGTGTGTGTGGTGTGTGTGTGTGTGTGTGTGTGTGTGTGTGTGTGTGTGTGTGTGTGTGTTGTGTCTGTGTGTCTGTGTCTGTGTGTCTGTGTCTGTGTGAGTGTTTAAGACGCTATTACAGGTACACATGTGTGCAAGTTCTGACAGCTGTGTAAATGTTAAAGTCGATCATGAATTCTTTGGAATATATTGCATACTTTCAAGACTGGGTGTTGATACAAGTGGGATATTTGCGTTAAAGAAACATTGTGAGAGACGTTTCTGATTGTTGTCCAGAGATATGATTGATCTTGTCTGTATGATAACACTTTGTGCTGTCACTTAGATATATGATTGATCTTGTCTGTATGATAACACTTTGTGCTGTCACTTAGAGATATGATTGATCTTGTCTGTATGATAACACTTTGTGCTGTCACTTAGAGATATGATTGATCTTGTCTGTATGATAACACTTTGTGCTGTCACTTAGAGATATGATTGATCTTGTCTGTATGATAACACTTGTGCTGTCACTTGATTATGCACAAAAAAAAAAAAAAGAAAAAAACAGTACCTCTTTTGAAAAGGTAAACGATCATCACCAGGTCCAAAGCGTCATCAGTGTTGTCGATGTTAATGGAATAAAATGTTTATCAGTTAATTTAAGGAGCACTGTTCTTGTTGTCTGACATATGATAATAGATAAAAAATAATTGTCATGTCAGTAGAATAGTAAGTGTTGCCTCCCATGTAATCAATAAAAGCAATTGCCAATTAGAAAGCATTGTCTATGTTTTCATAGACACGATGAATGTTTTTTTGCATTGGGATGGAAGGAATATTGCTATGTTTAGCAGTGCCAACAGGCTAACCACAGCACAAATAGCATTGTGTTCTGTGTCCACTTTTCATATAGTAACATGTTCACCACAGCACATAGCAAACAGACTCACTACAACACGAATAGCCTTGTGTTCTTTACCATAGCAAACATGCTTACCACAGCACAAATAGCCTTGTGTTATGTGTGCAGTAAACAGGCTCACCACAGCACAATAGCTTGTTAGTGTGCAGTAACAGCTCACCACAGCACAAATAGCCTTGTGTTCTGTGCCATAGTAACAGCTCACCAAGCACAAATACCTTGTTTTGTGCGAGTAACAGGCTCACCACAGCACAAATAGCCTTGTGTTCTGTGCCCATAGCAAACAGCTCACCACAGCACAAATAGCCTTGTGTTATGTGTGCAGAGTAAACAGGCTCACCACAGCACAAATACCTTGTGTTATGTGTGCAGAGTAAACAGGCTCACCACAGCACAAATAGCCTTGTGTTCTGTGCCCATAGCAAACAGACTCACCACAGCACAAATAGTCTTGTGTTCTGTGCCCATAGTTAACAGGCTCTCCACAGCACAAATATCCTTGTATTTGGTGACCATAGCAAACATGCTCACCACAGCACAAATAGTCTTGTGTTCTGTGCCCATAGCAAACAGGCTCACTAGAGCACAAATAGCCTTGTGTTATGTGCTCAAGGCAAACGTGCTTACTACAGCACAAATATCCTTGTGTTATGTGCCCATAGTTAACAGGCTTACCACAGAACAAATAGACTTGAGTTCTGTGCCCATAACAAACATACTCACCACAACACAAATAGCCTTGTATTTGGTGACCATAGCATACATGCTCACCATAGCACAAATATCCACGTTCTGTGCCCATAGTTAACAGGCTCACCACAACACAAATAGCCTTGTATTTGGTGACCATAGCAAACACTCACCACAGCACAAACAGCTTTGTGTTATGTGCCCATAGTTAACAGGCTCACCTCAACACAAATAGCCTTGTATTTGGTGACCATAGCAAACAGACTCACCACAGCACAAACAGCTTTGTGTTATGTGCCCATAGTTAACAGGCTCACCTCAACACAAATAGCCTTGTATTTGGTGACCATAGCAAACAGACTCACCACAGCACAAACAGCTTTGTGTTTGTGCATAGTTACAGCTCACCCAACACAAATAGCTGTATTTGTGACCATAGCAAACAGACTCACCACAGCACAATAGCTTTGTGTTCTGTGCCATAGTTAACAGCTCACCTCAACACAAATAGCCTTGTATTTGGTGACCATAGCAAACAGACTCACCACAGCACAAATAGCCTTGTGTTATGTGTGCATAGTTAACAGGCTCACCACAGCACAAATAGCCTTGTATTTGGTGACCATAGCAAACAGACTCACCACAGCACAAATAGCCTTGTGTTATGTGCCCATAGTTAACAGGCTCACCACAGCACAAATAGCCTTGTGTTCTGTGCCCACAGCAAACATGCTCACTACAGCACAAATAGCCTTGTGTTCTGTGCTCATAGTTAACAGGCTCACCACAAGTAAACATGCTCACTACAGCACAAATAGGTTGTGTTCTGTGTCCATAGTTAACAGGCTCACCACAAGTAAACATGCTCACTACAGCACAAATAGCGTTGTGTTCTGTGCCCATAGTTAACAGGCTCATCACAAGTAAACATGCTCACCACAGAATAAATGGCCTTGTGTTCTGTGCCTATAGCGAACAGACTCACCACACCAAAATAGCCTTGCGTTCTGTGGCCACTGTACGTGTAACAACATGCTCACCACAGCACAAATGACCGTATGTTCTGCGCCCATAGAAAGCAGATTCACTACAGCACAAATTGCTTTGTGTTGTGTGTTGACTGTGTCCATGAACAGCCTCACCATCATCATCATAATCAAATGTCTTGCAACATGTCGTTGGCGATCATGGCTCTCCATATGTTTCTATCCCTTGTTGCTGCAAGCACATTTTTCACCCACTTTGTCTTCAGCCACTCTGCAAGTCCGTCCAATATTTCTTCCCTGGGTCTGCCTGGTGCTCTCTTTCCCTCCAGCCTCACCGCAACACTAATATTCTCGTGTTCACGTTGGGGGAACCCTCAATACACTTTTTCTAATAATACTTTTGTCAGAGAGTTGTTGGAATCTCCTCACATAGTACATACCCGACACTATTAAACTCTTCTATGTCATCTGACACTCGTTTTCCAGTTAAAACGGGACAATTTCAATACTAAATCTGTGTCATAAGCATCCAACCCGTCATATCTCTTACTTCGTCCTGCCTTCATTATTCACACCATGAAATCAAGCCAGACGGAAGTTTCATACTGCCGCTGAAGTAGAGGGGTCGATAGGCACATCAGCCTAAGATCTCACGAAGCAGCTCTTTATTTAAGGAAGAGAAAGGATCAGAGCCCTAAAGGCACTAGCAGAAGCAGTGGCAAAGGGCTCCAGCTGGATCTGGACCACGAGGAACAAAAGTGAACTTCATGAGACTTAAGAATTCCCTCATACGTGACTGATAACCATGCGGTTAAGACATCCGTCACAAGGGTGGCTTTACCTTGAGACACCTGAACACCTTGGATACGTGGGTTCGATTCCAGGTCGAGGACATATTTTTATATAAAAAAAACAGCGATAGCAGAAATCATCCAGGCGTCATGACCCGGATGCAGTCCAGCCCCCCTAAGAGCGTCAGGTGTTAAGGGCCGAAACACTTGCTTGACGGAGTTTCTCCTCTGAGGACCTTCTGCTGTCCAGTTCATTCGAGAGTTTCTTACTACCTCTACTTAAGTACTGGTCAAGCAGGCCACTTCTGACGACGACACAGATGTTAACCATGATGAAAGCAGCAATGAAAGTGTTGAACATACAGAGTTCGTGACTGATGTTTCAGAAAACGACATCGGTCGTGCTGATTCTATAGATGAAGAGAGGGGAGGAAATGAACAAGGAGAGAAGGACACTGACAGTAACATATCTGTCAACCACGTGACAGATCAATCAGTGCCAGATTTTGAGCTAAAGAAATGGTCCTGATTCCCGACAAGCTGACACAGCAGTTGACCTTGTCATTGATGACAGTACCATCTGGCATTTTTTTTCGTTTTTTTTTATTTTTATTTTTTATTTTTTGGGGTCTCAGGACAATCTACTTGCAGTAGACTTCCACCCTCCCTTCGCTTAACATCTATCCTTTCTGCATTTAAATCCAAGTTAAAAACCCACTTCTTTTCCTGAGAAATGAATTCTATACCTACCTCCATCCCTCAGTTTGTGTAGGTCTGTTTTGCATATAAAAGATAGTCTGCGCTGATTGCATGTGCATATCTGGTGCGTGAGCGCACTTTGATTTGAATTGTCAAGACTGGGCACACATAATATTATCATTATTATAATCATTATTCTTTTGATTACTATTATTATTATCATTATTAATTATTATTATTATTATTATCATTATTACATTCTCATTATGAGTCTTATGATTATTATTACTATTATTATGATGATGTTTGTTCATTTGTTTGTCTGATTGTGTATTTGTATTTTCCATCATCAACTTCCCAATGATATAGACTTTACTATTTACTTGCTTCATTTTCTATTTAGTTTTTGTAATGCATGCTCAAAAACACTGTTTAAACAACAACAACAAATTATCTAAGTGTAATCTGCACCGTAGTGAATCTGCAATATTGTTTTATCTTGCTGATGACTACACAACTGTTGACTGCAATACACTCATTATGTTCTAAAACGTTCACACGAGGTCGAAAATGATTGCTTTCATGTGTTATTTTCTATTCTTTTAGCAATGAGTTGGAAAAAAAACAACCACCTAAACACACACACGCTTACACACACACACACACACACACACACACACACACACACACACACACACACACACACACACACATACACACACACATACACACACACACAAACAAACAAACAAACAAACAAACAAACAAACACACCGTCTAATATCACTTATAGTGAAAAGACGTTAAATCAAAGAACGAACACAAACAAGCACACACGCACACACACACACATACACACACACACACCACACACAACACACACACACACACACACACACACACACACACACACACACATACACACACACACACACACACACACACACACACACACACACACACACTTTTTTTATCTCCTGTGATTGCCCCATGGGCTTAATTTTATGAATATTCTTGGCATTTTCAAACGCATAAAGCACTGACTAAATTATGGGGCAATAATCCTTTTAAAGATCACTGGGGATTAAAGAGTTTGTTCTGCAAAAGGTATTTTGGAACCAACATACCCAGCTCTCATAAACGATTATAATTTTTTTTGGTCAAAAACCCAAAATAGGGTTCTTCAATGTGTTTCTGCTCCCTATCTCCGGTATGTACAGGACATAGTAACTGAAGCCAGGCAGGGTTGTGAATAGAATAACATTTCAGGTGTCACAAGTAAAATTGCCCTGTCAATTTTTGGCATGGCCTGTATTGTGTTGTGATGTCAAGTTATATGTTACCCACACGTGCATGCTGCAGGTATGAGCAGTGTTTCTGTCAGTTTTGGAATAATTGTCATTGTAAGTTGACTTTCGTTAGGTCAGACAGAACGCGCTCTTGTACAGATCCCTAGGGTCAGCAACACCTGCTGATGCCTGTCCTGTGGTATAGTAGATGCATTGCTTCCAGCTGACATTATGGGGGATACCGACTTTATATTTGAATCTTAAGTATTTGATATCCAGACTAGTAACTTGGCATGAAAACTTGTAATGTAGTGGATGAATATATATAACTGTTTCATACTGAAGGTCGTACAAAACAGTATTCCCTCTCTTTCTTTTTAAGCACATTCTTTACTAAACGGCTGTATTCACTGTTTCAAGGGGAGTAACTCTTTCAACGTAATATATATATTTCTTTTTTTCTTCTTTTTATTTTTTTGGGATGGACACAGTTAAACCTCTCCAGGACACTGTTAAACCTATCCAGGCAGTTGGTTCAAGAATCAAGAGTGTCTGTCTTGGGTGATAACTCCATCTTCTCCCTGTGACATGAAACTGAACTAATTCTCCACTCGGTTTCATAAAAACAAATGACTTCGATCAAACTCACTATGCCATATAAACGTAGAATGCAGGAAGCCCACATCTACAAGACAGAAAAGTATGCCAATCTAGCCAGCAACTTGAAGAAAGCCAGTTTTAAGCCAAAGTGATCACCACAGAGGTTGGAGAAGAAAAATAGGTTGATGGGCACATATGCCAGTGACCTTGCAAAACAGCTCTTGGTTTCTAGAAAGGTGAGGACCAGAGCCCTAAAAGTAATGGCATAAGCAGATCAAAAGAGTCCAAACTGGATCTGGCAAAGGAGGAAAGTAAGCGAACTTCATTAATCTTAAAATTATCCTACATGTAACCAATAGCTAAGAAGTTTAAGACATCTGTCACATGTGACTTGGCTTCGAGACTATCTTGGATGAGCTAGTTCGAACCAAGAAGGACAACTCATTTCAATTAAAATGTTAGTGACAGGAGAGACATCCAGGAGCCACGACCCAGATGCTGCCTAGTCCTCTTAGAGTGAAAGGAGTTGCAGGCTGAAGCGCCTGCTTAATGAAGGTTCTCCTATGAGGACCTTCTGATGTCCAGCTCTACCCAACGTTTCTCCTGCGTGTATCAGGGTAGAGACAAGAAACTTACATGAATGGTATATCAGGGTAGATACAACACACTTACATGTATGGCATATCAGGGTAGACACAACACAGTTACATGTATGGCATATCAGGATAGACACAACACACTTACATGAACGGTATATCGCGGTAGACACAACACATTTACATGTATGGTATATCAGGGTTCACATTTACATGTATGGTATATCAGGGTAGACACAACACACGTACATGTATGATATATCAGGGTAGACACGACACACATGTGTGACACATCAGAGTAGACACAACTCACATGTAGGCATATCAGGGTAGGCACAACACACTTAACGTATGGCATATCAGGGTAGACACAACACACTTACATGTATGACATATCAGGGTAGACACAACACACTTACATGCATGGCATATCAGGGTAGACACAACACACTTACATGTATGGCATATCAGGGTAGTCACAACACACTTACATGTATGACACATCAGAGTAGACACAACACACATAGTATGGCATATCAGGGTAGACACAACACACGTACATGTATGGCATATCAGGGTAGTCACAACACACTTACATGTATGGCATATCACGATGAGCTGACCTAACGCCAGCGTAGAAGGGGAATAGTTTGTATCCGTTCCACACAGTATCAGCTACCGTGGTCATCTCTTCCTGTGTCTTGAAACTGACCAGTTGTGCCCCTAGCGCTCTGCACCCTTCCCTTGCCTCCCAGTATGTTACGTTTTCCTTTGGTCGTTTTAAGACGTAGCATCTGGAAAAGAAATTGAGAAAAACTCAGAATGTAACACCTGGAAAAGGTACAGAGAAGAATCAGAATGTGACACCTGGAACATGTATGGAGAATCTTGAAAAGGCAGGGAGAAGAATTCAGAATGTGACCTCTGGCAAAGATATGGAGAACTCACGAAGTACCATCTGGAAAGGGTATGGAGCAGAACTCAGAAGGTAACACCTAGGACATGCATGGGGAAAAAGTCAATTATGTTATCATCATCATCATCATCATCATCATCATCATCATCATCATCATCATCATCATCATCATCATCATCATCATCATCAACATCATCATTATCAACATCATCATTTATCATCATCATGTGCCTTGCCTCATGTCTTTGGCGATCATGACCCTTTGTTTTTGTTGTTTGTTTGTTTGTTTGTTTGTTTGTTTGCTTGCTTGTTGTTACATCTCTCACCTTTCCGTCTTTATCCATTTCGCAAATCCGTCCAATATCTTCTCCCTTGGTCAGCTTGGTGCTCTTTTTTCATCCAGCTTTCCTATTGAGACTAGGTGCTCAAATTTATCTCACCTCATAAAAAGTGTCCAATAAATGTTGCTTGTCTTTTCCTAATCTTCTTCATTAATGTTCTTTTTGTGTTCTGCCTCTTTTGAGGCTGTCTCGTTTGTTTTCTTTGCTGTCCACAGAACACTTAGCAACTTAAGTCGAAATGTAATACTAGAAAAAATGCATATAAAAAACACAGAAATAACAACACACGTATGTGAGATACCAGTGCAATGTAGGAGGTTAGAAAGCAGATTGGTTGTAAAATGTTGACAAACATGTCCATATATTAACTGGTAATATTTCACACACACACACACACACACACACACACACACACACACACACACACACACACACACACACACACACACACACACACACACACACACACAAACTCACACACACGCAGTTACTCGAAGCAAAGCCTTTCAATTATTTAAAAAAAAAATCACGCGGACAAATGTAGAATGCTGACACACTTTCATCATCCTTCTTTACACCTTTGACACATACATCCATATATGGCACAGAGACAGATAGACAAAGACAGACTGACAGACAGCTAGAGACAGACAGCTGCTGACAGACAGCAGATGGACAGACAGGCAAGCAGGAAGACAGACAGGCAGGCAGGCAGGTGGGCAGGAAGGCAGAGAGACAGATATGTACAGACAAATATGCAGATAAATAGATGGACAGACACAGACAGGAAAAAAGAGACAGACAGACAAGAGAGACACAGAGAGAGATAGAAAGAGAGAGAGGGAAGAGACAGACAGATAGACAGACAGACAGAGAGAAAGGAGAGACAGATGGACATAGACACAGATACACAGACACAGAGACAGGCAGAGACAAAGACTCAAGAGACAGAGGACAGAGACATAGGACAGACAGACAGAGTTAGAAACAAACACATACAGACAGATAGACAGAAACAGATACAGAGACATAGAAGAGACAGGAAGAGACAGACTCAGGGACAAAGACCAGGTGAGACAGAGAAACAAACACAGGCAGACAGACAGTGACAGACAAAGATATAGCAGTACCTCCCATTAAGAAGAAATCCATGCTGATGACACAGGGCATGCAGACACTGACCTTCATCCTCCCCACCTTCACACTCCACCACCAGGTTACACCACACGTGAGGTTTGAACCTCCACCATCCAGGCCCTGTGCAGTTCCACCGGCCACTGCCTACTTTGGTAGGTTTGCTGCTTTTCTGAAAATAGATGTTTAGGAGAAATGGTAAAGATGACTGTTTAGTTCAGTTGGTTAGAGTGTGATCCTGTCAATGACAAGGCTGATTTAAATGGAATGGCTGTGCGGTTGAGGCACAATGTCGGCAGACACAAAGTCACTGGAGCGTGTCTTTATTTGTTCGCATTGTGAACTGGAAACTGGCAAAGTAAAATTCATATGTTTCTCTATTTTCTTTTATCTGTCAGCTTTTACCATCACGGATGTCATCGAGAGAAAAGAGTTAATGGTCAGCGGTGACCTCAAAGGTCTGAAACGGAAAAACTGCCATGTGACATCGTTTCTTTTACGCCATCTATCCATGTCTTTCTTTGTCCCCTTCACGCTTGAAATCCACAAATCGATTTATTATGTGCTTGATGAGCCAGTTGGTGGGGTTACATTCTGGTAGATGACCAAAACACATAATTATCTGTTATGAAAATGACAGTGAACTGTTGCTATAATCATTTTCCTGTACAACAACAAAACGATAAAAGAATGCGTGTGTGAGTGTGTATTACAGAGATGATAACGACTTGGAACGATTTACTGGCTCTGGTCAGAGAAGAGAGCTAAGCCACTTGTGCACAGACGAGCGGCAAGTGTGTTGTCTGGTCATCACTTAGTCTGACAGAAAGCCCTGGATATAAAATAATGGACGGGTGTCGTAAAACCCATAGAGGAGGGAAAAGAATTGCTGTTTCTTTGTATGCAGACCAGGATGATACCCACAGCTGGTACAAAGTGAAGTTCTGCACCATTCCATCCTGTTGTGTCTTAATAGGCAGACCTCACACCATCTGTGCCTTGAAGAAAGCGAAGATCCAGTGTGCCATCATGCACCAGTCTATCTTGTTCTGTGTCTTCTTTGGCAGATCTCTCACCATTCATGCCTAGTCAAAGGAGCAAGCAGCTTCCAGCAAGGTGCTGGTTGTCTTTTGTTCGTGTCTCTTGGTCCAGTAGCAGGATTGGACCTAGCTGGTGCACGCTGTGTGGCTGTGTCTTAAGGTTTGTCATCTCCCCACCTTGCTGTTTGGTCTGTTAACAACGTAACTAATGACTGGGTCTGAATAGGTCATGCTGCGCACAGACAGCCAACCCCCTCCCCCATATTGCTAAACATGGTTACTGTATGTCATTGGAAGTTAGGGGGGGGGGGGATTGTCCGGAAAATAGTGAAGTATTGGTACTCTGGGTTTCATCCAACACCCTCAGGCATTTCTTGTTAACTTGTCAACTTGCTAAGAAGTTTATATATTCTGGTATTGCATGTGTTAAGGTCGTGGGTAATATGTGTCAGAAATATGTATAATTAGGGAGAAACACTTGCAGGGACAAAAGATAATATTGCATGGAGAGCCATTATCAATGGCGCCATGTGGTAAGGCACAGGATGATGATGATGATGATATGTTTTACCTCATGACAATGTTCAGTGTCACAGTTTGTTTGAATCGTACTGTTACGCAAATGTGTTTTGGATCGTCAGTTGTGTTTTGTGTCTAGAATCTCAAGAAACATAGAAACATGTTTGCACAGAAATAATAGAGAAGCGAAAAAGTTGAAAAAAGATACAAAAAATAAACACTGCGAAAATATCAACAAAAGACCAACAACAAGACTTTTATTGGTCCAGTGTTGGCAGTAAACAGGGTCATATATGTATGCATGTATGTAATTATCGTCATTGGACCTCAGAGACATCTTGGTGGTGATGTAGTGACGATATCTTCTATTACACACACACACACACACACACACACACACACACACACACACACACACACACACACACACACACACACACACACACACACACACACACACACACACACACACACACACACATATACAGTGTTTCAAGTCTTGGCACATTTCAAATCTCATATCTGCGAACTAGAGCGGAGTAAGATAACGTACATAAAGCTGAATCCATAATTATTTGGACGTATGATGGTTTGTAGTTTGTTGTATTCTCAGGTTTGGTAATCAAGTTAAATTGCCAAGACTTTTGACACCCTGTATATAGAGTTGCGGTGTGTTGGAGGATTTTCTCCCTGGCCCACCCACTGCAAATGCCCAAGTCCGATGGGAACACTTCAGAGATGCTGTCTACAATGCCCCATGTCTACCTTTGGCAAAAAGACCAGCAAGTCAGCTGATTGGTTCGCAGCCCACTCAGAAGAAATGACATCGAGGCCAAGAGAAGCGCCTTGACAGCATACAAAACCAATCCCAGTGAGCAGAACCTCCAGGTTCTCCGTGCTGCTTGCAGCAAAGTCCAGCAGTGTGCCAGACAATGCGCCATCGACTATTGGCTTCAGCTCTGCTCCCAGATTCAGATTGCGGCTGACACAGGCAACATCAAGGCGATGTATGACGGCATCAAGCAGGCATTGGGCCCAATGCAAAAGAAAACTGCCCCTTTGAAATCAGCTACAGGGGAGGTGATTCAAGACAGAGAACAACAGATGGAGCATTGGGTCACAGAAGATGCCCTGAATGCCATAGAGTGCCTACCAGAGCTGGAAGAGCTTGACAGAGAACCAACCATAGATGAGCTCAGCGAACCCTGGACTCTCTTGCCTCTGGCAAGGCACCAGGGAAAGACGGTATTCCCGCCGAAATACTGAAGTGCTGCAAAGAGACACTCATCACCGAGTTGTATGAAATCCTCTGCCTCTGTTGGAGTGAAGGCGAAGTACCACAAGATATGAGGGATGCTAACGTCGTCACACTGTACAAAAACAAAGGTGACAGAATCGATTGCAATAATTATCGCAGCATATCCCTCCTCAGTATCGTTGGGAAAGTCTTTGCACGAGTAATACTGAAGAGGTTCCAAATACTTGCAAAGCAAGTCTACCCTGAATCGCAGTGCGGGTTCCATGCCAACAGATCCACTATAGACATGATCTTCTCCATCAAACAACTTCAGGAGAAATGTAGGGAGCAAAGGCAGCCACTCTTCGTTGCCTTCATAGACCTCACAAAGGCCTTCGATCTGGTCAGTAGGGATAGCCTCTTCAAAATCCTTCCCAAGATTGGATGTCCACCCAAACTTCTCAGCATCATCAGATCCTTCCATAAAGACATGAAAAGCACCGTCGTCTTTGATGGCTCAACATCAGCTGCCTTCAACATACGGAGCAGAGTGAAACAGGGTTGTGTCCTGGCTCCCACCCTGTTTGGAATCTTCTTTGCTGTGATGCTGAAACACGCATTCGATCCTTCAGCTGAAGGTATCTACCTCCGAACCAGGACAGACGGTAAGCTCTTCAACCTCTCCAGACTAAGAGCCAAGACTAAAGTCCAGCTGAGGTGCCTGCATGACTTCATCTTTGCAGACGACACAGCAGTAACCGCCCACTCAGCCGAGGACCTACAGCAGCTCATGACTCGCTTCAGCGATGCCTGCCAAGACTTCAGGCTTACCATAAGCTTGAAGAAAACACAGGTCATGGGACAGGATGTTGACTCTCCCCCAGCCATCAACATCAATGACCATGAACTGGATGTCGTCCATGACTTTGTTTATCTGGGATCAACTATCTCAGACACCCTCTCACTCGACACAAAGCTCAACAGGCGCATCGGCAAGGCAGCTACCACCATGACCAGACTGACAAAGAAAGCATGGAACAACAGAAAGCTGACTGAGCACACAAAAATCCAGATCTACAGAGCCTGCGTCGTGAGCACCCTCCTGTATGGCAGCGAGTCCTGGACTTTGCGTACCCGACAAGAGCAAAAGCTCAATGCTTTTCACATGCGTAGCCTCCGACACATTCTAAACATCATCTGGCAGAACAAAGTCACAAACAACACTGTCCTGGAAAGAGCTGGATGCACCAGCATGTACACGCTGCTGAAACAGAGACGTATACGCTGGCTCGGCCATGCCGTGCGCATGGACGACGGATGGATCCCTAAAGACCTCCTCTACGGAGAACTGGTGCAGGGAAAACGTCCCACAGGCAGACCACAGCTGCGATTCAAAGACGTGTGCAAGAGGGACCTAAAAGCCTTGAACATCGACAAGGACAACTGGGAAGCAACAGCCCTCGAACGGTCAGCCTGGAGACAGACTGTGCAGAAAGGTCACTCCAAGTTCGAAGAAACACTCGCTCAGCAGCACGAGGAAAAGAGAACGAGAAGAAAGGCTGCAGCCCAGGCAGACAGACCAGCGTCAGACTTCATTTGTGCCCTCTGCCACAGGGACTGTCATTCCCACGTCGGACTGGCCAGCCACACCCGACACATTTTTCACTGATAATTTCTGTAGTTTTACTTGTACCATTACTCAGCAACCATGAGGGTTAGACAGTTAAAATGTCAGCATGTTGTACACCACTCGTTTTATATATAACCTGCCAAGTTCTGTTATATTTTTGTTTGTTTGAGAATTTTTCTCATGACTATACAAACGGTGTGTATCAAGGGAACGGCAAGGGGCATAGATGTACGTAGCAGGTGAGTTAAGAAAATAGTCTTCACCTAGTTGTTTGACGGCTATCATTTTCTACCTTGCTGGTCCATTCACCTGTTTCCATATACTTGTGTTTTGATAAAGTCATAGCACTTTCTCTTAGGATTGATGAGTACAAGTACTTAAGTGCATTTTTGGTTCTAGGGAAGTGAAATGTGTGGAAGCAATTTTAGGTAATTTAGGCCTGTTTTTATACATATTTTAGCGTCTGTAGTTATGTTTAAAATTGTATTCAGGTATGTTTTTTAAATCCGCTGTGTGATAAATTGGATGGATTGGTCAACGCCAGGGGCATTTCCTTAGATTATGTGCACAAATGCATTGTTATGTGTACTTAATTTTGTTTAATTTTCTTTTCCCTTTTTTTTCATTGTTGTAGTATATTTTGAAATGGGTTATAACCCTGATATGGCTGTATGCAATTGGCTTGGGCTTTAAACAAAAATAACAGTAACTGTAATAAGCAACGAACAATGTGGTAACGGAAATATGAATTTATATTAAATGCACTTTTAGCTTTATGGAAGATTTTATGGTTGTTTTCCTTATTTGCATTTTAGATTTGCAAGGTTAACAGTGAGCATGGTTTTTTACCTGTTGTCTTATCCTAACCAGGTTGTCATTTTTGATGTGGTGTTAGACCTGATATGGCTCTAGTACTTGGCTGGGCTATAAGCAATATGAACTTGAGCTCTAAGGAAATGTGAACTGCTTAGTGACTATTTTAGGTACTGTAAGCTTGTTTTTATGTCTTCGTGTACCGAGTTACGTTTTTGCATTTGCAGTCAGGATTTTCTTGGTTATTAGACAGAATGGCCAGTGTCAAGGGGTTACCTTTAGATGATTTGCATGACTGCTGTGATATGTATTAATTTTCTTTTCCAGTTTTCTTTTTTCCAGGGTTATTGATGAGTTTAGATGTATGCATGCTTTGAGATGATTATGATTGTGAATAGGCTTTGAGCAGGCAGTGGGCTTCAAACGCTCATAGTAATACTGACATGACTTAAGAGTGATTTATGCACATAGATTTTCTGCGTGCAG
The DNA here is from genome assembly GCA_030674185.1 of Monoplex corrugatus. Lineage (NCBI taxonomy): Eukaryota > Metazoa > Mollusca > Gastropoda > Littorinimorpha > Ranellidae > Monoplex > Monoplex corrugatus. The sequence goes on along the minus strand of JAPXFY010000021.1, from coordinate 9,863,979 downwards.
GTATGCCATTGGAGATTAGACAAATCTGCACTCCTTCCCCTCCAGGCAGGAGGTAAACTGAGGAGGAACAAACGCCAGACCTTCCTTATGGCCAACACCAGGGGGTATACCTTTAGATGATTTGCATAAAGCAAAGAGACGTGTACTTAACTTTCTTTTCCAGGTATTCTGTTTTCCATGGTCATTGCAGTGTTTCATTGTGTGTGTGTTATTTGAAACTGGTTATAGCGCAGATACAGCTCTGAGCAGTCAGTGGGCTTTAAATGCTGTTATAATGAGAAAAAGAATTGACATAATCTACAGTATCTTGTGTGTGTATACGTGATGTTCTACATGCAGATAGGATGTGGAAAGTAAAAAAAACCTCCACCTTTTACCTTCTATATGGGAGGTACCTAGGGAGAATCGAACTCCACACCTTCTGATTGAAAGTGCAATGTCTTACCCATTTGATTACTGCACCCTTATTAAGTACATTGACGGGGAGATAGTTTGACATGCTCCTCTCTACCGATGAAATGTTTGGAGATGTCTGATGTGATATCATACATTGTTTATTGTAGATAGAATGTGTGTGTGTGTGTGTGTGTGTGTGCGTGTGGTTAATGTACAATGTGATATCTTTACATGCTCAGCATTTTGACTATTTTCAACAGGGGTGCTGTGCTATCAAGACATGATTGACAGTGGCAATGCCCGAACCGTAAAGTGAGTATTAATGATTTTCAGATTTCAGATTTATTAATTAAAGCCATAGATATTTGTGAAGTGGATAAATATTATGCTTAATGTGTGTGTGTGTGCGTGCGTGTGTGTGTGGGGGAGATTTGTGTGCATATTGGTGTGTGTATTTGTGTTGCTGGTACTAGTGTTAAAGATACAGCGAGTGGCACAAAGGTAAAACACTCGTCTTCCAGTCTGACCACATCAGTTTGTGTGGGTGCGAGACTTACTGGAGCAGAACTTTGTGAATGCGGTCTCCAGTCTGCCCAGCTGCGTATGGATTTCTCTAAAGTCAGGAAGGGGCAAACAGGAAGAGGAGATGAGTCACCTTCGAAATTAATGCTGATGTGATGTTTAATTGCATGTAAGACTTGAGATTAACAGTGAGCATGGTTTTTAACTTTTTTTTAAAACTTGGCCTGGTTGTCATTTTTGACATGGTGTTATCCCTGACACAGCTCTAGTACTCTGGGCTATAAGCAGTATGAACTGGAACTCATTTTTGACGTGGTGTTAACCCTGATATGGCTGTAGTGGTCGGCTGGCCTTTAAGCAATATGAACTTGAACTCCCTTACAATCGCAGGGTTATGGGACAACCTGTATCTTACCTGTCCAAAAACAGCTAAGTCGTTACTGATTAAAGATGAAAGTGATGTGGCAGACTTCAACAAGTAATGGACAGACACTTTTTTCGACAAGTTTGTGTATCTAGTTTCCCTCAGTCAGTGATTTTGTGTGATATACATAACTGTTCAGAACAACAAATAGTCTGACTTAGACAATGTATAGAGGTAAACAGAACGATTTTTTTTAACAAAGAATTGTTTTGTCACAGGTGAGATCAACACAATGTGCAGCAGCAGATGACGAGCACCATCAAAACAGATGAGCAGCAAGCAGTTGAAGGATGCAAAGGATCTCCCGTCATTTTATTTGAAAGTGGTAACTTGGCTTCCTTTTGCTCATGATAATGGTTGTGCAGGATCATGATTGAAAGACTGTATGCATGTTCATGACCGTGTTTATAATAAATTCATTCATATTCATTGAGTTTTGTCACAATAGATTTATTGTTTGACAGTTGGGCTGCTCTCCCCATTGACAGTGCGTTGTTTACATGGCTACATTTTCCCAGCCATTCTGACACCCTTTAATTGTGAGCCGGCATCGCCTGCGAGTGCGAGTGCTATTTTTAGCCAGGCAGGGTCGACCAAAGTCTTATTTCTGTAGCGCGCCTTTGTGCTCAAGCCCTAGTGATAAAGAAGGAAGCTGAGTGCGCTATACACGGCAGCGGGATGGGTGAAAAGGGGAAAGATGTGCGCTATTAATGGCTGGCAGGGCAGAGCCACCAACTAAAAGTATCTCGGATTTGTGGTTGCAGTACAGCACCACCCATTTGGTTGGAGGGGTGGAGGGGGATCAAGACTTAAGGAAAACAGTGAGTCTAATTGGTCTTCAAGGGGAGGGACCTGGTAAATGACTCTCTCTCCAGTAGTTTTATACCAGGGCAGCCGGGCGAGTGCCCTGCTCTTCACAAATTTCAATTGCTGTGGGATATTTTGCGTGCACAAGCCGGAAGGCACACGGATCCGACTCATTTTTTGTCCCCTTCCAAAGGACAAGACGTTCATTTTGATTTTCAAGTGAGACTGAGAAGAAACGTAAAGGCTTTTACAGGTAACGAACCCGGGAACTTCGAATTTGTTTATTGACAGGTAGACGTCTGAACCATTCTGCCACTCTTCTGCTGTTATTACTGTTATGTTTGATTTGTTGAAAAAATAAAACCAGCTTTACAAGGAGATCTACAACCACTAACAACCACAACAGTCACAACATCAATATATTTTTCGTGGATTAATATTAGCTGGTTATGTATGTAAAATTATGGCTGGAACCCCTTTCAGCAAGGTTTATTCATCGACTAAAATTGCTCATAGTTTTGACCTCAGTGACTGTTTTGCAATGTGATGTAAACAGCAGCAATCTGTGTACTGTGCACATTTTGTTTCTGATGTATATCTTTACGTTTGTTATATGGATGAGTGTGGTGTTAGCACTGACATGGCTGTAGTAATCAGCTGGGCTATAAGCAATATGAACGGGAACCTTGTTATATGGACCGCAAGATAAACAACTGACTTTGCACGAAGAAACAAATCTGGCGCTTCCGGGGTTCCAGAGAGTTGATTCATCTGCAGGCTCTTGGGGCTGTCACTGCAGTTCACTTGTAGAGTATATCTGCATGTGAGTATGAATGGTGTGTACCTTTATCCTCTGGTCTTGTTTGTGAGTGGTTGGGACAGAAATGAAACACTAGCTCTGCCTTCCCTGGGTCTTCACTGTCAGGTTGCCCTACCACCTGCGCTGTACTGTGCTTCTGTCTTCAGTCTTAAGTCCTTGCCACCATCCAATCACATCTGACAGCAGGATTGGACCCCAACCAAAAATGAAGTACAGTGTATACCTTGTGACGAGCCGTTGAGTATCGGGCACCTTCTTGATTCATTGGACATATATGATGTGAGACATAAGCACTGAACAGCGGACTCCTTAAAGAACCTCTTCACAGACGTCCCACCCCGATGCAATTTTCCAATTTTTTGGCTGTTAATTTGTGTTGTGGGCAAGGCTATTTAACTGATGCCTTGACCTGACTTTAACCACTTGCGTTGACATAGTTCCTGGCATTCCAAGGCACTGTTTTTTTGCGATTACTTAAAATTGGCTGCATTATGCTCTCATTGTGCTACTTCTGATACCGTCCAATTTTGTTGATTTAGTTTTGTGGATTTATGTGCATGTTTAAAATTGGCTGTGTGATGCTTAATTGTGCTACATTTGATACCGTCCGATTTGGGTGATTTAGTTTTGAGTGGATTTGTGTTCATGTAAGAATCTTTTCCATTTTTTGTATTTTGGCACTGTGCTTGTTTGATTTTAGGACGAATAGTCTTTTTGTATGAAATTGAAAAAAAATGTGGAAGTATAGATCTAGATCAATGCGTGGTGAGCTCCATCACTTAATAGGTCTTGTAACAAATTATTTCTGAACAGGGTGTGTAAATTTGGAGTGTTCGCAGTGTTTGTCATTCTGTAGTCTATGCTTGTATTTTGACTTGTGTTTCCATTTCACTTTCTCGGGACTAATGATGGCATTTGTCTGATACGTGATTACATATATTATAACTACAGTGTGTTTTAAGCTGGACTGACAGGGCGCTGCAGACGATATGGTCAACAATTTTCATAACATTCTCTTCAGAGTTAAATGCGAGCCTGGGTGAATCGTCCATACTTTTCTTGTCAGTGTAGTGTGGATATATGGCTCTCGTCTGTCAACATTTGAGCCCTATATAAACTAGATCTAATATGCACGCAGAACAAGAATTTACAGATGTTTGACTTTCTGGTGTTTTTGTTTTGCTCCTCAAAGTATTTTAATCTCGTAAAAGTTTTAAGACACTAGTAATGTTTCATATCCCTGGAATTGTCACTGTCTTGTTACTTCATTTTGGCTTAAGGTGTTTGATGCAGTTTGACGTTGATGATTTAATGATAAACACAACGGTACATTATGGCTTTGTCTATGCCAGCTTCAGCCCAACAAAGCACCGCTCTCACTGCGAGCGTGACCCGCTTTCTGCCGTGTACAGCGTGATTCAGTAGATAAAATAGCCAGCATTGTGGTCAGACGTTTCTTCTCACTGGAACAGCTACCAGTCTTGCAGCATGCCGAGCACCCTGACTTATAACCAGCCGTGCCGTAGAGCTAAATAGCCTGCAGTAAACAGCCGTGTAACAGGTTTCACATGACATGATTTTACATGTGTGTTTTTCTTTAATTGCATTTTAGATTGGCAAAGATAATGGTGAGCATGGTTTTTAACTGTTGCCTTTATATTTTGACCTGGGTGTCATTTTTGATGTGGTGTGAACCCTGATATATAGCTCTAGTAGTTGACCGGGCTATGTATAAGCAATATGAACCTGAACCTGAGCACTAGGGACTGACAAGAAATAGAGTAGGATGGCCGATGTGGAGACACCCAACCGTGACCACACCCTATACACCCCTCAGGCCCCAACCCTGTTGCAGCTCATGAGCTGGCTTCTGAGTGCCGTAGAGGGACGGGCATACCAACTAATCCTGTCCCTGGTGGCTGAGAAATCGACACGCCAGAGATGATCTTTGCCATCCTCGTGCAGCACTTGGGAGAACAAACTCATCACAGTATCTGGGCCTTTATTAAACAACAGCGAGGCTTCACTGAAATCATGGTACCGGGTGAATATGGTACAGCCCTACGGCTGCTTGCGAGGTCTCCTTAGATGCTCCCCTGCCTACAGACTGTTCCCCAGAAGTCGAGAAGAAAGCAACGCCCATCAGAGGTATAGTCCGCAATGCAGCTCACCACTGTTTTCCTGCCTACTCCACATCACCTAACTCCTTCGCCAGGATCAGCGGTCGGAGCTACGCTCGACATCACAAATCATCTCATTGAGACATCTGTGGACGACTTCTTTGATTCCCAGACTGCAGACATCAGCGATGTTGTTAAAGGTGGTGTGCAGTCGTCCCTTTCTTCTCCTTGCCTCAACTTTCCCCCTGCAAGACCATGTATATCAAATCTGTTTTGGTGTTTCTGATTGCATGGCCTACATATTTGAGCTTTCTGTTGTTGATCTCTTAGCAGTTGGTACTAAACGTTCAGTTCCTTTAATACGCTATTTATTCTTCTGTATGTCCATTTGACTCTGAGAAGTTGACTACGGAGCCACATTTCTGCTGCATTGACGTACCAGAGGCAGCGTTTCATGTGCAGAGCTGATATTGCATACGAGCGGTACAATAAAACTTGGAATTCTACCTTGAATGTCAAAAGCTACATTCTCTCTCTCTCTCTCTCTCTCTCTCTCTCTCTCTCTCTCTCTCTCTCTCTCTCTCTCTCTCTCTCTCTCTCTCTCTCTGATGTATGTAGAATAGCAAGGAAGAGTTGTAAGATGGATCCAGTGGGACATGATGCCACTTGGACTCTGGCTGCTATCCTTGTTGCAGAGTAATGCCACCTCATCCCCCCCTCCTTTTTTTTTCCCAAACCAAGACTTGAGAAAGGTAATGAGGTCAATTGGCCTTCAAGAGAGTGGAGCTGGGAAATGTACATTGTTGTTATTTTTATACCAGGTTGCAGGGTGGCTGGGTGAATGCCATGGTCCAGATGATTTTCCATTCTCGCGCGGATTTCTGTGTTTGGGCCTTAATTTCATCAAGAAAAAGCATGGCATATGGAAGATGATTAGTTTGCTATTAAAGCATTTGTTTGTTTGCTTTTAAATAATATTCTATACAGATCAAGTCGTAAATTTGCTAAGAAAATTGAATTGACTTCCATTACGGAATGTCGGTACTAATTGGACTATGTGAAGTCAGATGCAAACAGTTTGGAACCGAATGACTGCTGCTGTGAAGAACACTGCATGATGTCCACACCCTCCCATTCTTTGCCCCCTTACACATTTTTTACAAATGTAAAATAATGACTTGTCGGCCATTTTGAACGTTTATAGGTCAAGTCAAAACCACGTGACAGTTGAGATTTTGCTCTTTTTAGTGTGACAGCGTTTCATGTGTGAAGTTACTACATATTAGCGCTACACTAAAACTTTGAATGCTGCACTCTAAATGTCAACAGCTACGTTTTTTGTGTGTGTGTGTGTGTGTGTGTGTGTGTGTGTGTGTGTGTGTGTGTGTGTGTGTGTGTGTGTGTGTGTGTGTGTGTGTGTGTGTGTGTGTGTTTGTAGAATAGCAAGGAAGAGTTGTAAGATGGATCCAGTTGGACATAATTATTACTTGGGCTCAGGCTGCTCTAACCATTGCTGCAGAGCAGCACTGCAGCCATTTTTTGTATTTTTTTAAACCAAGACTTGAAGTAGAAGGTTAATTGGCCTTGGAAGGGATCTGGGAAATGGATGTCTTAATATTTTTTATACAAGGCTGTAGGTTATCTGGGCAAATGCCATGATCTTCACAATTTTTAATTTCCGTGGGATGTTTTGCATGTGTAGGTCATAACTTCAACAAGGAAAAAGCATGAAATATGATTCGACTGCTTTTGAAGTATATATTTGCTTACTTTATATTCTGAATAGATAGATTTTAAATTTGTTGAGAAAGATTTTAAATTTGTTGAGAAAATTGAATCGTTGGCTTACATTATAGAAAATCCGTGTGTAACCGGACTGACTGAAGTCAAACCAGAGGCAGGCACAATCTCCCGTCAACCTCTTAGAATATTACTCACAAAGGTATGACTCCATATTACTAGCTGTTTGAGAGGAGCCGTGCTGTACATAAACAGCAATCCTAATACTGAGACGTGTTGTGAATGAAACTGTTGTTTCGAAAGGAGCCGTACTGTACATAAACCACAATCTGAATGCCAAGTCGTATACTGAATGAAATTGTTTAAAATTAAAAAGGAGCCATACTGTTGACAAACCACAGTCTGAATACTGAGATGTATACAGACTGAAATTGTTGAGAGTGAGAGAGGGACTTTATTGTACATAAACCAGAATCTGAATACTGAGATGTGTACCGAATGAAATTAATTATTATAAAGGAGCCATACTGTACATACTGTACACACTCACGGTCTGAATATTGAGATGAATACTGAATGACAGTTTTGAGAGTGAGGGAGGAGCCCTACTGTTCTTAATCTACAGTGGGAATACTGTACAAAATTAAGTTTGAAGAGTTTTTGATATAGGTTTAGAAACCTGAGGAATAACATGGTATGGTATTATTGAAGCAATTGGACAAAGTGAAGTTTGTGGCATAGGGAAATTTGACTTGCCGCTGTCAAAAAATGAAAATGATGAGAAGATAATAAACAATTGAAGACGATTAACAGTCGTGTGATTATAAAACAAACAAAACCAGGCTCAAAAAAAAAAAAGAGATGAAACTCCGCCCCCCCCCCCAAAAAAAAAAAAAACCCACAAAAAACGAAAGGAAAAAAACCAAGAGAGGAGACAAAACTGCTCATTTCTGGGCCTGATTGGTGTGTATAATGTATGTGTCTAGATGGGGTAACCTGGTTATTTTATTGACATGATGAGAGCAGAATATATAGTAATGAAGAGCGCTGTAAAAAGTTTGAAACTGCAAAGAACTTGGAGCTTAGTAACTGCTGCTGAAAGGAAAATTGCTTGATGACCAAGCTCTCCAATTCATGTCCCCTCACACGTTCATTACAATGTAAAATGTTACTGTTGTCAGCCATTTGGAACATTTGTAGGTCATCAAAACCATGTGATGCTTAGTGAGATTTTACTGTTCTTATTGTGCCAATATTTCTTGTGTGAAGTTGTGATGTTGAATGAGCGCTACACTAAAACTTAGAATGCTACACTTAGAATGTCAAAAGCCACATTGTGTGTGTGTGGGGGGGGGGGGGGGTGTGTAGAATAGCAAGGAAGAGTTGTAAGCTGGATTCAGTGGGGCATGCAGCAGCTTGAGCTCGGGCTGCTAACCCCATTGAGAGAGTGTTGCTGCAGAGCGGCGCGACCCACTTTTTTTTTTTAAACCAAGACTTGAAAGTACAAAGGTTAATTGGCCTTGAAGGGGAGGGACCTGGGTATCTTACAATTCTCTCCGGTATTTACATGTACATACCAGGCTGCAGATGTGTAGGTGAATGCAATGCATTTCAGTTTTGAATTCCTGAGGGATGTTTTGCGAGCGCAGGCCATGATAGATATTCATTTGCTGTTAAATGTTTGCTTACTTTTGAATAATATTCTGTACACATCAGTTTCCAAATTTACTAAAAAAAATTGTTGGCTTCCGTTGAACTTCAGTATATTAGACTGACTGAAGTGAAATCGGAGGCAGGCTGGAGCACCGGTCAGGCTGTTAGAATGTTATACACAAAAGGTATGGCTCTATATTACAGAACTGTTTGACACGATCATACTGTACATAACTACAATCCAAATACTGAGATACAATATGAAAATGGTTCAAAGCCAGAGAGAAACTGTACTATGATTAAACCAGAGTTTGAATGCTAAGGCATGTTGTACTGGTTCAAAATCAGAGAGGAACTGTACTATGATTAAACCAGAGTTTGAATACTAAGGCATGTACTGATGAAACTGTTCATGTTTAGAAAGGAGCCATTGTGTATTTAAACCATAGTCTAAATACTGATGTATACCGAATGAAATTGTTCAAAGTTAAAGAGGATCCATACTGTTCATAAACCACAGTCTTGAGTACTGAGATTTTACAGATTGAAACTGTTGAGAGTGAGAGAGGGACCTTACTGTACATAAACCAGAGTCTGCATACTGATGTATACTGAATGAAATTGTTTGAAAGAAGCCGTGCTGTACATAAACCACAATCTAAATACTGAGATGTTCTGAATGGAAACTGTTCAAAGATAAGAGGATCCGTACTGTACGTAAACCAGTCTGGAGATTGAGATGTGTTCCGAATGAAACTTCATATTTAAAAAGGAACCGTAATTTACATAAACCAGTCTGAATACTGAATGAAATTGTTCAAAATTAAAGAGGAGCCATACTGTTTATAAACCACGGTCTGAATACTAAGATGTATACAGATTGAAACTGTGCAGACTTGGAGATGGACCCTACTGAACATAAACCAGAATCTACATATTGAGGTGTGTGTACGGAATGAAATTATCGTGAAGACTTGAAGGTAAGAAAGCTAATTGGCCTTCAAGGGAAGGGACGGGGGGGGGGGGGGGGATGCATGCTAGGCTGCAGAGCTGCTGTGTGAATGCCATGTTCTGTAAAGTTGTCAATTCCCGTAGGATCTTCTGCGTGGGCAGACTAGAATTTCCACGACAACAACAAAAATCGTGGAGGATTATTCGTTGTTTTTGAATTATGTATTTGTTTACTTCTTAACTTATATTCTGCATAGATCAGTTTTTTTTTAATTTAGGAAAATTGATTTGCTGCTTCAATTGAAGGTCAGTATGTAATTGGATTGACTGAAGTGAAACCGGATGCAGGAACAAGCGCATGTCAACCTGTTACAATGATATACGTATATTACACAGCTGTTTCAAAAGAACTGTATTGTACAGAGTGAATACTGAGTCATGTTCTGAATGAAACTGTTAATGTTTTGAAAGGAACTGTACTGTATTTATACCACTGTATGAATGCTGAGACGTATAGATTGAAACTGTATCAAGTGAGAGACGGACCTTACTGTACGTATACATAGACCTATCTATGCATTATGTGATATTGCATTTGAGCGCTACAGTAGAACGTGGGAATGCTACACTTGAAATGTCAAAAAGTACAATTTGTGTGTGTGTGTGTGTGTGTGAGAGGTATAATTAGAGAAACAAAGAAAGGTTGTAAATATGAATCTAGTGGGACATAATGCTAGTTGAGCTCGGATCACTCTCCCCATTGAGAGCGTGTTGCCTGCAGAGCAGCGCACCCCTATATTTTTTCTACTAAGACTTGAGGAGGGTTAGAAGGCTAATTGACCTTCAAGGAAGGGGAACTAGGGAATACACTTATAGCATTTTAAATACCAGGCTGCAGGGTGGCAAGGGGGAATGCCATGCTCTTCACGTTTTTCATTTAAGTGAGATATTCCGCGTGCGCAGACCATAATTTCAATAAATATCTTTGCTTACTTTTAAAAATTATTCTGTACAGTTTCTAAATTTGCTAAGAAAATTGAATTGTTGGCTTCCGTTTAAGAACATGGACTGACTGAAGTGAAACTGGAAGCAGGCTTGAGTACTGGTCAAGCTGTTAGAATGTTATACACAAAAGTATGTCTCCTTATAACAGCTGTTTGAGGGGAACCGTACTGAACATAAACAGTCTGAATATTGGGACGAGTTCCGAATGAAAGTGTTCTATGTTAATGAGAAACTATATTGCTCATAAACCACGATCGGAATACTGAGATGTATACAGGATGAAACTGTTAAGAGCAAGAGACGGATATTACTGTACTTTAACCAGAGCCTATATACTGAGATGTGTGGGCCTACTGAATGAAATTGTTATAAAGGAGCCGTACTGTGCGTAAAGCACATTGTGAATATTGAGATGTATATTGAATGAAGCTATTGAGAACGAGAGAGGATCCACCACTGTTCATAATCCACAGTGTGAATACTGCAATGTATGCTAAAAGAAATTGTTCAGTGTTGGAAGAGTTTTTGATATAGGTTTCGAAACATGAATAACATGGCATGGTATTATTGAAGTAAAGTAAATTTGGACAAAATAAAGTTTGTGACAAAGGGGTTTTGACTCGCCGCTGTTAGAGAAAAGGTAAATGATGACTAAGATAAAAAAAAAATCGTGTGATTTTTAAGTCATGCGATTATAATACAAACAAGCAAATACAGCACGATAAAAAAGAAAAAGAATTGGAGAGAAGGTAAAACAAACAACAAAAATAAAAAAAATAAAAAAATAAACATACAAAAAAACGGGAAAAGTGAAACTGTTAATATTACTGGGCCTGATTCTTGTATGATGTGTCTAGTTAGGGGTAGTCTGGTTATTTTATTTGTGCCATGAGCGCAGAATAGTCACGAAAAGCTCCTTAAATAGTCTGAAACTGCCAGCAACTTGGAACTTAAATGACTGCTGCTGCAAGGAAAATTGCTTGATGTCCACACCCTCCCATTCATGCTCCCCCCCCCCCCCCTCATTCATTACAAACATAAAACTTTACTGTTGTATGTCATTTTGAACATTTGTAGATAATCAAAACCATGTGATGCTTAGTGAGATTTTACTGGTCTTATTGCGCCAGCGTTTGTGTGAGATGGTGACAATGCATGTGAGCGCTATACTAAAACTTGGAATGCTACACTCAAATGTCAAAAGCTACATCTGTGTGTGCATAACTGCATGTGTGGTGTATGAAAAATAGCAAGGAAGAGTTGTAAGTTGGATCCAGTGGGTTATGATGCTACTTGGGCTCGGGCTGCTCTCCGTGTTGAGAGCTTTCATGCAGAGCAGCACCACTCATTTTTTTTGTTTTTATTTTATACCAAGGTTTGAGGAAGATTATAAAGCTGATTGGCCCTCAAGGGATGGGAAATATACAAAAAACTGTCTCGCTCTAGTAGGCCTTATTAATTTTTATACCAGGCTACCGATCCTGATACTTGTGTGTATGTGTATGTGTCTTAATGGGGTAGCCCGATTGTTTCATATGTGACGTGATTAAAGCAGAATACAATGTCATGTAGAGCTGTTTCAAAAGTCTGAAACTGTAAACAATTTGGAAACTGCGTGAGCATGCCATAATGTTAACCAAAAAATATGGAAGATGATCTGTTTGCTTTTAAATGGTATATTTGCTTCTAAATTATATTCTGTGTAGAGTAGTTTGTAAATTTGATAACAAAATTGAACTGTTGGCTTTTATTAAATATTGTTTAACATTAATGTGTAATTGGACTAACTGAAGTCAAACTAGAGGCAGGCACGAGCACCTGTCAACCTGTTGGAATGTTGAGCACAAAGGCATGGCTCCACATTTCTGAGCTGTCTGAGAGGAGCCGTACTATACATAAACCTGAGTCTGAATGCTGAGACGTATTATGAATGAAATTGTTAAAACTTAGAGGAGCATGCTGTTGACAAACCACAGTTTGAATATTGATCTTTACAGATAGAAACAGAATGAGAGACAGACCCTACTGTACATTAACCAGAGTCTGTATACCGATTACAGATAGAAACAGAATGAGAGACAGACCTACTGTACATTAACCAGAGTCTGTATACCGATTACAGATAGAAACAGAATGAGAGACAGACCCTACTGTACATTAACCAGAGTCTGTATACCGATTACAGATAGAAACAGAATGAGAGACAGACCCTACTGTACATTAACCAGAGTCTGTATACCGATTACAGATAGAAACAGAATGAGAGACAGACCCTACTGTACATTAACCAGAGTCTGTATACCGATTATAGATAGAAACAGAATGAGAGACAGACCCTACTGTACATTAACCAGAGTCTGTATACCGAGTACAGATAGAAACAGAATGAGAGACAGACCCTACTGTACATTAACCAGAGTCTGTATACCGAGTACAGATAGAAACAGAATGAGAGACAGACCCTACTGTACATTAACCAGAGTCTGTATACCGATTACAGATAGAAACAGAATGAGAGACAGACCCTACTGTACATTAACCAGAGTCTGTATACCGATTATAGATAGAAACAGAATGAGAGACAGACCCTACTGTACATTAACCAGAGTCTGTATACCGATTACAGATAGAAACAGAATGAGAGACAGACCCTACTGTACATTAACCAGAGTCTGTATACCGAGTACAGATAGAAACAGAATGAGAGACAGACCCTACTGTACATTAACCAGAGTCTGTATACCGATTATAGATAGAAACAGAATGAGAGACAGACCCTACTGTACATTAACCAGAGTCTGTATACCGAGTACAGATAGAAACAGAATGAGAGACAGACCCTACTGTACATTAACCAGAGTCTGTATACCGAAATGTGTACCGAATGAAATTGTTACGGATTATAAAGGAACTATACTGCACATAAACCAGAGTCTGAATATTGAAACGTATACTGAATAAATTTAATTGGAGTCAAAGAGGAACCCTACTGTACATAATCCAAAGTCTGAATACTGCATGAAACAGTTCAGTTTTGAGAATTTTCGATATAGGTTTTGAAATATGACGAATCACATGGTATGGTTTTATTTGAGTAATTTGGACAAAATGAAGTTTGTGGCACAGGGGAGTTTGACTCATCAAACTAATGCAGATGACAAGATGATAATAAAAAAAATCATGATGCATGACGGAGGGATGTGATTATAACAAGCAAAAACGATGGAAAAAATTAGAGAATCAAAACAAAAAACGGGAGAAATCAAACTGTACACTGGGCCTGATACTTGAGTATAATGTCTGAATTGGGTAGCCTGGCTGTTTAATTTGTGATATGATCAGAGCAGAATATACTGTCATGTAGAGCCTTTAAAAAGTCTGAAACTGCGAAACAATTTGGAATTTGGTGATTTGCTGCTGCAAGCAAAACTGCATGATGTCCATGCAGAGAAAATCGAGTTGTTGGCTTCCATTAAACAATACCAGTATGTTATTGGACTAACTGAAGTCAAACCGGAGGCAGGAACAAGCGCCTGTTAACCTGTTAGAATGTTATACACAAAGCTATGGCTCCACATTACAGAGCTGTTTGAGAGGAGCTGTACTAGCATAAACTGCAATCGAAATGCTGAGACGTAGAATGAAACTGCTGAAATTTAGAGAGGAACCGTATGTACGTAAACCAGGGTGAATACCAAGGCATGTACTGAATGAAACTGTACATGTTTAGAAAGCACCCGTACTGTTCATAAAGCACAATCTGAACATTCATGTATGCAGATTGAAACTGTTCAGAGTGACACTCTACTGTACATAAACCAGTCTGCATACCGAGATGTGTACTGAATGAAATTAAGGATTATAAAGGAGCCATACTGCACATAAACCAGTCTTAATATCGAGATGCATACAGAATGAAACAAGAGTGTGAGGACTATGCTGTAAATGGATCACAGTCTAAATTCTACCATGTATACTGAATGAAATTAATTTTTGAGAGTTTTTGATACTAGTTTAGAAATACAAATAGTAACATGGTATAGTATTATTGAAGTAATTTTTCCTAAAATGAAATTGTGTCGTACGGAATTTTGACTCGCCGCAAAGAAATGTAAATAACGATAAAAAATCTTGATGCATACCAAAGTCACGTGAATATAAAAAAAAGATATCAAACTATCTACAGACTGAACCCGATACTTGTGTGTAAAAAGTACATATACGTGTGTTGATGGTGTAACAGGGTTATTTCATTAGAGGACATGATCAGAGCAGAATGTATTGCCATAAAGAGTGACTGGTGCTGCGAGGAAAATTGCAAGATATCCATGCTGTTCAGTTTTCGCCCCTCACGAATTTATTGCCAACTTCCCATGTGCCAAAAAGCAACAAGAAAAAGCAACCCATGGCCCGTGATGGTTTCTTTTAAGATCAGAACTAATAATCATCGTTATGTTGCGTCTGTAGGGCAGTGTAATCGCCCTTGAATGGATATACGGTGCTGAAATATAGTCCTGCTATACAACGCATATTTCTGACAATTTACGTGTTATAAATTCAAACCATGAGACAACGTTATATGAATTATGAACAGTTGCTAAAAGTAAACGGAAAACGGATAAAACAAAACCCAGAAAAACGAGCATGAGTCTGCAGAATTACTTGAATTTGGACAATTCCTTAACATGCAGAACATGCTAAGATTCTTCGCGCATACAGACGAACGAGACCCTGCATGTTGGTAATTATTTCAGATGAACTATATACACAACGGACTAAGGTACTAAGTCACAATGGAATTAGGTATGGAGTAAAGTAACACTATCAGACCCAAGTTAAGAAATAGCGTTAACAAGACCCGAGATCAGAAATGAGAACGACGAGGCCTGATTTAAAGGAAATGACGAATAAAACCTCAGATAACGAATATGGCAGTATGAGGCCTGAGATTAGAGGTGGCGTTATTTAGTCCCAAGATACGAAACGGGTATGAATCCCAAAATAAGAAATGGCATGATACTCGAAATGAGAACTAGCAGAAATAGACTGAAGATTTACGATTTCCAGAAAACTTTGAATCGCCTACAAATTGAATCGGTGAACACGCACATGCAAACGTAGAGGTAAAAGTCTTTGAATTATTGTACATTGAATTTATTGATTACTATCTACTGTAACCTTGAAGCTTCAGTTAAACTAATGGTTGGTCGGGCTATAATCAATATGAATTGAATTGAAGTTGAACTACAACATGACATGCTAATGGGACAATGCTAGACTGTCACAGTAGTGAAAAAAAGGATGTTCCTGGAAACTGGCCTACTGTTTACACATTCCGCTCAAAAAGTGCTGATATGAGGCACTTACCTTGTCCAAGTGATCTGATTGTTCCAGTCTGCATTCTCAATTGTCCTACAACTTTTTGACTAAAATTAAGGAAAGGGCCACCCCAAAACCAGGAATGTCTTGCTACTACATCGTAGTCACACACTCGCAGACAACAAACGTACAGTTTTCTCGGGGAAAAGATAAAACACGTGCTCCAACTTCCAACTATCGGAGCCTATTGAAGTAGAAAATGGAGAAAAATGAAAACGATTTCACAAGTTTTGAATAATGTATGTAAACAGAAAGAAGAATCCACTAGCAAACCAACGAAGGACGCTCCAAACTACAAAAAAAAACACTTCCCCCTGACAAAACATGAACAAAAGTAGGCCCTATCGAGACAAACTGTGCACCATAGATCACATGGGAAAAGATGCAAGATAACGAAACCAGACAAATGGTGTTTCTAAATATGGCACTGAAGCGCATTTTTTTAAACTAGTATTTGACTGGAAAAAGGAGACATGCAAACTAAAGCTACAAGCTAGCCATGGCCACACTGCTTAAAAGAACCAGTGAACACTTGAACATGAACCAGGAGACCTAAACAATGAAAAGGCATTCCCTTTAAACTGACAAAATGGATGAATTATTTTAGGTAAGAGGAAAGGAAATGCCAGTCTGTAGAGAAAGAAATGATCAAACTACTATCAGTCATGAACTGAAGAAACTCGGACTTTGTGTTTTCATCTACAATTGCCTATCATAGAAATTTGTAAAGTATAATACAAGAAAAAATTGCCAAGTCATGCCTGATTCGCAAACAACAGTATAAAAGATTAGTCTTCAATTATTTCTTTCTCATGAGCAGAAAAAAGCAACCCAACGTCTGAGATGGTTTCCGTACAGATCGGAACTAAAAATCATTACCGTATTTAATGTTGCCTCTTGTGAAAAGTTCATCGCCCTTGAACATACGGTGCTGGATTATGGTTCTGCTATGCAATGCACTTCTGTGACAGTTCATGTCATTTTAAATTCAGCCTATGAAAAACATGAAATGTAAGCAATTGCTAAAAAACGAAAGCAAAGAAACAAAACAAACAAAAAAAAACCCAGACGGAAGCATGAGTAGGACACCATTTGGACGATTTCTTACCAATATACAGAATATAACAAGATTCTTCACGGGTACAGAACCAGACCATGCAAGTTTATTTCAAATGATCCACAACGGAAATAAAACCTTTGAAATACTTTGATTTCGTTGAAAACATTTCTACGCCACTGAAACCAATTAGATATTGAGTAAAGTAACCCTGTCGGACCCGAGTTAAAGTGTATTAACAAGACATGAGATAAGAAATCGGACCTAAGCCTGAAGTAAATGAAATGTCAGTATAAGGCTCAAGACAAAAAATGACACTATGAAATTTGAAAAGAGACGGTATAAATAAAATGACTGGTACAAGAAACGACATTGAGATCTGAGATCGGAAATAGAAATGAAACGGGAGTAAAAATGTAGAATTCAATACACAGGAGTCCTTTTGTCACCAGATACAAATAAAATACTATGAGGCCTGAGAAGGAAACTATAGTATGTAGGTCTACGAGTTGTACAAAGGAAGTGGAACTATGAGGCATGAGATAATACTGGTAGTATGGGGCTTGAGACAAAGGAATGGCACGAGGCAGAGAAAGGATATTGGTAGTATGAGGCCTGAGATAAAATGAACAATGAAGCCTTAGACAAATGAAATGGCATTATGAGGCCCAAAATAAGAAATGGCATGTTGAGATGAGAAATGAATTGGAAAATTTTTGAATTCCACATGCAAAACGCTGATGAAATAGAAAGGAGTCCATACATTCCTTACAAATTGTTCCGATTAGTTACCGTCCACTGTCACTCAAAACTTTAGTTGGAAAAAAAATGACGAGCTTAAAAGACAATGCTAGACTGTTAACAGCAGTGACAAGAAATAGTGTCTGCTGTTCCATGGAAAATGGCCTACTGTTTACATACCGCACTTTACTCATAAAGTGCTATTAGGCACTTGTCTGGTTTATGTCAACTAACCCTTCCAACTTGTGCCTTCTCAATGGTCCACACCTTTTGACCAGAATTAGGTAAAAACCACCCTGAAACGACTAGAAATGTTTTGCTAATACTGTCCATTGTAGTCGCACGCACACACGGACAACGGACAAACGCGCGGACTTCAAAGGTAAAACATAAAAACACGAGCTCAAGTTCCACCTTACAATAGTGTAAAAATAGAACATGGAGAAAAAGAAACGAACAAAGCGATTTCACAAGTTTGAATAATATATGGAACCTGCAAAAATCAATAACGGACCGAAAGCTCCAAACTACAAGAAAAATTACTTAACACATCCAACAACAAAAAGTAAACAAAAACATAAATAGAGCAACAACAAACCACACCACTGTCTTGTTAAAAAAAACTGACAAACTGCACACCATAGATTTGGAAAATCTGCAAGATAAGGAAACCAGATAAATGGTGTAGGAATGGTAATTAAAAAAAATGAAAGCACATTTTTAAAAAAACGTAACAAAGAGGAGACATGCAAACTAAGGCCACAAGTTGGCCATGGCGATGCTTGAAGGAGCTAGTGAACACTTGTACATAAACCAGAAAACCTGCAGGGTGAAAAGGTAATTCTTTTGAGATCGAGTAATAGTGATGGATAATCCACTTTAAAAGAAAAAAAATCTGTAGACTGATAATAATCAACAAATTACTAATGAAATCTAAGAAACGCAGACGTTTGCGTTTTCATATAAATTTACCCATCGTATTAAAAGAAGTTGTAAAGCGTCCAATTATCTTCCTGAATAATAAAAGAAATATTTCATTTCTCTGAAAAAGTAGCAAGAAAAAGCAGCTGATGGCCTGATGTAGTTTCCCTGAAAATCGGAACTACCGTAGTAATTATGTAATGTCGCGTCTGTGTGAAAGGATGATCTCCCTTGATTTTACGTACGGTTCTGCTATACAACACATGTCTCAGGCATGGGAATTCTCCTCGGATCCGCTATTTTCAGCGGAAATCAACCTAGCGTCCTCGGGAAAAAAAATTGAGCTCGGATTCTCGAGAAAGGCCAAAAAAAAAAAAACAACATTCGTAACCGTGCCGATCCAGAATTTTATAGTGCGCGATTCCGGTGTAGCGTTCAATCTTTGCAGCCGCCCGCTAATGCTACTAGCAGCGTCCGCGCTTTCTATAGGTAGTTGTATCGCCGGGCACATCCGCTTTTGCGAGTGAGTCAGCGGCTTTGAACGCAGCAATACTATCCCTTCAGCGGTCATTTTTCTTTTTGAAGCATTCGAGGCAGTGAGCGGTTGCATGATTTAAAAACAGTCACACATTCCAGTGAGCGATTGAAGATGTCATCAGTGGCAAGAATTGTTAATCGAACGGACGCACTTGACGAAGAGGGCATAGCTAACAAATGGAAGTGGGAGTGGCTTTCGCGAATGGTGAAAATTGGACTTGCTGAAGAGCGAATCGGCGCTCACATGCGAAAGATCGACACACGTGGAACTGCTCGATGTATTGCTTGTTCCAAAGACGTGAGGTACAGTAATCGGGGGATCGTTGCTCTGATTGAGCACATTCAGACAAAGCGACACCAAGACAACTGCAAATCTCTGAAGGACAACTCAAGATTACCAACAAATTTGAATAATTTTACAATGGAAATATGCCTGAAAGTGATGCCCAGATATGCCCAGATTGCGCAGATTTTAATGTAGCAGAAAATTTTTTTCCGGGGGAGCATGCCCCCGGACCCCCCTAGTTTCAGAGGATTCTCCTTATACCAATTCCCATGCCTGATGTCTGTGACAGTTCACGTCAGTCTAAATTCGGCCCATGAAAAACGACTATAAATTAAAAGCAACTGCTAAAATTTAGCAAACAAAACACCAAAAACGAACAAAAGAGAATGAAAAAAGAAAAACGAAACCAAATCGGAAACATGAATCTACTGGTACCATTTGGACGATTTCTCATCGGTATACAGAACATGCCAACATTCTTCACACATACAGAAGAACCAAACAAAAACCAACGCATCTCTGTGACAGTTCACGCCATTCTAAATTCAGCCCATAAAAAAACTGAATTAAAAGTAATTGCTAAAATTTAGAAAACAAGAAAATAATAATTGAAATATGGACGATATACCAATAAACAGAACATGCCAAGATTCTTCACGCACACAGAACCAGACAATGGGCATATAAACCTTTAAGATACTTTGGTTTCGTCGCAAACATTCATGTGCCACTGAAACGAATTTGGTATCGAGTACAGAAATACGATCAGGCTTGAGTGAAGAAATTGCATTAACAAGACCTGAGATAAAAAGTGAGAACAATAAGGCCTGAGATAAAGGAAACTGCAGTATAGAATTCGAAGTAAGTGACATTATGAACTTGAGAAAGAAACGGCATTATAAAATCCGATGTAAGAAATGATATCCAAGATAAACAATGCAAGAAATAAAACGCGAACAAAATGTAGAAAAGTATAGGAAAGCTTTTGTCACTAACCTGTGCAAATAAAATGCTGAGAGGAAGGGTACGGGCTTACAAGGCATGAATAAAAGAAGTGGAACTATCAGACATGAGAAGGAAATGGTACACGGAGCATGAGAAAGAAAATTGCACCATGAGGCATAAAATAAAGGAAACGGCAGTATCAGGTCTGAAATAAAGGAAATGGCACTAGCAGGCTTGAAATAGAGGAAATGGCACCATTAGGCCTGGAATAGGGGAAATGGCGCTATCAGGCCTGAAATAGGGGAAATGGCGCTATCAGGCCTGAAATAGAGGAAATGGCGCTATCAGGCCTGAAATAGAGGAAATGGCACTACATGAACCAGGAGACAGAGTGAAAAGGCAATCCTTTTTCAATGGAGAAAACGTCATGGGTAAATTATTTTTAAGGAAAAAAAACATGTAGAGACAGAAATGATAATTAACTACCGTTAAAGTTACGAATTAAGGGAAACTCGGACTTTTTGCATTTTCATCTAGACGTACCCATCATATTAAATGAAATGAAATGTGTAAAGTGTTTAATACGAGAAAATGACAGTTCGCCACGCAGTGCATGAATCATAAACACAATTATGAAAAATGAGTCTCGAATTATCTTTCTCGATTATTAAACATACTTCCCGTGTGCAAAAAAGCAGCAGGAAAAACCAACCCATGGCCTGAGATGGTTTCCCGAAAGATCAGAACTACCGTAATAATCATATTGCGTAATGTTGCCGCTGTTTGACAGGATAATCGCCCTTGAATGAATATACGGTGCTGAAAATATGGTTCTACTATACAATGCATCTCTGTGACATTGCACATCATTCTAAATCAAACCCACGAAAAACAGCCAATCCTTTTAAATCGACAAAAATAAAGGATAAATCCAATAAATAAAAAGTGAATAAGAAAAAAAAAAAGGGGGGGGGGGACTGTGACCGGATAATCGCCCTTGATTGAATATACGGTGCTGAATTATGGTTCTGCTATTCAACGGATCTGTGACAATTCGCGTCATTCTAAATTCAAGCTATGAATAACATGAATTATAAGCAATTGCAAAAAATAAAGCAATTGCTAAAAGGAAACAAGCAAAAAACAAAAACAAAACAGATAAATAAATAAAAAGAGGGAGAGAAAGAAAACCCTCCACGCACAAACAAAACCATAAACGAATCTATTGGCAACAATTGGACGATTTCTTATCAATATACACAACATGCCAAGATTCTCAATGCATATGGAAAAACCAAATTGTGTGTTTACATTGTTTTAAATAATATACAGAACGGGCACTTACACCTTAGAAATATTTGATTTTGACAAAAACATTTCCATGCTGCTGAAAGGGATTAGGAATGGCGTAAAGCAACAGTAACTAGACCCAAGTTGAGAAATCGTGTTAACAAGATCTGTTATAAGGAATAAGACTGAGGCCTGAAATAAGGGAAATGGCAGTATACGGTTTGAGACAAGAAATGGCAGTATGAAACCTAAGAGTATATAAAAACTGATAAGAAATGACTTTATGAGATCCAAGATAAGTAATAGCAGAAATAAAATGTCGAACAGCACAGGAGTCATTTTTGCACCAATCTATGCATTTGAAATCCTGTGAGGCCTTAGGTGAAGAAATTGGTACTGAGGCACGAGATAAAGGAATTGATACTATGAGATAGGAAATTGCACTAAGTCAGGCTTGAGATAAAAGAAAATACTACTATGATGGCTGATATAAAGGAAATGGAACTATGATGCATGAGACGAAGGAAATACTATGAGACGATAAAAAATAAAAATAAAAAAAACTACTATGATGCCTGATTTAAAGGAAATCGCACTATCAAACATGCGGTAAAAGGAAATTCTAAGAGGCGTGAGAAAGGAAATGGCACTGTTAGGCATGAGATACAGGAAATGGCAATGTTAGGCATGAGATACAGGAAATGGTAATATTAGGCATGAGATTAAATAATGGCATAAGGCCTGACAAAGAAAATGACACGAGGCCTGGGGAAAAGGATATTGGAATATAAGGCCTGAGATAAAGGAAATGGCAACACTAAGCCTGAGAAAAAGGATATTGGCAATATGAGACCCGAGATAAAGGAAATGACACGAGGCCTGAGATAAAGGAAATGGCATTTAGTAGGCCGCTAAAGATGCGAAATGGCATTAATGAGGCACAGAATGAAAAAAAAATGGTATAGTGAGACTCGAAATGAGAATTGGCAGATATAGACTGGAGACTTGTGCCTTCCAGAGATTTGAAGAATGCCTTGAATCGCCTACAAATTTTACCAATGAACACGCACATTCAAACGTAGAGATATGAAGAAGTCCTTCAATTACAGATAGGATTGATTAATTGCCATCCACTGTGACCTTGAAGCTTAAGTTGAAGTGAAACAAGACATGCTTCATGGACAATGACAGCACATGAAAAGAAAAAAACAAAAACAAAAACAAACAGAATTTCAAACGTTTCTTAGAAATTATCCTACTTTTCCACACTTTCCTCAAAAAGTGCTGATATCAGTCATTCTCTGGTCCCTGTGACCTGGTTCTTCTAACTTTCGCATTCTCAATGGTCTCACCTTTGACCAAAATTAAGTGAAAATTCACTCGCAACAATTGGGAATATTTTGCTAATACATCGAAGTCGCACACATGCACGCACACAGTCCACGAACAAACGCACAGCTTTACCAGGTAAAACATAAATCGGGTGCTCCAAGCACCAGCTCACAGCTGAGGTCTATAAAAATAGAATGTGGAGAAAAATTAACACCACGATTTAACATGTTTTTGATATTATGTAACTAGAAAGAAGAATCCACTAGCAGACCACTAAGAATGCTCCAAACTACAAAGAAGTAGACTTAACACATCCACTAAAAATAAACAAATTACAACAACAAACCAGACCACAGAAATATCAACAAAAGTATCGTGAGAAACTGCACACCATGGATCAGTTGGGAAAAAGATGCAAGATAAAGAAACCAAATAGACATATGGTATGGAAATGGAATTTCCAAAAATGTGACTCAAGTGGCACTGAAACGCATCATTTTTAAAACTGATGTAATAGGGAAAAGGAGATGTAAGCTAAAACCACAAACTAGCCATGGCAATACCTGAAAGAACCAGTGAACACTTGTATATGAACCAAAAGACCTACAGAATGAGACAGTGAAAAAGCAATCCTTTCAAATCGCAAAAATAATGGCTAAACCGCTTAAAGAAAAGGGAAAAAACTGAAAGGATAATCGCTCGTGATTGAATATACGGTGCTGAATTATGGTTCTGTAATACAACGCATCTCCGTAACAATTCAAGTCATTCTAAGTTCAATCCACGAAAACATTATATAGATTATAAGCAATTGCTAAATGTAAACAAAACGAAACGCACCAAAAAACAAACAAACAAACAAAATGTTAACGAGACATACTACACAGATCCGTTCGGAAAAATGCAAGATAAAGAAACCAGACAAATGGTGTGGCAATGGTATTTCCAAACTGTCACTCGAATGGCACTGAAACGCATCATTAAAACAAAGACTGTATGCAATAGGAAAAAAAAGGAGACATGCAAACTAAAGCCACAAGCTAGCCATGGCGATGCTTGAAAGGGCTAGTGAACACTTGTACTTGAACCAGAAGACCTAAAGAGTGAAAAGGCAATCCTTCTAAATCGAATAAATATAATTGTTTCTTTTTCTTAAAATGATTAATCCGTCTATAGAGACAGAAATGATAATCAACAAACTACCATTGAAGTCACGAACTAAAAGAAATTATAAAAATAAGTCTTTAGTTACCTTTCTCGATTATAAAACATTTCACATGTGCAAAAAAGCAGCAGGAAAAAGCAACCCATGGCCTGAGATGGTTTCCCTAAAGATAAGAATTAATAATCATATTGTGTGATGTTGCATCTGTGTAACAGGATAATCGCCCTTGAATGAATATACGGTGCTAAAATACAGTTCTGCTATACAACGCATCTCTGTGACAGTTCATGTCATTCTAAATTCAGCCCCTGAAAAACATTATATGAATTATAAGCAGTGGCTTAAAATAAAACAAAAGAGTAAATACATAAAATAAGATAAAACAAATAAAGAACAAAACGGAAACATGAATCTATCGGTACTACTTGGACGATGTACGATACGAAACGGATGTATATACACAAAAAATACTCTGATTTTGTTGAAAATATTTTTATCCCACTGAAACGAATTAGGTCTGGAGCAAAGTAACAGTATCCGATCCGAGTTATGAAAAGAAATGACAATAAAGACCGGGATAAAGGAAAAGGCAATATAGAGTTCGAGAGAATAAATGGCAGGAGATGCAAGATAAGAAATAGCAGAAATAAAACGAGAATAAAACGTAGAAATGCACAAGAATCATTTTGACACCAGTCTATACTCCTAATCATAATTTAAGGGCCACTTCTTCCTTCCTCTCTAATTTTAAGTTGAAATAATTGACAATGTTTAGAATTGATTCTATGTTTTATTTCATCATTTCCACACCTGTTTGGGAAAAAGAAATTAGCACAATGACCCATTATGAACAGCACATGCATTTAAAGGAACATCCCCCCCTTTTCAAAAAACAGAAAGTGTCAGATTTGGCCAATCTGTTTTCAATATCGCGTGTGTCCGCCCCGAGCCTTGGTGCATGCTTCACAGCGCCGATGCATCGATCCCACAAGGGTACGGAGTGTGTCCTGAGGGATGGCCGCCCACTCGATCTGCAGGATGTCGACCAGCCTGGCCAGGGTGCCCGGTGGGGGGTGGTTGTCCCTGATGCGTCTCCCGAGCACATCCCAGAGGTGTTCAATTGGGTTCAGGTCAGGTGAGCACGCTGGCCAGGCCATACGGACGACTTCATGCTGCTCCAGGAAGTCGGTAACAAGGCGTGCTCGATGCGCAGGTGCATTGTCGTCCTGGAAGATGGCGCCTTGACCAAGGTCCACAAGCGCAGGCAGTGCCACGGCCGCCAGAACCTCGTCCCGGTACCGGACCCCGTTCAGGATGCCGTCAATGAGGAGCAGGGGGGTCCGGGTACCACGGCTCATGCCACCCCACACCATCACCGACCCGCCGCCGTACCGGTTATGCTCTTGGACAGTGGCGTCAGCGAACCTCTCCCCTTGACGTCGCCACACCCGATCCCGGCCATCGTTAAAGGTCAGGGTGAACCTGGACTCATCCGAAAACAAGACCCGGGCCCACTGTTGCCTTGTCCAGGTCACGTGCTCCCTGGCCCAGGTCATGCGGCGCACTCTGTTGACCGGTGACAGCACGGGTCGGACGGCCGGTCTCCGTGACCTCAAGTTTGCCTCATGTAGCCGTCTTCTCACCGTGCTGCAGCTGATGTTAGCACCTGTTGCATCCCTCAGCTGACCCCTCAAGGTCACCGCAGTGGATGCCCTTTCCCTCAGGACGGAGAGGGCAAGGTAGCGGTCTTGCTGTCTTGTCGTTACTCTGGGTTGACCCGTGTGACGCCTTTCCTGGACTGCTCCAGTCTCATTGAAGCGCTCCAGCAGTCTCTGGATTGTGGAATGCGACACTTCAAGTCGTCTAGCAACTTCCCGCTGCGCTAGGCCTTCATCAAGCAGAGCGAGGGCTCTCCCCCGCTGCTCATCCGTCATCCGTCGTCTTGCAAGCATGGTTAAAACGAACCAAGAACGGGTCCTTTTTATCCTCGTCTGCGGGCAACTTTGGCTGGAGTAGTGTTCAAAAAGGGCTTGCCTTGCACGTGCAAAGCGAATTTTGTCGCTACCTTGCCTGCGTCGTCAGAGAGACCCTGCTGAAGATTCGACAATTTCGTGTGGAAATTGTCTTCCTTGGGCCGCCCATTGCAAATCGGCAAATCCCCAAACACGTGCCAAAAGGAAACTGCAATGTTGTCTGAGCTCTTATCCATTCAGTTACGGAACCGAATTGGAGAAAAGAGTAAGAGAAAAGAGGTTATTTCTCCTTTCAAAAATTGACTCAAAAACGTTCCTGGCCCTTCAATAATGACGTGTAGTATATGTAAATAAAATAGTGGAGGAGTGAGGTGAGGGAAATAGTATTATGATGCATGAGATAAAGGAAATGGCACTGACCGGCCTGAGGTCAAGGTAACTAATATGATGCCTGATATAAAGGAAATGGAACTATGAGGCATTGAGATAAAGGAAATGGAACTATCAGGCCTGAGACAAAGGAAATGGTACTGTGAGGCATGGGATAAATGAAATGGCACTACAGTGTATGAGGCCTGAGATAAAGGAATGGTACTATGAGGCCTGAGATAAAGAAATGGCACTAGGAGGCCTGAGATAAAGAAATGGCACTAGGAGGCTTGAGATAAAGGAATGGCACTATGAGGCTTGAAATAAAAAAAATAGCACTATGAGGCTAGAGATGAAGAAATGGCAATATTGGGCCTGAGATAAAGAAATGGCACTATTCCGCCTGAGATAAAGGAATGGCACTATTCCGCCTGAGATAAAGGAATGGCTCTGAGGCTTGAGATAAAGAAATAGCACGATGAGGCTTGAGATAAAGAAATGGTACTATAAGGCCAAAGTTTATGGAATGGCACCATGAGGCCTGAGGTAAAGAAATGGCACTATTAGGCCTGAGATAAAGAAATGACACTATGAGGCTTGAGATAAAGGAATGATACTATGAGGCCTGAGATAAAGGAATGGCACTAGGAGGCCTGAGATAAAGGAATGGCACTATGAGGCCTGAGATAAAGGAATGGCACTATTAGGCCTGAGATAAAGAAATGGCACTATGAGGCTTGAGATAAAGGAATGGCACTAGGAGGCCTGAGATAAAGGAATGGCACTAGGAGGCCTGAGATAAAGGAATGGCACTAGGAGGCCTGAGATAAAGGAATGGCACTATGAGGTCTGAGATAAAGGAATGGCACTAGGAGGCCTGAGATAAAGAAATGGCACTAAGAGGACTGAGATAAAGAAATGGCACTATAAGGCCAAAGTTTATGGAATGACACTATGAGGCTTGAGATAAAGAAATGACACTATGAGGCTTGAGATAAAGGAATGGCAATATGAGGCCTGAGATAAAGGAATGATACTATGAGGACTGAGATAAAGGAATGATACTATGAGGATGAGATAAGATGATACTATGAGGACTGAGATAATGGAATGATACTATGAGGACTGAGATAATGGAATGATATTATGAAGACTGAGATAATGGAATGATATTATGAAGACTGAGATAAAGGAATGATACTATGAGGCCTGAGATAAAAGAATGATACTATGAGGACTGAGATAAAGGACTGATACTATGAGGACTGAGATAAAGGAATGATACTATGAAGACTGAGATAAAGGAATGGCACTATGAGGACTGAGATAAAGGAATGGTACTATGAGGCTTGAGATAAATGAATGGTACTATGAGGTTCGAGATAAAGGAATGGTACTATGAGGACTGAGATAAAGGAATGGCACTATGAGGCCTGAGATAAAGGAAATGACACTATGGCAATATGAGCCATAAGATGAAACGGCATTTGAAGTCTGAGATTAGAGATGACATTCAGTCTATCAATGGTAAGTGGCAGAGTCACTCATGCTATAAAATGCTTAACTTCACAGTGTAATGAAATAAAAGAAAACACCAAACTGTATAGCTATCGTTAATGGCGTGTCCAATCTGTTATCTGAAGAAAAGGTCTATTAGCTGTCAAAGACTTCTTCCCCTGCATAGTGGAGTAGCAGAGCTTTCTTCCTTGCTGCGTCAGTGACTCTCATGGCTGTGAGTAGTAGTTCAAAACGAGCGTTGTCTTCACCGCCGTGTGCTGGAAAAATCGATCGAATATTGGAAACTTGAAGTTGTCGCTACTTGCGCTTAGTCACGTCACCAAGTGCTGTATTACCTTGTATGGTATTAATCGTGCAACTAAAGAATGGCAGCAGCTGCTCAGCTCCAGTGCTGTACATTTACTATTGATCTAAGTTTCTGGTATGGGAAACGTATGATTAGTTAACTCATGCATTCTGGAAATCACGTGATACAAATAAACGACTGTATTGAGATATGCGCAGCAAGAATGTAGGATATTACAGATATTGAGAAAAAAAAATCTGACCAAGGAAAAGCAATATACATGCTTCGAATCAATGCACTAGCTCATATATTGAAAGAGGCATATACACAAATATATCATGGGAAAAACAGAAAGAGTACAGTATGTGGTGTGAATAAAAAATAAATTCTGTATTCTAGATAACTGTATAAGATACAAAACAACAAGACTGAATCCTATGAAACATTCAGAGAAATATGTACTTTTTAAATAAACAGCTATGTTATGTCGAGTAGCGGAAAGAAAGTTTATGAATCATGTTGGAGAATATGGCATCAACTGCCTGATTTAAAAAAAACCCCAAAGATTCTAAATAACTTATACATTCATATTCCTCATTCATGAAGATAATGATGATTATTGGACATGTGGAATCATTAATTGTTGAAATCATTTACAATTATGTCAACATAATATATACAACCAGCCTGTTTCTAAACGCCATGTTTAGGATTCCTACAGCAAATGACTCTTCTGAATTCTGAGATCATATTGATTCTCTCTCTACTGCCTGGCTGGTTGTTTTTCATTCACAAGTTTCTGAACACGAGTGAAAGCAGTGGGTGGGATCGATAAGAAGACAAGACTCCCACACCGCTTCCTATATACTGTACACACTATAACAAGCCATACTCTGTGGAAAAACAGCGCTATTTCCAGCCCACGGTAAGGTGTACGCTGAAATAAATCTTTGTGTTTAAACACAAGAATCCGTTTCATTCATATGTGAGTGTCATATATCCCGATGAATGAATTTTTCTAAACGTTTCTATGATCCAGAAAAAATACAAAAGAAGAAAACGAACGCGTATTTAATACAACAAGACAAGACAGGCGCAAATTTTCGGCCAACTGGCCTTTGTCAAGCGTAAGATTACAAACAAACACCAGATACAAAAATTATGAGAAAAAGACTTTCTAATAATTTTTGTATCTGATATTTGCTTGTAATCTTACGCTCTATAAGTACATGGACTGAAGGGAATCACAAGAACATTGTCATCATCAGTTTTAACAATCCAGTTGCTTAACGTTTGTGTTCATCATCAGTTGTTAGAAAAACAAAAATCAGACAGCAGAACAGGGACATAAATTTCACTTCTAGGAAGGAAGGAAAAAAAAATTAGAGCACTAGTTACAAAAGAAAAGTTGGAGAGAGAAAAAGACGGCAGGTAGGCCCAAGAAGAAAATATTGGATGCTCTTGTGGAATGGATGAAGACAGAGAGGGAAGGTGATGTACTTGCAGCAACAAAAGATAGACTCGTATGGAGGGCGATGATTACCATGCCCATGTGGTAGATCACATGAGGATGATGGTGAGGAAAGAAGGAAGGAAGATATTATTAGATATCTGTCCACAGCTGTGATTTTAGGGGAAAAAAGTTGAAATTCACTACTAGTCTGGAGTAAGAAGTTTGTTTAAGAAGCGTTTATCATAATTAGAAAACTCAGCATGCGCTCCAGTCAAATCTGCCAGCAACTGTATTATAGAAACCCTTTGAGCCTGCACAATATCTCATTCAATGGCCTATTCAAGAAAATGAAAATAATGTTTTTAACAAAAAATGCCTATCAATTACCATCAGGAAGAGAGTTTTTGGTGTTGTACAGAACTAATATTGTTGTATGGATGTGAGATGTAGACAATCAACACACAAAGTCAGAACGAAATTGAGGTAGCTGAAATGTAGTTTCTAAGAAGAAACCTAAGAGTTCCATGGACAGAACGAAAACAAACGGGACAGTCTTCAAGGAGGCTGACACAAAATGTACACTAATGAAGAAAAGCAGAAAAAGACAAGATTTATAGGATATTTTTGAGGCAAGAGAAAGTAGAGCACCTAGTCACAACAGGAAAGCTGATTGGAAAAAAGAGCACCAGACAGACCAGGGATAAAATACTGGATAGACTTTCGTGGAGTAGATGAAGAGAAAAAGGGTGAGAGAATAACTTGCAGTGACAAAGGATAGATTCGTATGTAGGGCTATGATAGCCAACGCCATGCTGCAGATAACATAATGATGATGATGATGTGGGGCCTTGTCCAACTTCCTCAAGGTGGGTTTCCCATACAAATGCATGGGTGATTTTCCTTCCGTCTAAGACGGAATTCCGTATTGGGGAAAAAATCAAAAAAACAAAAAAACAAAAAAAAAATTTTGGTAGGCCTATACCGATCTGGCAATCGTCGGTTGGACTTGATGCAGGTCCATGTTTTCGTTCGGGTCCACCTTTTTCATCAATTTTCTGCGAGTTCACTTCCGTCGCCACCATCTTTGGAAAATTTGTTCCACACGTGTGTATGCCGCCTGTGAGTGAAAATGCAGTTTTTAACCAGCGAGAACGAAGCGCGGAAGGTTGATTCTGAATGCAAAAACAAATGGAAGAAAGAGTGGCTGAACGAAGTGGACAGTTTGAATCGACCGTTTGGCTTGTGGTTAAAAAAAGTGGATGAAGCAGATACGGCGTGGTGCCACTTGTGTTAAAAAAAACTTGTTTATAAATCAAACGGCAAGAAAAGCCTTCATGCACACTCGGTCGACCCAACACACATCGACTTTGCCTACTGCCGAACCTGTGATGGCTGGTCTTACAATAATGGATCGGATCACGGACGCAAAAATTCGTACGTGCGCTTTCCTTGCAGAACATTGTTTGCCATTTTCTTTGGCACCAGCACTCATAGATTTTGCAAAAAAAATGGGAGAGGACCCCAAAGCACTTAAAGGCCTCAGTATGAACAGAAGTACAGCTGCATACACTTTGACACATGGAGTAGCCCCTGCTTTCAGAGAAGAGCTGCTCAACAAGCTGAAGAAGACTTACTTTTCTTTGTCATTAGATGAAGCAACAAACAATGCCAACAATAAGATGGTGAATGTTCTTGTGAGGGTTTTTAATGAGAACAAAGGGGAGGTGGAGACATTTCTTCTGGGAAGTTTTTCTGAAAATCACGCTACTTCGCAAAATATATTTGCCGGTGTGGCACAGATGCTGCAGTTTGACCAGGCAGCTGCAGGTGGTGATGCAGTTCCTTGGACAAATGTAGTCAGTTCTCTCACAGACAACTGCAACGTGATGAGAGGCAAGAAAGAAGGAGTAGAGACCCTGATAAGAAGACAAAATCCACATCTGTTGGATGTACATGGTGACACAGTGCACATTGTATCAAACATTGCAAAAGAATTTTGCAAGCCCTTCAACATTTATGTAGAAGACTTGGGACAAGATCTGTTTTATGACATAAAGGGCAGTCCAAAGGGAAAGGACCTCATTGCTGAAATGTGCAGCCTGCTGAATGTTGAAGTTCGTATGCTGATCAGACCAGTGGGATCACGCTTTCTTCAGATGATTGAAGTGGCAGAGAGAATTGATCAACAGATGGACGTGTTGATTGCATTCTACTTTGGCTTTCTCCAGAAGGCAGAGCAACAACAACACACGACCTAAGGCCACGGGACACGACAAGTGCAGGGGGGAGGGCAGGCAAAGTAAAAGAAGCCATCAGCATATATTTCACAGACTTGATCTCTAACTATGCAGATAAAAATTGCACACTGTCATCACCACAAGTAATCTTATTTTACTGAATGCTAATGTTACAGTAAATACAGTCAACTATAAATCGAAGAAAAGAAATTACATGGCAAATACAAAAATGAGACTTCTTTCTAAAAGGCTCGTTTTCTTGTACGTTATTTACTGTGGTTTCAAGATCCACACTTAAGTTAATATTTTTGTGCGAATTGGTTTTGAATGGCGCTACAGACCCGATAATGAAGAGTCGTGGAATAGCCTGACGCTCCGGAAAATGTTCAGTATTGGAAAATTTTTGGAAAATCACCCATGCAAATGTGATGATGTTTTGGTTTATCATATTTGTTCTGCAGTGGTTGGATGTCCAAGCACAAAAAGATCAAAAGACGTTTCAAGTACATCCAGCATTTGCACATAATACACAACGGTTAGATTATTGTTCATCATGATACATTTGTTGTACTATTTCAGATTAAAAAATGATAGAGATCATACTCAAAATGATGACATCACAGAAGCCCTTCTCATCTCTATGTGATCAAATGTATTTCCTATCATGTTTCGGTGATTATCTCAGATATTGTCATTGTTCACTGTAAACGTATTATACGAAGCAAGGAAATCCAGAGGCATTCTTTCAAGAGAATAGCTGCGGGTAAATCTTGATTATGAGAAAACCAGGTGACTGAATGTGTGGCGGTATTTGTTTGATGTCATTGTTCTGCTAAGTAACCTTTTCTTCTGGCTTGTCAGTTTTCACTTTTTTGTTGCTTTTGTTTTTGATCACCCCACCTGTCACCTGTTGGCGTTACAAGCTTCAGTGTTGGCCACTGCACACCGCAACAAAGCTATTTGCCTCCAAATAGTTTTGTCTTAACTTCTGTGGACAATTTCTTGAATACTTCAGCACTGATACTGGTTATGTTCAAGAAATATGAAATTTGGATGTCTGCCTTTCTTCCTTTCTGCCTCTGTATTTTCTTGAACAATGGCTGCCATAAAGTCTGTTTTCTTGCTACCTGACACATGGCCAATGTGTTTTAGTCTTCACTTGTTGATGTCTGCTAATAATTTTCTGGTGGTATGAAGTTCCTCCAGGACACTTTCATAGGTCCTTCAATTTGTCCAATTTGACTCGTAGTAGTCTCAGATAAAACTAGTAAGTGATCATCGAAAGGAGAGGGAGATGTGGGGTTAGAGACCATGTCGATTCTAGAGTATCAATGTCCAAGACACTGCGACGTCTATGGGTTTGGTCCCCATGCTCGGTAAAGTAAACATGCCCAATGAATGTGTGCAATTTTTTTGGGGTGTTGTCAGGGTGTTATACTTTGTGTGGTTGTCTATCTGTGTATCCACAAATCAGCAATTTGTGGTTATGAACTATCCTCCACAAGAAAACGTTTAATCTTGCTGAGGAAGATTGGAAGACAGTTTGTTGTTGGATGAACGCCATCAGATTCGATGTATTCTTTTGACGTGTTCAGGTTCTTAAGTTAGTCATCTTGTAGGAATGGGACGCGTTGGTTGCATATACTTTTCTGAACTGTTTTTGACTTCCTGTATGAGTATTGTGATCATAGTCTTTGAGAAAGTATTGTAGTTTAGGTCATGTTGCCAAAAGGATTTTTTAATTCTTTTTAGGATCATTGCACGTAGAAGATTATCTTTGTCCTTACCTTTTTGTCCCATTTTCTCATCATCATCATCATCAGGTGCCCTGCCGCATGGCGTTGGCGACCATGGACTTCCGACCATCTCTATCTCTCGTTGCCCCCAGCATCTCCTCCACCCTCCTCATCCAAAGCCACTCTGCAAGTCCGTCCAGATTTCTCTCCCTGGGTCTACCTGGTGCTCTTTCCCTCCAGCTTCCCTGTTGTGACCAGGTGCTCCAAATCCCCCTTCCTCATAAAATGGCCTATAAATGTTGCTTGTCTTTTCCTAATCTTCCTTATGAGTGATCTACTTGTGTCTGCTTCCATCAAGACTGTGTCATTTGTTTTCTTTGCTGTCCATGGAACTCTCAACATTCTTCTGAGAAACCACATCTCGGCTGCCTCAATCCTGCTCTGGCTTTGCTTGCTGACTGTCCACGCCTCGCATCCATACAACAGTATTGGTTCTATATAACATTCAAGGACTCTCTTTCTGTGTTAATTGATAAACATTTGTTGGTAAGAATGCTTGTCATCTTCTTGAATGCTGTTTTGGCTTGGCCGATTCTGCCAGCTATTTCCGATGTGCATCTGCCGTCTGATGAAATGACCGTTCCCAGGTATTTGAACTTATTAACCAGTGTCATAAATTTCATTGAGGAGGACTGATATTTTTTCTATGCCAAATTCCTCCAGGGCTTCAATCATCTTTGTAGTAATGTTGTCTGGTCTGGTCCTACGCCGCCTTAATGACTGCAGAAGCTGGTACAGGTTTTGCAATGTGATCATGATGATATGACGATGAAGATGATAATTATGACGCTATCTATATAGGATTGAGACAGTGTGACAGGGCTGTTAACTACGCTTACTATCAAAATGTATCCTGGCGTCAACCAGGCCCAAGAGATACAGACACCTGCAGTATTGATTTGAGCAACACCCTCAATGACGCATCTGTGAATGGACGACACTCGACTGTGTGGTTCCAGTCTTGCTAATGAGCCCATAGCATGGTGAACTCTTGGTGGAAGCCTGTTGGAGTCAAAAAATTCCCACAATGCTTTTTGAAGGGACTTATGGGGATTCAAAACCACAAACTTTCAGTTGGCAGTGGGTAGGAAAATTCTTATGGACTCTTGAAAGAGTTTAGGGAACCGGAAGTTTGATATGAGTGCACTGGAAATACTTTGCATCTTTCACACCATTGGTACCTACTGGTCTACTTGTCTGATCTGAGAGAGATGCCCCACTCTTTTGATTTCTTGTCATTAAAAAAACAAAAAACATTTGACAATGTACTTATTTCTGTTGCACCATTGTAAACCAGGTGGTTTCTACGAAAGGATCACAGGCTGGAATCTCCACGAAGAAGACCTGTTATGACAAAAAGCAGGTAGGATGTACGGAACGTACGTTTGACATTTACTATTTCAGACTGGTTTGGGTTTTTTTGTTTTGTTTTGTGGTGTATTGTCGGATATACGATCATCACTGTATATAGCTACATGACCGTTTTGGTCGTTGTGTGAGGCTAAGAAAGTTTGCATTGGTGAATTCTCTATCTGTATTTGCAGTGTATACAGTTTACCAGCAGAGGCATCTGTTGTTTTGGGAAAATGTGATCTGCAAGTCTCAAACAGATTTCTTGTCTTGTTCCAATTGTTCATTTTCATCTATGAGAGATTTTCTAATTTTTTCTCTGTATGTTGTCAACATTGATGCTGTAGTCTGTTGGAGAACATACACTTGCTTGTTTACATACAAACACAACGATTTCATTGGGTTTTCACGTTAACATTGTATTGTTGGCAGCGTGGTTTGGAAACTATTCAGTTCAGGGTCACTTTGATTAATCTACATTTTTACAAGAACATGGCAAAGGTGTTGGCTAGCTTTAGTATTGTGGGTTATATCTGTGCAATTTTCTTTTTCAGAATCATATTTTGTCAACTTATCAGCTGTACATACATTTAAGGCGCTGCATCAGTATCAGTGGATCTGTTAATTTCTTTCCATTTTTGTCCTCATTTATATTAGTCACACAGACATCTTGCTGATGTTCCGATCACCATATAAATGTGAACATGAAAGATGGTCAGCTGAATCAGGATTTGATTTGTCATCCATCACAAAGTATAATTTGGTGATAGTGGCAACTGTTTCCATTTTCAGGCCATAGGTGAACACATTGTTTGTGCATGGTCTGCTGAACAGTAATAATGAATAATACTAATAATATAATAATAATAGTAATAATGATGATGATGATAACGACAGAAATATTATAATGATGATAATAACAATGATAATATAAATCATGGTAATAACAATGATAATGGTAATATTATGGTGCCAACACTTGATTCAATTATCAAACCAAGGCTCTCATGGGTTTGACATTACTGGCAATGTACTGGTGACAGTCATATAATATTGCTAATAATGGTATACATAATGATAACAACAACAACAAACGAACATAAATATAATAATAATAAAAATGATAATAATATAATAATAATAATAATGATAATAATAACAATAATAATAATAATAATAATAATGATCGTAATAAATATGATAATGAATATGATAACAGATGTTGAACTTTAAAAGTCAGCCTTATGGTTTAAAGGTGCTGGTTTGATCGATAACAGTCGCTGAAGAATACAGCGCACTGCATCACAGTGTGAAGGATAGAGATCACTGAATTGCTGGGGACCTGGGTAGAATAGCGCGCTGCATCGTGATGTGAAGCGTGCAGCTCGCTTAACTGCTGGAATTCTGATCACCAGCGTGCTAAACAAAGTGAAGCGTCGTAATGTAGATAGTTTTAAACTAGAAAACACAAAACTTCCGCCACAGAAAGTACAAATGAGGCAACAATGAACAATCCATACACACGTCACGATGAAAACTAAAACTTAATGTAAACAAAACAAAGGAAATAAAAATCACTCAGCATGTGAGGCGAGTGACCCAAGAGCAAAAGTTGTGAGTAGGGCTGGTTCATAGAGAGACACTTAGTTCATTGTCTGTGTCGACAATGTTCGGGGGATGATGTTTGTTGTCTGTCATCCATTCTGTCCTGAACCCAGTCTTCTGTACATGTTTCCTGTAGCGTGTGAAATGTAGTTTTGCTGTGGGCTGAATCTGCAATGGAACTGTGAAAGTAGATTGTTTGTTGTCATGTTTGACATCTACTTCAGGGTCCCAGTCAGATACAGAATGTCTGATTTCTAGAACCATGTGTTTACTTTGATCTAACGCATCAGACCACTAAATTTGTGATAAAATACTATAGCGTATAAACAAAGCAAATGTGTATTATAACGGCACAGAAACAGGCCCATGGGACCATATTTTTTTATGAGGATGGGGAATGGATGAAAGAACATGGAAACAAACAAGTGGTAAAGGAGTTGTTCGCAGAAATGATAAATACAATCTCTCTCTCTCTCTCTCTCTCTCTCTCTCTCTCTCTCTCTCTCTCTCTCTCTCTCTCTCTCTTCTCTCGTCTGTCTGTCTGTCTGTCTGTCTGTATTTTATCTGTCTATCAATCTCTCTGTTCTCTGTCACTCTGTCTCTGTCTCACTCTCTCTTTCTCTCTCTCTTCTCTGTTTATTCTTTCTCTTCTCTGTCTGTGTATCTGTCTCTTTCTGCATGTCTGTCTGTTTGCCTGTCTCTCACTGTCTCTTTCTCTTTTCTATTATCTCCCTCTTCTGTCTTCTCTGCCAGTGTGTTTGTCTCTGTCTGTCACTCTCTGATTGTCTGTCTCTCTGTCTGTCTGTCTCTCTCTCTCACTCTGTCTCTCTCGCTCTCTCTGTCCTCTCTTTCTCTTTCTCCTTGTTTGTCTGTCTGTCTGTCTGTCTGTCTGTCTTCTCTCTCTCTCTCTCTCTCTGCCCTCTCTCTTTCTCTTTCTCCTTGTTTGTCTTTCTCTGTCTACCTCTGTCTGTCTGTTTGTCTGTCTCTCTTTCTCCCTTCATCCCTCTCCCCTCTGTCTTTATTTATTTATCCCTGTCTACTCCTCTCTTTTTTGTCTGGCCATGATTTAGATGTGGTTTCTAAGAAAAAATGTTGAGAGTTCCATGGACAGCGAAGAAAACAAACAAGACAATCTTAATGGAGGCAGACACAAGATGGTCATTCATAAGGAAGATTAGGAAAAGAAAGGCAAGAATTATGGGCCATTTTATGAGGAAAGAGGAATTACAGCACCTGGTCAAAAAAAGGAAAGCTTGAGGGAAAGAGAGCACCAGGTAGACCAAGGGAGCAAATATTGGATGGACTTGCAGGGTGGCTGAAAACAGAGAGTGGACGATGTGCTTGCGGCAACAAGGGACAGATACATACATACACATATATATATGGAGGGCCATGATTGCCAACACCATACAGCAGGGCACTCGATGATGATGACTCCTCTCTGTATGTGTGTTATCTATCAGTCAGAATAAACTGGACCCGATGATATGAGAATACACAATGAAACACAACAGCTGTGAGGCATGTACTGTCAGAGATATGAATAAGCGACTTTAAAGCTTCACTTTCGATGATCACCTAATATAATCTTCTCCCTACTCTAACCTTTAAATGCTCGCAGTTCCACAAACGCAGAGACGACCATGTACAAGAAAAACAATCCGAAAATTCAGCTTTTACAAATTTGCTGTTCGAACTATCCATCTTTTACCCACTAGTCACAAAACCACCTTCGGAAACATGGGGCATTCACCCAAAGCTGGGACATTTCATTGGTTTGAAACTGAAAGTATCCTTTTCCTAGATGGAGTTCCTAACCAGATCCCACAACCCCTTTCTTTATAACTGATTTATGCTTTTTGTTGTTGTTGTTGTTGTTGTTATATTCGATTTGTTCACAATATACAAGAAATGATATGTGGTTATTTGTATAAATACATGCATACATATATACACACATATACATAATACATACATACATAAATACGAATATGCAACCATCCATCCATCCACCCATTCCTCCATATATCCATAGATACAAACATACACATATCCATCCATCCATAATTCTGTCCATCTATCCAGCCAGCCAGCCATCCATCCATCAAGCAAGTTTGCAACATTGCCTTATCAAATTGAATCTTATCCATTTTTTTTTTATCCAATTACACCAGTTGATCCAGTTGTGACATAGAGGATATTCATTGCTGCTTTATATTTACATGGGATCAGGAGCAATATGAGCAAGTAATGTGGCCTTTGTTTCCATATGGCTGTTTTGGCATTTTAAAATTCCTGAAGCTTGGTATGAATATAAGCATATGCGCGTGCAGCACGTATGTGTGTGTGTGTTTCTGTGTGTGCGCGGTGTAAATATATAGATTATATATATATGTGTGTGTGTATATATGTATATATATATATGTGTGTGTGTGTAAAATCACACACGCATGAATTGAAATGACCTTTGTTTTGGAAAAGTCACAAAGATACATGAACACTGCTACTCCCACAAGCTCTATTATGCTAGATGGCTTTACAGAGAATGGTGATGCCAGCAGGTGCACATTATGTATTGACTTAAAAGTTTCACAATACATATGAGCACATAAAATGTCAACTTGTACAATTAGTTCTATATTATGCAGCGACGTTCTTCACGCCCAGCCGCATCAACAGTCGTGATCTTTGTTTGTGTCTCTGCTGTTCACGGACATAGCCACACAGGTAGAGAAGGGGGTGGAGGGCTGATTTCAGTGGGAACCCCATCACTGCCGTCCCCTCCCACACACCTCTAGACACGGGAAAACCTGTCAAGATCAGTAGAGCGCACACACAGACCCATAGTGCAGACAGCACGTCCAACATGACCATTGGTGATATTTGTCTGGCTACAACCAGGTCAGGTGACTGGCTCTTTCCCGTTTTCAACACCCATACAAGGTTGCTGCGTTTGCGAACGACTGTGAAAATGTACGCCTGGCCCAAAATGCTTATGACACTTA
The DNA here is from genome assembly GCA_030674185.1 of Monoplex corrugatus. Classification (NCBI taxonomy): domain Eukaryota; kingdom Metazoa; phylum Mollusca; class Gastropoda; order Littorinimorpha; family Ranellidae; genus Monoplex; species Monoplex corrugatus. Next base: position 9,824,296 of record JAPXFY010000021.1, on the reverse strand, counting down.
GGGCCAGAATAAATGAGATGACATAAGCTACAGTGTAAGAGTGATTTATTGAGCGTTCCACAGTGCCACTAGTGGCTGACAGAGTCCTGTCTGGCTGTACACGTGTGGTCTCCACGTGCCTGGCATGAGGGGGACTGTTGCTAGAATTAGTCCTCCAACCCACAACACTGTGCAGACAACGTGGGCAGAGAGTGGGGAGACAGGGAATGGTAGGTGAGAAAACCTCAACACCAGACAACGATCTAATGTCAGCAGACAGGTGAGGAAGGCTGACACGTTTGTGGACAAGACAAAGAGAACTCCAGACAGCTGACAGGTAGCACTACGTCTCCAGGTGGTGTCTTTCCACAGGTAAGTGTCCTGATACATGTGGTCTGTCAGTGTCACTATGGCCAGGTACAGTCCCATCAGGACATCACAGCATGCCTGGTGAACCATCATCACCCCCACACTGCCCTGCTGTCTGTTCTATCCAAAAGCAGCGACCAACAAGTCCTATGGTATCACATAGCAGGATAGAAAGTGTAAAAATGAAGAACATTGCTCTGTACAGTGATGGCCCCAACAGTGACTTGCAGGAAGACACAAGGCCTGTGGGTCCATGGCAGTGGTTGATGTTGAAAGCTGCTGGAAGGACTTCAGAACAACAAAGTTTATAGTTGTCTACATTCAGAGTTTGAAGCTTGCTCAGTCCCTTGAAAAGGTTTCTGGGGAAATGATGGAAAGTACAACCACGTACATCCAGAACACGGAGCATGCCCAGGACGTGAAATTCTGACCCAGTCACTTCCTCTATTCCACTGAAAGATAAATTCAAAGTTTCCAGTGTAGAGAATGATGTCAGTACTGTGGAGTTGAACTCTCTGATCAGCACCCCTGAAAGGTCCAAGTGTTTCAAGGAATCCATTACAGGAGATCCCAACGTCTGTGACGTGAACACTGAGGTCAGGGGATTGCCGGACAGATATAGATGGGTGAGGTGTGAGGATCTATACAGCTGTCTGTGGTGATGTGAGAGATCAGGTTATCACTCAGGTCCAGACTAACCAGGTTCAGCAAATACAGTGTTCCTATCTGAACAAGACCACAGTGGGTCAGGCCAAGTTGAATCAACATAGTGTTGTTTCTCACGTCAGAAGATTTCATCCCACTGCCACCAGCGTCCAGGAACCGCATCTCCAGGAAGGACTGAGTGTTGAAAGGTTTGTGGCAGATGAAAGCCAGACCATAGCACTTACAGTAATGTGGACACTTCATTGCACACAGCAACTCATCATCCCTCTGTGGACAGTGAAAGTTGCCATCACACACGTGGAAGGGATGAAGGCACACCTTGGAATGACGACAGCGGTAGTGTCCAGGACAGACATAGTCATCACACCCCTCTTCGTCTTCCTTCCCACTACAGTCGTTGACGTCGTTACAGCGCAGGAAGACAGGTAGACAGTAGCCATGACCTGGACACTGGAAGAAGTTGGATGGACATGGCAAGTGGTCATAGGGACTGGCAGGCTGTGCTGGCTTAAAGATGTGAGATACTTGGTTTCCGAAGTATGATTCTGAACATTTCATCTGGAAATGTCATCCTTGATGTTAATTATTGTGATGCATCACGTGTTATTATATCGCATTGTATATATCTATATGAATATATATGCTTATATAAATATATATATATATATATGTACATATGTGTGTGTGTGTATGTGTGTGTGTCCATTATCATTTCTTTCAACGTCTGTTCACATCTGTGCTTTTAGACGGAAAAAGGACAAATACGTAAATAACTACATAACCAAATTTAATTATTAAATTAATAAATAGATAAATAAATAATATTGATAAGATAAAGAGGTGATTATGGGGTGGATGAATCTATGAAATCACAAAGGCATTGCATCATATAAGGTGAACTCAAACAATTTAACGAACAAGAGAAAAATAGTCAGAACATTAGAACGATCTGGGTTCATCAGCTTGTGTGAGGTATGTGTGTGTGTGTGTGCGCGCGTGTGCGTGAGAGATAATCTATGAGCTGAAGCCATTTCCAATCTTGTAAAACCCTGGTGATTTATGATGAAGGGGATAAGATGATATTGCGCTTTTTATAGCATTAGTTTCATGTTCAGAGAGTGGTAAATCAAGTTTAGTATTGCCACTCCTAAACAATGCTGCGCTTTTGGCTATTCTGTCTACCCAATCATTATATTTGATATCACCGTATGATGAATCCAACAAAAGGCAACTTGTGTATTATTGGTCATTAAAAAACGAATTAAATTTTTTTATCCCAAATATCAACGTGCTGTTAAGTTTACATTCGCAACTTTCTAGGGACTGTAACTGAGATTTCAAATGTACACATAACAAGATATCAAACAAAGTTATGGGTAGATCTACTACATATTTCAGCGTCATTAGGAGGCAACTAATTCAGAAGTGAAGACTGAATGGCCCTGTCCTTAAGAATAAACCTTCTCTATTTTAAAGTTTGGAATTACAAAGCCAGCGCCTGTTTCTCCATCATCTAGAACAGGGCCACTAGTACATATTTTCAAATTATGTAACTATCATTTTTATGTAGAATGTGACAGAACGTTAATTGCTAACGAGTGTGGATTAATATCTTTCCTCAAGTCATTATCAGTGCAGTTGATATCAAAAGTTGTATTGGACAATTCCCAAGGGGGTAGAGGACAACATATCATTGTATGTGAAATATGTTTAGGTACTACGCTGGAAATTTCAAAGAGCTCATTTGTGTAAATGAATATTGTTTCTTTTTATGCCTATATTCTTCTTGCTCTCTTGAGAAAATAGATGTCAGACTGAATTTGAAGTTCCGTATCAGCATATTTGGCTATTGCATTTGCTCTAACTATTTGTTTAGCAGCTGATAACTTCCTCCAGTCTTCCAAAGAAGGAAGCCGACTGTCTTACATACTTTTTGTGTTTTTGTGTACACCGGTACCTTAAGAGCACACATAACAACTTTACATATCTGAGCATTGAAATTGGTTTTCTTTTCAAACAGCATTTTGGAGCTGGAAAATATACCTCTTGGCATTAGGCTAACTTTGATCTGACTAAAGCTGTTACAAGATATAGCAACGTTTAGTTTCCTGGCCCCATGACTGTTGATTAATGCGTGTGTGTGTGTGTGTGTGTGTGTGTGTGTGTGTGTGTGTGTGTGTGTGTGTGTGTGTGTGTGTGTGTGTGTTGCTTTGGATATGAATTGCACTCTAGGTTTTTCATCCTCTTTGTATATCATTGTACCTTAATGCATATTTTGTCTTGAATTGCACTGCAATGAGTTGATTTGCAGTGCGCTATATTACATTCTGTTGTTCTGTATTCACTGCATTATGTTGTTTTTAATTGCATCTTTCTGTTTTATCGGATTGTATGTGTCTGTACTAGTTTGTACTGCATTGCATAATTATATCTCTGCATATAACAGAAAACGCTCACGATTCATGACAACACGATATATCAATAAACAATGAGGACTGTGGGTCAACTGGGTTTACTGAAAACCTCTCAGTTGACAGAAAATCATCAGTAAAAGTTTCAAATGTGTTCATAGTGCATATATATGTTTTTAAACTAAATAAAATGTAAACTGCGAAATAGTTGTTCTATTGATCTATAAATCATTTAAAACAAACGGTTGTATCATTAGGTTAAAACAAGGACAGTTCCAAGAGTTATCCAAAATTCAAATTTAACAAAATGAAAGATCCTGATATTGCTGAACAAGTCCATGCATCAATGAAAGGACATTTCGACCCACTACTACTGCTTGAAAAATATCTTGCAAACAATTTCAACCAAGTGATGGCTGAAACAGCAACAGAGATCTTAGGAACAAACGGATAGAAATCATTACCATGTATTACAAATAATATTTTGAAGATGTGCGACACTAGAAAGAGCTTAAAGCAGAAAAAAAAGAAGAAATACAGTGCTTTAAACAATTAGAGTGGTCATGAAATGAAAATGAAAAGAACAGCTGGATCGAACAACAATGAGAAGACACTGAGAAAAACTTTGACAACAGTGATGCAAAGACAGCCTTTAAAACTTAAAAGACGACCATACAAAAAGCAAAATACTGTCAGCACCATTCACGACAAAGGTGGCGACATCTTAAAAATGTGGACTAAGTACATCACTGATCTGTACATCAAACAGAGCAAAACAAATCCAAATGGGTGAACACAACGTGAATCAAATTAAGATGATTTCCCAATACTCCGTAAAGAAGTGAAGCAGCAGGAAGTCATTGAAATGTGGTAAAACTGCGGTCACTGAAATCATCCCCACAAAACGCTTGAAACATGTGGCAGTAACTTATATTGTAACTGTCATCTGCAACATAATCTGGCAAAAGAAGAATGGCCCACCAGTTGTCACCTCTCCCGAGAAATGAAATCTCCAACACTGCAAGAACTACCACACCACCAGTTTGTTGAGCCATGCCAGCAAAGTAATGCCCCAAACATTCTGAAGAGATTACAACCGCAAGTAGACACCATTATTGCAGTAAAACTGGACAGAATCTGCAAATGCAAAAGTATTATCGAACAGATCACTAAACTATGCACCCCCTTGCAAAACACCTTCAGCATTAGATAGAATCCTACCACGTCTTCATAGACTTCGAAAAGGTGTTGACAGTGGTTTGCAAGAAGTGGTTTGGGCCAGAATGAAGAAATTTAACATTGGGCAAAAGTTACTTAACATCATCTACCAACTATACTCCAAAGCAACCAGTACAGAATCTACGCAGAAGACTATTAGAGATTGTTCCATACTTGGTTGGAATTTGTCAGGGCTCCCTTCTGTCCCCTACACGTTCAACATACTCCTGGAGCACAAGTCAGCACAGTCAGCAAAAGAGAAAAAACAATCAGGAACCATTGCATTGCAGATGGCACTGATGGGCTGTGAGCAAAAAAAATGTCAAGTTTGTTAAAAGACTGTATGAAATATCAACAAGATATTGTATGGCAATCCATGCCAAGAAGACCACAACTAATGGCCAGACACAACACCGCCATCAGTATTAATACAAATGTCCATAGACTGAAGCAAGAACTGTTAAACAATGCATTTAACTGTAATATATCATCAGCACTGAAAGGTCCAGTCTAGAATGCATCTCAAGGACATTAAAGACAACAGAGGTACTGTCCAGGTTGAAATCTGTAAAGAAAGAAACATTTTCATCAAACACATGATGAGGCTTTTACGTGTGCACTAGTGAAATTTTATCTTCTTGTATGCACGTGAGAAATGGACCCTGAAATCAAATTTTGAAAGACAAATTCAGTCCGTGGAAATGAGATGACTGTTGAAAATTAAAAAAGAAAACGCCGTTGGTATGGCTATGAGACAAAAGACAAGATCTTTGTTAAATTAATCCCCCGGGGAACTGTTGAGGCAGAGGAGAGAAGACAAAAAGAAAAACAAACAAAAAATCATAGGCTGACAACAACAAACAAACAAACAGACAAACCAACAAACAAACAAAAAACGATAGGCTGACAACATTGCGGAATGAACGGATCAAACATTTACATGGAACCAAGCTTTGACATAAGACGGACAGAAATTGATGAATGATGAATCTGGTGAACACTTCTTTAGTCTGTGAAGAGTTTAAGTAGAAGAACAAAGTGTATAAGTGAACAGTAATGTGTACTTTTAATCCTCTAAGGGCGATCCATTATTAATGGTGTTCCCTGTTGGTTTTATTGCGTGGATGTTTTTTATATCTCTCTCTCTCTTTATCTGCCTGGGTCTATGTGTCTCTGTCTCTGTCTCTCTGTCTGTCTTGCTCTGTCTCTCTGCATATTTTCTTCATATTATGTCCACCGTTGTCTCTCATACTCCCGTAAAGCATATTAATACATGACGTATGTAACACAACATGTTATCACAACTCATTATATAACTTATCTTGCATTTTATGTGTTTAATACATTTTTAAATGCTGATATTCTGTATGTACAGTAGCAAGGAGTAGGTATAAGACCGATCCAATGGGATATAATACTACTATCCAGTGAAGAGTGACGTCTGTACAAGTCATTTAAAATACGACAGTAGTTGTTACTTTGAAGCGCTCCTCTGTCATGTTCACAACAACTGACAACAAGGACAAGTTCTTTGAGTCTTCACTGCTCGCAAGGGAGTGGCCACACGTGTCTGGACACCACAGCACTGAAAAGTGCAAATCCAATAACAAGTACCTATTGTCATAGACATATACATACGTAAGTGATTATACTATGCCATATGATCAGTAGATGGAAATGGAAATACTTACTGATGATGAATGTATTATCAATATCTTGAATTTTAACAATGACTAGATAACATTACCTTACATGTCTTAATGAAATCCATTGGTCACACTTCCTATAATTCACGGTCCAAATAGACCAGGCTTCGTTTTCTTGAATAAAAGTTTCTCCTCTTTAACGCAGACTAAGTGTCTTTATCATGATTAGAAGATCCACCTCCCAAAACATGTTAACAAAGGCTTAATATCATCGCTTTGAATGTTCTTATGAATGGCAGGTATCATTGCTTTTACTGCAGAGTCTACTTCTCTGTATGTGTAAAGAAACAGCAGGTGTTATCTTTTTAATGAAATCCAGGTGTCATTTTAAGTGTAGAATCCGATTTTTTATAATACATGTAAATGGAAAACACGTTTCATTACCTGAAATTGAGCTTTTACGTTTTTCAGTAAAGATCAGGTGTCTTTGCCTTCAGTGTAGTGTTCACCTGGTAATAATATAAGAAAAGAAACCAGGTAGCATTACTGTGAATTAAAGGCCCATGGATCTATACAATGAATGCGAATGAACGCCAGTTATTGTTACAATTAACTGGTGATCCACCTTTCTGATACACCCAAAACATCATTGTTTTCTATGCTGTGTCAATGTCTATGTATATGTGAAAGAAAGCCAGGTGTCATCACCTCCAACATAGTTTTCCATGTTTTCTGCATCCAAAAAGAATTTTTTAGAAACGATCTGGCAATGGCAATTTAACTACAGAAGGGAAACAATTAGAACATATTTAGTTGAAATAACAGCAAAGTATGGACCTCTGGAAAGCATTGATGACACCTGATGATGATAATGATGGCAACAAATAATCAATGACGGTGGGAGTGGTTCTAATTAATGTTCTTTTCTGGCAGTGTCCTTAATGGCTTCATTTACAACTGAGTTCATTACTTCCCCCAAACCGGAAAAAGAAACGCCAGAATAGAATTATGGAGAACATAAGGCAATGGTAAAGACTGAGAGTCAAGATAATTATGGCTGTTTCTAATGAAAAAAAATCAATTTCTTTGGAAGACCTTATGGAAGAATGGATGATGGAAGCAAACATGACTTTGTTCTACCCACAAGACAGTCTTTGATTTTGAATAGCTTCTTTGGTGTAGTGTAGGCTAATAACTCAGCGTTGGAGATGCTGACTTTGCTTGCAGAACAATTTTGATAACAACATTATTACCAGTCTGCCAAATTTACATGTGGACATGGTGACCAGCCTTACCACCAACTCATGAGCTATGTCTAGATACACCATGTTAAGAAAGCCCATGTGTCCGTATGTATCAACAATGACGATCCTAGGACGTGGCGGCCTGAAGATGTCCATGATGAAGTGGCGTAATGGAGAATTCCTGCACGCGTTAACAGAGTCCTGGCACATAGTCTCGTCCTTTTCATTCACACAATCTTGTCTGCCATCACACCACCCGCTGACTGCAAAACACTGAACCATACACAGCATACACTGATAACTCTTTGCACGCAATACACTACACACAACATACACTGGTAGCTAAGTGTGTGGAGTACAACCTAAACAACATCATCAACAATGCATTGCACATACTGCATCTTACACAACGCCTGAAGATGAAATTTCACGGGAAATCAAACAGTCATAGAAAACATATACTGAAGAATACTCATTGAAAATCAACGAATCATGCAAAAGACACCAATTACGAACTCCCTGAAAGAACTGCACCATACATATTATACATTGACGAACTGTTGCTTAAAAACATTGAAACATAGATATGACTGACAGATCTTGTAAATCTCTTACTGAAAAACTGATTTAAACATAAGTCATGACGACGATGATGATGGAGTCTTCAATCAATCTGATAGATGAGTAGGACTGCTGGTCACCTAATATGTATCTCCATGTGTAATTCAAGACCTATTCTTCTACAGGTACTGCATTGTTCAAATGTAATTGTGCACTGCCCACAAGTAGTTGCCAAGTTCTCTGTTGTAGGATGTCTTTTAAGTTGGTGATAGTGATACAACAACTCATGAGATTGACTTTCAGGTTATGGTTTTGGTCAGTGTTGGTCTTGTTACATTGCTTCTGATCTCTGTACAGAAGAATCTGTCCTGACATTTGATGAGTAGAAACACAGTACTTGGCAAGCCACACTTCTTCAGGATCTAACGATTTGACACTTGATCTTGCCACGTTGGTAATGAAGCTGCTGAAAATACTGTCTGTAACTAATCCAAGTATTGAAGCAGTAAAGCAGGGTACTCAAGATTACTGCGCTGTATGCAGGGATTTCAGTGTTAATTGAAGCATGATTCGATGATATTGCCACAACCTCTTGGTCAACTTTCCAATGGCAAAGTTAGCCTTGAGATACGCAGTGCCATCTCAGGACCAACAGATCCATTACTGTTCATTGTATTTCTTAAGTAACAGAGATTTTCTGCAGTCTTGATCTCTTGGCTGTTAATGACAATCAAGTGTGGTAAAACGCTTGAAACCTTTGACGACGTTGACTAAAACAAAGGCTACGTCTTGTTTTAGCAAATAGTACGGGCCTGGAGTGATGCAGTTGATGTCTTTGTGTGGGTGTACAGCCAGTGCACAGACATCTGCAAAAAGAAATTCCTGTGGGATGGCTTTGAGCACTTTAGTTTTGGCTTAGAGTATCTTGCACGTTGAAAAGGTTGGATAAGACGGTTGGCTTGAAAACACATCCTGTTTTCATGCCTGTTTGCACTGGGAAGGATTCAGACGCCTTCCCATTCAGTAGCACCATGATCAGCATACCGTTGTGGAAGAAAGCAATCAGCCAGATAACAATTTGAGAGCAAGCAAACTACCGTTCTATTTTCCAAGAGTCTTTTCGTTTAATGGTGTTGGATGCTTTTTTTTCAGATCTACAAACACAATGCAGACCTTATGTTTTTTGGTGACATTTTTAGGCAGCTGACATATTACAAACAACATGTCACTCATGATTCATGAAGATGATGACACTACTTCTACTACACTACTACTACTACTACTACTGCTGCTGCTGCTGCTGTTACTGCTGTTACAACTATATCAAATGATGATTAATATACTACTACAACAACTACTACTACTATTACCACTACTACATATGTAGTAGTAGTAGTAGTAGTAGTTAACAATAATAATGATAATAACAATGATAACAATAACGATAATAATAAGAAGAATCATAATAATAATGATAATAATAATCATAATAATAATAACCATAATAATAACAATGATAACGATATTGATGATGATCATGATCATGATAATGATGATGATGATGACATATGTTCATATAGCGTTTTTTGTGTGGATATCAACACTTTCAATGACATCCTCTCACACACACTTGCAGCCATAGACCACCCATAGCCATACGATGGTCATAGGAACAGTTTACAAAACATTAGACAAAAATTATGGACATGAACTGTTGTCTGACAAGGTAAATCTTGAGGTGGGATATAAGTGATGAAGCAGCATTTTTAGAAGGAACCACAGTACGTGAATGGTTATGATACGTGCTTCACAGAAAGACACACAGGCATAATGACACGAAAAACAGAGAGACAGGACATATGCGTAGACAGACAGAGAGGACCAACCTCATGTGTACGGCCACACTGTGCTGTCTGATTCCCAGAGCAGATGAAGACATCTGTATGTCTGGCTGTGAAGACACAGAAGGCCTCGTCAGTGCCCTGCCAACAGTCTGGTCGATGGTCACACACCAAAGTGTACGGCACAGTCTGCCCATCCTGCCCGCACTCAAAGGAAGGAGGGTGGGGGTCAATGGGAGCAGAGCACAGGAATCTTCCCTCACCCTCCCACTCACCTCCATGTCTGGGCTGAAGCCAGCAGTCACTCTTTTCATCACAGGCCAGAAACGTGTGGGTCAGATGTCCCTTTGGACAAGTGATCAGGTCCTGTTGGGTTTTAAAGGTGTCGTTTTGCGCCAAACTATTCTCAATATTTACCCTTGTGACCAGTTTTTGTTCAGGACGGTAGAGTGCAGGCTCATATGCACACATGTAGCCTGCTTCCAGTTTTTCTTTACATGGGATCATCAAGATTCCGGAATTTTTTGGTGGCTTCACAATTCCACACAAAGGTTTCCTGAATTCCAATACCAGTACTCGAGAAAGATGGTACCCCATAGTTGAATCTTCCAGGATTATTTCGTTCTGGTACCTGAAGCAAAGTGTCCTACATGAGAACAGTTGTCATTCATTTAAAACTATAGTCCGTATTCTCTTACAAATGATAGATATTGTTGTGATCAGTAATGAGCATAACAAAAGAGAGCATCTTAACATATTCTACATGAACTAGTTATGAAACAAGTAAAATGGCATATGGTGTGTGACATCTGCTCAATAAGATTGTCCTCATTTCAAAACCATGGTTAGCATTTTTGTATGTATGTGAGTACTGACTTTATCAGATCTCAAGCATTCTCAATGCTGCTGATGTATGTACGTGCGTGTGAATGTGTGTGTGTGTGTGTGTGTGTGTTTGTGTGTGCGTGCGTGTGCACGCGCGCGCGTGTGTGTGTATGTGAGTGTGTGTGTGTGCGCACACGCATGTGTGTATGTGTGTGTGTGTGTGTGCGTGTGTGTGTGTGCGCGCGCGTGTGTGTGGGTGTTTAGGGATGCATGATTGTTTGTTTTTTTTAAATGTGTGTAAATGTTGAAGTCAAGTCTGAAATTCCCTGGAGCACATGGTATATATTTCAGAGGCTGGTGGGATATTTATGTCGGGAACATGTTATAGAAGGCATACTTCATTGTTGTCTGCAGTTATGATATCATTTTGTGTAGCACGTCACCTGACATTATTTCGCACTATCACGTGTTAATGGGAAACATAGAACATTGTTTGCAAAATTAAACAATTGTCATCAGGTCAAGAGCAGTGTGTATGTATAAATGTATGTATGTATGTATATATATATATATATATATATATATATATATATATATACATATATACAGGGGGGTGCAGAAGTAGGTATACAGTTATGAAAAAAGAAAACACGTACAATACTCATTGCATTTATTATACAAACAAATGAATATTGCATATGCATGTAATAACAAGCACAGCCTTAATCCCTCAGATACTCAAACTGCTTGCCGTCGGTATTCACACACTCCTCTTATCGAGAGCGGAATTAAGCATAATAATAATGATGTGATACTTACTGTATACCTACTTTTGCACCCCCTGTATATATATATATATATATATATATATATATATATATATATTGTGTGTGTGTGTGTGTGTGTGTGTGTGTGTGTGTGTGTGTGTGTGTGTGTGTACACGGTATATCACCGTATAACAACGCACTAACGTGTATGGCATATCAGAGTAGACACAACACACATTTATAACACACATCAGGGTAGACACAACACACATGTATGATATATCAGGGTATATGTAGACACAACACACTTAAATGTAAAGCATATCAGGGTAGACACAACACACTTACATGTGTGGCACATCAGGGTAGACACAACACACTTACACGTATGGCATATCAGGGTAGACACAACACACATTTATAACACATCAGGGTAGACACAACACACATGTATGATATATCAGGGTATATGTAGACGCAACACAATTACATGTATGGCATATCAGCATTGACACAACACAATTACACGTATGGCATATCAGCGTTGACACAACACACTTACGTGTATGGCATATCAAGGTAGACACAACACACATGTGTGGCACATCAGGGTAAACACAACACACATATCTGACATAACAAGGTTGACACAACACACTTACATATCTGACATAACAGGGTTAACACAACACACTTACACGTATGGCATATCAGGGTTGACACAACACATTTACACGTGTGGCACATTAGGGTAGACACAACACACTTACATGTGTGGCACATCAGGGAAGACACAGCACACTTACATGTGTAGACAGGCACACTTACGTGTGTAGACAGACACACATACATGTGTAGACAGTAGGCAGACACACTTACATGTGCAGACAAACACACTTACATGTGTAGACAAACACACTTACATGCGTAGACAAACACACTTACATGTGTAGACAGGCACACTTACGTGTGTAGACAGACACACATACATGTGTAGACAGGCACACTTACGTGTGTAGAGAGGCACACATACATGTGTAGACAGACACTTACATGTGTAGACAGACACTTACGTGTGTAGAGAGGCACACATACATGTGTAGAGAGACACTTACATGTGTAGACAGACACTTACGTGTGTAGACAAACACACTTACATGTGTAGACAAACACACATGTGTAGACAAACGCACTTACATGTGTAGACAAACACGCTTACATGTGTAGACAAATACAGGCACACTTACGTATGTAGACAGACACACATACATGTGTAGACAAACACACGTACATGTGTACACACACTTACATGTGTAGACAGACACACTTACATGTGTAGACAAACACACTTACATGTGTAGACAGACAGACACTTACATGTGTAGACAGACACACTTACATGTGTAGACAAACACACTTACATATGTAGACAGACACTTACATGTGTAGACAGACACACTTACATGTGTAGACAGACACACTTACATGTGTAGACAGACACATGTGTAGACAGACACATTTACATGTGTAGACAGACACACTTACATGTGTAGACAGACACTTACATTTGTGACAGACACTTACATGTGTAGACAAATACATACATGCATAGACAAACACATTTACATGTGTAGACAAACACACTTACATGTTTAGACAAACACGCTTACATGTGTAGACAAATACAGGCACACTTACGTATGTAGACAGACACACATACATGTGTAGACAGACACACGTACATGTGTACACAAACACACTTACATGTGTAGACAAACACACTTACATGTGTAGACAAACACACTTACATGCGTAGACAAACACACTTACATGTGTAGACAGGCACACTTACGTGTGTAGACAGACACACATACATGTGTAGACAGGCACACTTACGTGTGTAGAGAGGCACACATACATGTGTAGACAGACACTTACATGTGTAGACAGACACTTACGTGTGTAGAGAGGCACACATACATGTGTAGAGAGACACTTACATGTGTAGACAGACACTTACGTGTGTAGACAAACACACTTACATGTGTAGACAAACACACATGTGTAGACAAACGCACTTACATGTGTAGACAAACACGCTTACATGTGTAGACAAATACAGGCACACTTACGTATGTAGACAGACACACATACATGTGTAGACAGACACACGTACATGTGTACACAAACACACTTACATGTGTAGACAAACACACTTACATGTGTAGACAAACACACTTACATGCGTAGACAAACACACTTACATGTGTAGACAGGCACACTTACGTGTGTAGACAGACACACATACATGTGTAGACAGGCACACTTACGTGTGTAGAGAGGCACACATACATGTGTAGACAGACACTTACATGTGTAGACAGACACTTACGTGTGTAGAGAGGCACACATACATGTGTAGAGAGACACTTACATGTGTAGACAGACACTTACGTGTGTAGACAAACACACTTACATGTGTAGACAAACACACATGTGTAGACAAACGCACTTACATGTGTAGACAAACACGCTTACATGTGTAGACAAATACAGGCACACTTACGTATGTAGACAGACACACATACATGTGTAGACAAACACACGTACATGTGTACACACACTTACATGTGTAGACAGACACACTTACATGTGTAGACAAACACACTTACATGTGTAGACAGACAGACACTTACATGTGTAGACAGACACACTTACATGTGTAGACAAACACACTTACATATGTAGACAGACACTTACATGTGTAGACAGACACACTTACATGTGTAGACAGACACACTTACATGTGTAGACAGACACATGTGTAGACAGACACACTTACATGTGTAGACAGACACACTTACATGTGTAGACAGACACTTACATTTGTGACAGACACTTACATGTGTAGACAAATACATACATGTGTAGACAAACACATTTACATGTGTAGACAAACACACTTACATGTTTAGACAAACACGCTTACATGTGTAGACAAATACAGGCACACTTACGTATGTAGACAGACACACATACATGTGTAGACAGACACACGTACATGTGTACACAAACACACTTACATGTGTAGACAAACACACTTACATGTGTAGACAAACACACTTACATGTGTAGACAGACACTTACATGTGTAGACAGACACACTTACATGTGTAGACAGACACATGTGTAGACAGACACACTTACATGTGTAGACAGACACACTTACATGTGTAGACAGACACTTACATTTGTGACAGACACTTACATGTGTAGACAAATACATACATGTGTAGACAAACACATTTACATGTGTAGACAAACACACTTACATGTTTAGACAAACACGCTTACATGTGTAGACAAATACAGGCACACTTACATATGTAGACAGACACACATACATGTGTAGACAGACACACGTACATGTGTACACAAACACACTTACATGTGTAGACAAACACACTTACATGTGTGGACAAACACACTTACATGTGTAGACAGACACTTACATGTGTAGACAGACACTTACATGTGTAGACAGACACTTACATGTGTAGACAGACACACTTACATGTGTAGACAGACACACTTACATGTGTAGACAAACACACTTACATGTGTAGACAAACACACTTACATGTGTGGCATATCACGGTGAGCTGACCTAGCACCAACGTACAAGGGGAATAGTCTACATCTGTTCCACACAGTGGCCATTATCATGCTCATCTCTGCTTTTGTCTTGAAACTGACCAGCTGTGCTCCCAGCATTTGGCACCCCTCCCTGGCCTCCCAGTATGTTACCTGCTTCTTTGGTCGTTTTAAGATATAACACCTGCAAAAGGCATGGAGAAGAACTCAGAATGCAAAACCTGGAAAAGGTATGGATACTCAGAATGTAGCTCCTGGAAAAATAACATGGAGAAGAACTCAGAATGTATCACCTGGAAAAGGTATGGAGAAGAAGTCAGAATATAACACATGGAAAAGGCATGGAGATGAACTCACAATGTAACACCTGCAAAAGGCAGGAACAAGAGTTCAGAATGCAACACCTGGACAAGGCATGGAGGAGAACTCAGAATGTAACGCATGGAAGACGTATGGAGAAGACGTCAGCATGTAACACCTGGAAAAGACATGGAGACACAAGTAGAAAGAAACTCTAGGGAGAGCTAGACAACAGAAGGTCTTCAGAGAAGTAACCCCCTTTAGACAAGTGTTTCGGCCCTGAACTCCTTACACTCTCGGGGCCACATCCAGGTCATGACTCCTGGATGCCCTTCTGCTGTTGTCTTTTTTTTTTTTTTTCCCACGCCGGGGAGCGAACCTGGGCGATTCTGCACTTCAGAACTGCGGTACGCGGTTTTACCAATGTGCTAACGGGGCACACATCATCTGTAGGGAATTTAATCCTTATGAAGTTCACTCCTTGCCCAGATCCAGCTTGAGTTCCTTTCTGCTGCCTCTGCCATCGCTTTAAGGGCTCTAGTCCTCTTCTTCCCAGAAATGGCGAGTTGTTTCATGAGATCATAAGCGGAGGTGCCCACAAACCCTCTTGCCCCGACCTCCATGGCGAAGATTTTGACCCGCAGACCTGCTTTCTTCAGGGTGCTGGCAAGACCGGACGGTCGATATTTTTCGTCTTTGCAGATACGCAACAATCTGGGGTTAATTTATCTCCACTCTGGGAGGTCTGCTGTACACTCCCAGTCGACTGCTCCATCCACAAGGCCCTTTGGCAATGTGCTGGTTGTCATAGCAATTTCGGGCCAGACCTGTTTCCCTCCTGCTTTGTAGAACGTTGTCATAGCAATTGGTGCGTTTGGGTCATGGTTTTTTCGCTAACCATGTCTGTGATCACTTTCAGAACTTGGTTGTGCCTCCATGTATACCTTCCTTGGGCTAGCGCTACTTTGCAAGAGCTTAGGACATGTTGCCACTGTTTGTTTCTTCTGACAGAGCGGACATGCTGGGTCATCTGATTTCCCACATTTCACTAAGTTTGCATTCGAGGGGAGCAGGTCATATACAGATCTGAGGAGGAAGCTTATCCTTAGAGGAGCCATGTGCCACATATCGTTCCAGCTGAGACTTCTTTGGAGTGCACTGTCCCATGTTGTCCATTGCCCCTGTTGACCTTGATGGACTGCCTTCTGCACTCTTTTGACATCTTCTTCTTTCTTCAACTCCTGTATGATCATGTCTCTTTTTTCCTTCCTTTTGGCTTTGGACCACCACTGCATTTTTGTTGCTCCCAGTCCCTGTCTGTTGGTTTGCATGTGTCCAATTATTTCTTTGATGCTGAGGTTTTCTCTTGGCATTGTTTACAGCCTCTTGGACTTTCCATTTTTTGCCAGTTCTCAGCTTTGGCTGAACTGATCTCACGATATTGTCTTCCGATTCCTCCAGCATGCTCAACAGTCTTGCTTTTCCAACTTTGTATTCCTCCACTATGGATTTGAGAGGTAGCTTCAGCATTGCTTGACGACAGTAGAATGCAACATCAGTGAGACCAGGTGGGACACCGAGCCATTTTCTTGTGTATTTGTTGATTTTGGCTTCCATGCTTCCACTGTGCTGGTGCAAATGTCATAGATTAGCAGTGGCCACAGCAGCTTTGGTATCAGCATGAACTGTAGACACCAGACTTTGTATTTGCCTGGCAGTCCGCAGTTATCTATTTTCTTCAGGCCTTCTTCTGCTGTTTGCTTGGTTTCACATCCCCTTTGTGTGTCTTTCAGGGAGTCATCATACCATCTTCCGAGACTTTTTACTGGCTCTTCTGTGACAGTGGGGATGGCTTGGTTGGCTAACATGAATTTGACTGAATCTGCCACTTTTCCTTTTCGCAGTGAGAGACTTCGGGATTTCTTTGGTTTGAACCTCATTCTTGAAGAGGCCACCAGCTCATCCAGCTGCTTTAAGATTTGGTGTGTCTCTTCCTCATCCGTGGACAAGACTGTTGTGTCATCCATGAAAGCTTTCAGAGGAGGCATCTGGTATCGATCTCCCAGATTCACTGGACCTGAACTCTTCATTGCAGCTTTCAAGATGACTTCCATTGCCAACAGTATGGGAGAGATTGCACAGCCCATTGCAATGCCCACCTCTAGGTCTATCCAGTCCGTGGTGTATTCTTTGGTAGAGAACCGCATTGAGAACCATTGGAAATACTTCCTCAGCATTGTTCGGATGTTTTCTGGGATGTGATACATTTCAAGAGCCAGCTGGATCATATCGTGTGGAACTGATCCATATGCATTCGCCAGATCAAGCCAAACTACGTCAATGTCTCTCTTCTCTGTTCTTGCTTTTTGGATGGCATCCCAAATCAACGTGGTATGTTCCAAGCATCCAGGCATTCCTGGTATGCCTCCCTTTTGGACTGACATATCGAGATACTTGTTTTCAGTCAGGTATTTTGTCAATCTTGCTGCCATAACAGAGAAGAAGATTTTCCCCTCGACTTTCAGAAGTGATATTGGCCTGAACTGGTTGATGCTGCTGGAGTTCTGCTCCTTCGGAATGTACACTCCTTCAGCTCTCATCCATTAGTCGCTGATCTTCTGGTTCCTCCATGCTGATCGAATCATCTTGTGGAGCCACTCGAGCACTTTTGGGCATTTCTTGTAGAGCAGGTATGGTATTCCGTTTGGTCCAGGTGCTGACTTGGCTCTGGCTTTCTTTACTACGTTCTTCACTTCATCCAGTGTTGGTGGTTTGTTATTGAATTTTCCTTCTGGTGCTGCAGGCCAAACCAGATTCTGGATTTCAAGTGGTGCCTCGCGCTGAGAATCGGAATATGTTTCCCTGAGATGCTGCTCTAGGGTTTCCTTGCCCACTGTGAGAGTCCCTGATTTGGGTTGTTCAAACAGCTTTCTTGCAGAGTCAAAGGGATCTTTGAAGAAACGATCTTGAGTCTTCTTCTTTTTGCTCTTTCTTCGCCTTGCTGATTCCACTTTGCTGAGAGCATTGTGTTTGGCTTTCAGATCTTTCCAGAGTTCCAGGAGCCGTTGCTTCTCGAATTCTGAGGCAATTTTCATTGCTTTTTAAGCTTCCTTTTCTTCCCCCGGATGCTCTCCATCTGTTGCTCTCTTCTGGATTTCTGGGGAGGCGTTTTTGTCTTTATAATAAATAATAATAATAATTACAATATTTATATAGCGCAAAATCTTGATAAAATCAAATCTAAGCGCTGAAGCAGACACACACGCAAGCACGCACGCACGCACGCACGCACACACACGCACGCACACACACACAGACACACACACGCGCATGGCTATAAATGGGGAGAAAGAATAAAAGCAATAAAAGCAAGAATAAAACCAATGGAAAATTATAGAGAGCATAGCATATACAATTATATATTATAACCATGTGATTCCCTCCGAGCGGAGACAGGCTGCAGAGGGGGGGGGGGGGGGGGTTGAGTGAGGTTAGGATTTTATGCGGAGGAGAAAAGGTGAGTTTTGAGAGCGGATTTGAAGGAGACAAAAGTAGGTTGCTGACGGACTGAGAGAGGAAGTTTGTTCCAGGAGAGTGGACCAGAAACAGAGAAGGCTCGTGGACCATAGGTATTGAGCTTAGTGCGTGGAAAGCGAAAAGTCAGAGGATCGGAGGCAGAGCGGAGGGTACGTGAGGGAAGATAGATCTCAAGTAGGCTTGACAGGTAATCGGGGGCTGCGTTATTGAGGCTTTTGTAGCACATGGTGTCTAGTTTGTACTGTATGCGCTTTGATACAGGGAGCCAGTGAAGTTGTGCCAGGAGAGGAGATATGTGGTCAGCTTTTTTCTTTTTGAGTACAAGGCGTGCAGCATTGTTTTGAATGCGCTGTAGGATGTGAATGGTGGAGGCAGGAAGACCAGACAGGAGTGAATTGCAATAGTCAATGCGAGACATTATGAAGGAGAGAACGAGTTTTGCAGTTGTTTCGACAGAGAGATACTTCCTGATCAGCCTTATACGATGAAGATGATAGTAGCAAGATCTGGCAGTTTGAGAAACAAAGTTGTTCATGGAGAGGGTAGAGTCAATGCAGACACCAAGGTTTTTAGCTGAATCAGAAATTGGGACTGATGTGTTACATAATGGGAGAGAAAGAGGAGGCAGCTGAGAAAGTTTCTGACGGGTGCCAATGAGGATAGCTTCTGTTTTGTCGTCATTAAGCTGAAGTCTATTGTGTGTCATCCAGTTCTTAATGTCCGAGTAACACTCAGTGGTGCGAGTCAACAGGCGCTGTATATTATCAGGTGAGTCACTGTCTTGAAGTTGGGTGTCATCAGCATAGAAGTGGTGTTTTATAGAATGGGAGTTGATGATGGTGGACAGGGGGGAGGTGTAAAGAGTGAAAAGAACAGGGCCAAGGACAGATCCTTGTGGAACACCACAGGTCAGGTATGCAGGTTGAGAGTAAGTGCCATTGATGAGAACGGTTTGTTTTCTGTTGGATAGGTATGAAGTGAACCAATACAGAGCAATGTCAGAGATGCCAAAAGTATGATGAAGTCTAGAAAGGAGAATACCATGATCAATGGTATCAAAGGCTGCAGACAGATCAAGGAGTGTGAGGAGAGAGACTTTGCCAGTATCAGTTTGGCTGCTTCACTCCATAAGTGTCCCTGCAGATAGAGTATACGATGTCTCCGTATGTGTCAAGTTTGTGTTCCAGTGTACTGTTCCCTATTAGCGCATTCAGCTTAAGGACAAGTTCCTCATCTAATTTCTCCCATTGTCCTTTTGCACCGGCAGGCGGCAAATTGAGTTTTTCTCGTTTGGCGTTACGAGCTTGTGCAAAATCCGCACCAGAACCATCAGCGTGGATGTCCTTGGCACTATGGTTTAAATCCTGGCCTTGGTCATCCAACGTCTCACCTGCTATCGCAGTGCGCTGCTGCTGGTTCGTATGAGTCTTCAAACAGCCCATTTTTGTCCTGTGGATCTTCATGCCGCGTTTGGTGGTGAATCTCCTTCCACACGCACACGGAAATTCCATCTGGTCATTAATCATGATCCGTTGTGCGTTTCCAGTCGTGATGGAGTCAGTGCCGACGGATTCATCATTCTCTCCCCCTTTCGGGGGGAGAATGTAACACCTGGAAAAGACACGGAGAAGACCTCAGAATGTAATACCCGGTAAGGCACTCGTGTTCTGGGTTGCACCCAGCGCCTTATCGTGTTTCTTGTTAACTTGGTATGGAGAAGAACGTTTAGTGTAACACTTAAAAAAAGGCACGGAAAAGAACACAGAAACACACACACACACACACACACACACACACACACACACACACACACACACACACACACACACACACACACACACACACAACACACACACACACACACACACTATGTTTATTTCGAATCAGAGCCCTTCATTCAGAAAAAAAATCAACGCAGACGAAAAGTAGAACGATGACACACCATCACACCATCATCTCCGTCTCCAAGTTTGACAGCACATGCACACATGTGAAAGAGAGACAGAGACAGAGACAGAGAGAGAGGGGGATGAGGGAGGGAAGGAGAGAGACAGACACACAGACAGACAGGGATACAGATAGACAAATCAAACAGACAGACAGACAAACAAACAATGACAGACAGATATACAGACAGAGATGTAGCAGTACCTCTCATTCAGAAGAACTCCATGCTGACGACACAAGCCATGCTGACACTGACCTTCATCCTCCCCACCATCACACTCCACTACCAGGTTACACCACACGTGAGGTTTGAACCTCCACCACTCAGGCCCTGTGCAGTTCCACCGGCCACTGCCTACCTTGGTAGGTTTGCTGCTTTTCTGAAAAAAAAATGTTTAGGTTTCAGTTTCAGTTTCTCAAGATGACATCTCCACGCTCTGAACGAATCCCATATGCACTAACATCACATGTGCCAGGTGTATGGTAATCATGGCACAAGCCTTAATCCTGCACATAAACCCATGAGCTGCCCAGGTCCTGAGGTCCTACCTAGACTATGTTTTACCTAGTCTATATTTTATACTGGTATTTATCAGCCTATCACTGGAGCAATCCTGGTTGCATGTAAATACTATACGTATCTGTGTATCTTACCTTCAAAATAGGAATATATGTATGTAGTAAATAAATGAATGATTAAAGGTCTGAATCACAACACAATTACCTATTCTGTATAAAGTCGTCTCACATGATATATCCCTCTCCACAGTTAATGCACAAATACTCAGGTGTGTATCAACTAGATGAAGACAATATTCTTTTTTTACTCATAGATATGTGAGTGAGTGAGTGAATGAATAAGTAAGTAAGTAAGTAAATAAGTAAGTAAGTAAGTAAATAAGTAAGTGAGTAAGTACGTACGTACGTACGTACGTACGTACGTACGTACGTAAGTAAGTAAGTAAGAAGTAAGCAATAAGTAAGTAAGTAAGTGAATAAGAAGTAAGTTGGTGAAATGGTAAAAAGGACTGTTTAGTTCAGTTGGTTAGAGCAATCAATAACATCATCATCATCAGGTGCCCTGCCACATGGCGTTGGCGATCATGGACTTCCATCTGTCTCTATCTCTCGTTGCCCCAAGCATCTCCTCCACCCTCCCCATCCCCAGCCACTCTGCAAGACCGTCCAGCATTTTTCTCTGGGTCTACCTGGTGCTCTCTTTCCCTCCAGCTTTCCCATTGTGACCAGGTGCTCCAAATCCCCCTTCCTCATAAAATGGCCTATAAATGTTGCCTGTTTTTTCCTAATCTTCCTTATGAATGATCTACTTGTGTCTGCTTCCATCAAGACTGTCTCGTTTGTTTTCTTTGCTGTCCATGGAACTCTCAACATTCTTCTTACAAACCACATCTCGGCTGCCTCAATCTTGTTCTGGCTTTGCTTGTTGACTGTCCACGCCTCGCATCCGTACAACAGTATTGGTTCTATATAACATTCAAGAACTATCTTCTGATGTTAATTGATAGGCATTTGTTGGTAAGAATGCTTGTCATCTTTTTGAATGCTGTTTTGGCTTGGCTGATTCTGCCGGCTATTTCTGATGTGCATCTGCTGTCTGATGAAATGATCGTTCCCAGGTATTTAAATTTATCAACCTGTGTCAAGGTTGTGCCATTTGCTGTTATTTTGCATGAGGGGATTTCATGTTTTTTACTGATCACCATGACTTCAGTCTTCCTGCTGTTTAGGTCCAACCCCTTACCTTTGCTTTCTATTTCTAGTATATTCAGAAGGTTTTGTAGGTCCCTTTCACTTTCTGCAATTAGCATGGCGTCATCTGCGTATCGAATGTTGTTTATCATTTTCCCTCCAACCTTTAATCCAGGGTCTTCTTCCAGGTTTCTCATGATGTTTTCGCTGTAAAGTGAAAACAGATCTGGTGACAAAACACAACCCTGTCTGACTCCTCTTTTGATGTTTTGGAAAGAGCTTATATTGTTTTCTGTTCTCATTGCAGCTGTTTGTTCCCAGTGCATATTTCTGATTATTCGTAGATCTTTTCCATCAACATTGAGTCTCTCCAGTTGTTTGATCAATTCTTCATGTCTTACCTGATCGAAAGCCTTGGTGTAGTCAACAAAGCATAAATATAATGGAGTTCGCATTCTATAGCCCCTGTCTTCTTTGGAAGTGCAATGAAAATTGAATTAAAATATCTTTGGGGATTTTTCCAGTGTCGTAAATTTCATCAATAACAGCAATCAATAAACAACAGTATCAAGAAAGAATGGTCAATAAACAACATCAATAGACGATATCGATAAACAACAATATCAACAAATGATAATCAACAAACAGCAATAATGAAACAACAGTATCAATAAACAACAATCAGTAAACAACAGTATCAATGAACAACAGTCAATAAACAGCAGACAATAAACAATAGTATCAAAAACAATAGTCAATAAACAACAGTTAATAAACAACAGACAATAAACAATGGTATCACTAAACAACAATCAATACACACAGAAGTAAACAATGGTATCAATAAGCAACACTCAACAAACAACAGACAATAAACAATGGTATCAATAAACAACAGTCAATAAACAACAGTGTAGATAACAGCAGTATCAATAAACAGCAGTATCAATAAACAGCAGTATCAATAAACAAAAGACAATAAACAACATAACAATAACAGCATGTATCAACAAACAACATACAATAAACAACACTATCAATAAACAACAGTCAATAAACAACAGTCAATAAACAACAGTCAATAAACACACTATCAATAAACAACAGTCAATAAACAACACTATCAATAAACAACAGTCTCAACAAACAAAAAGGAATAAACAGCAATCAATAAACAGCAGCATCAATAGACAAAAGAGTCAATAAACAAATGTGTCAATAAAAACAGTATTAGTGAACAGCACTCAATAAATAACAGTCAATAAACGACAGACGTTATATTACGTGAACAACAGAACGAATGAAATACACAAGTTAGTGAATCATGGCAGTCTCTGAAGTTAACATACGGTACCTCATGAAATGTGAACACCAGTCTAAATCCGTTCTGTTCAGAAACTGTGCCCCTCAAAGACAGATCTCCTGCAGTAACATGCAGCTGTAGATTGTTTTCAGACACCACTGGGACTGGCACAGTGGTCCCACACACGTTAAACACCTCATGCAGTTGACCACATAACGATTCGTTCCTATTCCCACGTAGTTTGGTCAGCCTGTGACACAATAAACCATGACGCTAAACTGAATGTCACAGAAAGTTTCTCCCTTGTTACCTGTTTATTTAGACCACGTCTGTAATTCTAATGTAAAACTTTTAAATGTGAGTGCCTCTGCATACGACAGTTATGTCATAGATGAAAACGTATGGCCTGACACATATTTTGCTGGTTACAGACGTCGACAAATGCTCAGTACTAATCGTAAGGTCTAAATGTAATACCACATAACACCACTTTTCAAATTATAAAACCTGTCAGCTCCTACACCACTTCTTGTCCGCTTATATAACATCTGTCAGCTCATATAACATATGTCAACTCTGAAAGCATGTGTTATGATCTCATATAACATATATTGTCAGCTCGTATAACATATCTTGTCAGCTCGTACAAATCACAGGGTTACAATTAATACTATCTGTACATGGATGATTTGAATATTCTGGTTTCAGGATTGTTTGTTGATGTCTATTCATTGTTAAAAAAATGGACTACATTCAGGATTGTTCTCTCTCCATGACCGAGGTACCTTGACGAGTCAAGAAACAAACAATTTACTTTTGGTCACAATTTATGACGAGTTTTGGTGAGTTGGAACAGATGATAACAGAACATTCCCCACAGCTAGGTGTGCACTCCATGTTTCCTGCAGTTACGTTGTCCTGTGTCATAAATGCGTCTACACATACATTGGATTACTTTTAGCAAGTCTGCTGCTGCTGCTGGTTGATCTGTTGTTATTGGGGCAAAGTTATGTTGAAGTGGGGCAAACTTATGTTCAAGTCTCCAAACACATATTGTTGGTTCCGCTGAGACTTTGCCCCAATCCACGCTTGCACAGGAAAATAAAAACCGTCAAGCTATGGAATCGAGCTGCAGCTGATATTAAGAGAAAGATTGCGGAATTTCACAATGGCTTTTCTGACCGCTATTTTTGAATAGAGCAATGTGTAGCAAAGTTCTTCCATCATCTTTCTGCATTGTTGTATACAGTAAGACAGAGATCGTTTCACTTCCTGATTAGTTATTGTCTGCGATGTCATAACGAAGAAATATGTCAGCAAAACGTTTCATCTCTTCACCGATATTCACTGTTTTCCAAGCCAATACCAGAAGGAATCAAATACAATAGGAACATTTTCAAAATACCTGACATTAAAGCACATCAGCACTTGTAGTCGCTACTTACCAAGTATGTTGATGGCACTTGTAGTCTGTACTTACCAAATATCTTGATGGACATGGCTCCAAAATGAGAAAAAGCACGTTTTCTAACAAAGCGTGTCTGCTGAGACCAATTTCATCTGAAGCTTGGCTATAAGAAAAAGCTGACAGCAAAAATGCTAAGATGTCAGCCCTGTGTCAGCAAATGGATAAAAGTTACGCATTTTAAAAATTCAGATATTGTAATTATGCAGAATCCATCGTAATCCTAACTTGGCAGACATATTGATCACTTTATTTTGTATCACATCTGTCTTATATTCTTGTGTAGCTTTAAGTTTTACTTCTATCATTTGTGCAGTGTTCATCAACACCCGTACCTTGAGTGTAACGATCTGTATTCGTCTTTTCCCAAGTCGTCCTTCAGGAAAACAACGTCAGTAGATCTGTTGATTGTCACGTAAGTGACGGAAATGTCGGTGGAACTGATTTCCACAGGAATGGGGCAAGTGGTGGTCGTGTTGTCTCCAGTCCTTTGTCTTTCGTGTGTGTGTTGTTGCTGTTCTTCCAACAGGATCAGAGAGCTGTGGGCCACGCAGCTGGAGTACTCGGCCATGGGCATACTGACGTGAGGCATGCTGACCATGATGGCGTGGTGGCTGGGCACGGTGAAGAGAACCCAGTTGCTGTAGCCTAGCTTCATTCTCACATCAGTCTCTGGATTGTATCCCCGTGGTTGAACGTATCCTGGTGATAAAGATTAACGCAAGTAAGTCAGTTTGTGAGGTGCAGTGATTATCTCAACGAACTGATGATTGGGACGTTGTGGGTGTGAATCCCATCAGTCCTTCAGTCCTGTCAAAATTGGTTGAGATTTGTGGGACTCAACTGGCTCGCACTCAGAGTTTTGTGTGTCACAGACTTGTTGGAAAGTCTGGGGATCCATTCTTTGTCCCGAATTATCTGAAGTTCATGATTCCTTTCTCAAAGTTCTTTTATTTCTTTTTCTGTTTTGTTTTCAACCCTTTGAAAGGCTTCTATATCTTGTACAAGTCTACACATGTATTTTCCTTCTCTTTCGTTTTCTTAGTTTTCATTGTGGCTTACGCTATGGTTTTTGACCGTATCTTCATTGACAGAAAATCTAAAAAGATTTTGTCAGAGATTTTTAATTTAATGTCAGATTTTGCCATTTCATCTTAATTCGATTTATCATAATGGTCAGCTGCATACTAGTTTATCACATTTGAAATCTCTTCATTTCTTTCTTTCACATATTGCTTATCCTTTAGAAGAGATGTATTGAATTTCCAGAAACCTCTCGTCTTTTCGCTTTTGTGGAATAGTAAGCGAAGTGTTACCATTGAATGATCTGAACGGTAGCCTGAAAGAATATCCGTCCTTTCATAATACCAGTACAGATAATCAGACATTAGGAAATAGTCGAGTCTGCTTTGTTTAAGTGGTGACGGTTTTCTCCACGTATACCGCCTACATTCAGGATTGTTCTCTCTCCAGATAACTGTCAAATTAAGTTCTCTTGTTATGTTTTCGAGTACTTCTTTGGCTTTGTGGTTGTTAATGCGCACATAGTTATAACAGTCCATGTTTGGATCCATAGCAATGATCCAGTCACCTACAGCGATGATATTGTTATTTTTGTAACTTTTAAATACATCTTTTAATGTATTGTAAAACACCAGTTCTTCTTTATTGGGATCATAGACATTCACAAAGAGTAAATCCTTATCTTATCAATTGAAATTAGCTTTTGTTACTACATTGTTTGTTGATGTCTATTCATTGTTAAAAAAAATGGATTAAAAAAGGTGAAAAAAGTCTGGAGCTACAGAGTCTAATTCAACCACCTTGCTGATGTGTGATGAAGAGTGTTGTTCAAATTTTCTGACCTAACAGTGCTTGAATATGTATGTATGTCACAGGCCTGGTTAATTCCAGGTTATGATTGTTACGAAAGAAGTGTACAGTACAATCCTGTCACTGAGTCAATTCAGAATCGCGTATCGAGAAAATGATGTGATCATAATCCATACGTTATAAAAAAAGACTAAATCCAATGTGTATAAATAAGACATGACAGTAATAATCAATCATTATTATACAGGTGAGTGCAAAAGTAGGTATACAGTTATGAAAAAAAGAAAACACGTACAATAATCATTGCATTTATTATATACACAAATAAATATTGCATATACATGTAATAACAAGCACAGCCTTTATCCCTCAGATACTCAAATTGCTTGCCATCAGTATTTACACACTCCTCTTATCGAGAGCGGAATTAAGCATTATAATAATGATGTGATATTTACTGTATACCTACTTTTGCATCCCCCCCCCCCCCCTGTATATTGCTGTTCACAACTTCGCTTGGACACGTTGTGTGTTACACATCTAACAAGACGTTGAGTGTAATAGTACATAAGGACCGCAAGGACTTCTATCGCGTACGTAGATACATACACACACGTTCGCGCGATTGTGCTAATACACACACTGTACACATACATAGATAAATATGACACGGCAGTCTTACCACAGACACTTATTCCTTTGGTCACAAATTTACATACATGATGACAACACATTATCAACGCGTGGAGGAAATGGAACAGACAACTTGATTGATCATAAAGAGGAAAGTAGTGAACAAAAGTATTGTTGTGGTCGTGATTTTTATTTTTGTTTTTATTTATGCTACCTTGGTTTTTGGCACCGAGTACCCTGGTTATCCCTCCTGCCCCTAAATTATTGGATTTGATTTTTTCTTCCTTTTCCAAGGTCAGATTGGATTCGTTGAACTAAGCACAATCCATTTACATCAGCCTTATATCTTGCATAAGTATTTTTCATTGACTCGGATGTACACACACACACACACACACACACACACACACACACACACACACACACACACACACACACTACACACACACATACACACACATCTTTATCTATATCTATATCTATATACACATATGTATATATATACATATATATATATATATATATATATACATAGACATATATATATATATATATTATATAATATATATAATACATCACATCATATATATAAACTATATATATATATATATATATATATGTATGTATATATGTGTGTGTGTATGCGTGCGTGTGTGTGTGTGTGTGTGTGTGTGTGTTGTGTGTCTGTGTGTCTGTGTGTCTGTGTGTCTGTGAGTCTATCTGTCTGTTATCTGTCTCTGTGTCTATGCGTATCTGTTCTCACATTTTCGAGTGAGATATTCACTTTACTACAATCTAGCAGAGATAGTTCCAATAACATGCTAATACAAAGATAACAGAACTAAAAGTTATCGTATAAAACCCATACGTTATATATACATATATGTATATATATATATATATATTATATAATATATTATATATATATATATGTATATATATATATATATATAATTATGTATATATACATAGACATATATACATATGTATATATACATATATATATATATATATATATATATATGTATGTATATATGTGTGTGCATGCGTGCGTGTGTGTGTGTGTGCCTGTGTGTCTGTGGGTCTATCTGTCTGTTATCTGTCTCTGTGTCTATGCGTATCTGTTCTCACATTTTCGATTGAGATATTCACTTTACTACAATCTAGCAGAGATAGTTCCAATAACATGCTAATACAAAGATAACATTAGAACTAAAAGCTATCGTGTAAAACCCATACGTCTTTATCCATTCTGCAAGTCTGTTCAATACTTTTCCCTGGATCTACTTGGGTTTCCTTATTCTTTAAAAAAAAATCAGTCCACACTGTTCTGGAAGTAAACTATAGCAATATATAAGCCACTGTGAAATTAATGGAATATGCATCTGATTATTACATATTTTCTCTGTAATCAACTCTAACTTATTATCACCATGACAGTCATGGTCATGTATTTACTGCAACATTACCAGAGCCTTGTCTACAACAAAGAAACACTTGAACAGTCATTACAAGAAAGGCTGAATGATCCCCATTGAAACCTGGTCTAACAACACACATGTTAAGAGACTATCAACAACGACTCTTACCAGAAAAAGAGGAGACGTGGTGAACATACAGATCCACTTCACTGGACAACACTTCCACCATGTTTGGTCGTAACACACCCCTGACGGTCAGAGACACGTGATATGACGTGCCTGGCACGTGCATCACGTGCAGTCCTATATAGACAGTCTCGTGTTTGGACATGCGGTCAGGAGATATAGGATCCTCTGGCAGCTCGCACCCTGTCCAATGGACCCTGCTCCACTCACCTTTGTTAACACTGGTGTAGTAGTCCACAGTAAATACATAAATGTTCACAGACACGTAATTCATCCTGCTGCAAGTCTGTTGTCCCAAATGGATAATAAATGCTCTCCCATACAAAATCGATGTGATCTCCAGCCAGCAGACGTGATGTTGACCTGTGTGTGACTGGAACCTGTAGTTGTGTGTATTGTCTGTGTTGCCACGTGGTATCTCTGTGTGGCTGTGTGTAGTGTTTGTGTAGTTGTGTGTAGTGTCTGTGTCATTCTGTCTTGTGTCGTTGACATTGTGTCCACTGTGTGTGTAGCTGATCGTGGCTGTTGAGCCAGTAACGTTGATAATCAGATTGTGGGGATGAGGGAGGAAGCACTGAGGCATCTTGTGCACTTTGATCGTGTCAGGATCGTTTCCTTTGTTCTCTTCATGGCTTGTGGCTAAAACACAATGTCACACGTTAAAAACGTCACTTTCATTCTTGGGTCTTTGCTCACTCTAGCAAAGCAAATGTGACGCTCCAGCACGAAATGAGTCGTCTTGTGCCAAACCCCGTTTTCGGCTACGGCCCAAAATATGACAGAAGGGGTGTAAGCATCAGTTTTCAGCTTTTGGCATTATCTTGCAGTAAAACCTTTAATGTGCACTTATGCAAAGTTTTATTGTAATGTTTTACCTCTTTGATACAAAAAAATGCATTTCAAGCCATCTACCCCTAGCAATTTGACTAAAACAATCGGATGCCTGCCCTCCCTTGTTCCCTAAAATGAACCCGGTCCTGCTGCATACCAACAGAATCAACAGCGCACGCGCTTTCGATCAAAGAAAGCCACATTTAGCTTCGTTTATTATTGTAAGCCAATGAACGGCTTGAAATGGTTGCTAAGCAGTCAGACCATGTACATTTGTGCGAACTGTTTTCTCCTGTTTTCTCCATTTTCACATTTGAGCACATGCTTACTTTGGTTGGTTATAACTCTGCTATTTTTCCTTGCACCCAAAAACAGTTTGTACCATTAGAAAGAGCAGAAAAAGTACTTTTAGGAAGTGTTTAAATCTAAATATCATCAAGTGGCACATGAAGACTCATTTTGTGGTGGAGGATCACAAATAATTGTTTTGTTCAGAATAAATAAATGAACAAGTGAATATACAAATACATAAATAAAAAGAATAAATAAATAAATGAAAAATTTAAATAGTTGAATAAATCAATAAATAATTGAATAATTAATAAGTAAGAAATAAGTGATGAATTTAAAAATTCAATAAATCAGTACATCAACAAATAGTAAATAAATAAATAAACGAATAAATAAATAAATAAATAAATAAATAAATAAATAAACGATACTTTATTACATACCGAATTCTTTCTTTATAATGTATTGATTGATACAAGAAGTTCAAAACATAAATGTTTCGATAGATGAGATTGCTTTTGCAAACACACACACACACACACCACACACGTGCACACACACACGTGCACACACACACACACACACACACAGACACACACACACACGCACACACACAACACTCACTCACACACACACACTACATACACACGCACGCACGCATACACGCAACTCTCTCTCTCTCTCTCAAACCATGAATGATTTACAACAGCATGTAACGTAACTGTTTATCTGGTTTGGAAATAGAACTGGAACTGAGAATAAGGAAAACCAACAGGAGAACAAGAGAAGAAAAGCTGAGAACATGAAGAAAAAGAAGGAAAAGAATATGGAGGAGGAGGGATGACGATGACAAGGAGGAGGAGAAGAAGATGATGATGATAATGATGATGATGATGATGGTGATGATGTTGAAGATGGAGAAGAAGAAGGAGGAGAAGAAGGGGATTTTTCCAGAAGATGAAACAGTTTCCATTTCCTTGGTTTTATTTGGTTGTGTATTTGATGTCTTGAATAATAGTAAGAAAAAGAAATTGAAGATGAGCAGGAGGAAGAAAAGGAAGAGGAAGAAGAAGAGTAATAACAAAAAACGTTAACATCATGATAGTCATTCCTGATATAGTGGACAGTCTGTAACAAAAAAAGCAAGAAAAAATCGGTATATTCAGGGAGATTGACTCTGCACAGATGGACTAGTGAAACTGTCTACTAGATCTGACATAGCTACTATTGCTCAAATTTAATCGTGCTTATGAAAATCGGGAAAATAGATTTGTGTGACAGAGACTGCCTTTGTGAACAAACATGTTTTTGACCCTATTACTAACGGTGTGAAAAACATGCTGGTACTAAATAGATGAATTGTAGACAAGACCATTGGGGATCTCAAAGTCTTTAGATATAAAAGAGTGATTGGGAGAAAAGACCACAGGAATAAGCATTTCACTAAAAGCTATAGTTGCATCCTTTCAGAGAATACTGAAGCAAAAAGAGTTCCTTTTATCATAAACAAACCAGTAAATACTTTCCACTTCTCTGGATGTGAACAAGCACTATATCTATGACTTCATCATTGGCAACGTTGATCATGCATGTGCTGTTGATTACGATAATAACAGTAGAAGGATGAGGGAGGTACACCGTGAGAGGCTCAAGGGAGTTGCATACACTGTTTTCGAGAAACCAAATTTGAATGACGAAACATTTTTTAGACCAGCCCTGGTGTCCACTGATCTACGTCCTCCTGTCATGGAGATTATGTAGGCCTACAATTCTATTATGAGATGCTGCTATCAGTTCAGGCTACTGGTAGTTTTATTTATAGCTGTTGAAAAGGAAATTCCCGTTTTGTGCTCAGTACGCTGTTATTTAAAGTATAAGTCTCCTTTGTTCTGTTACAATATTAAACTGTTGGTTCACCATTCTTCTTCCTTCAAAACGTGTTTTAGTTTAGAAGACACGTAGTGCTGTATGTCAAGGGAGATAAATATACGTTTTTCTTTTTTTTTTTTTTTTTTTTTTTTGGGGGGGGGAATATACGTAACTGGCCATAAGGTGGTGCTGCAGACTACAGGCTGGTAGTGTCAGTAATTTGAAGGAAAATCATTCATGTATTATTGGTCTGCTGTCTGAGCTAGTTTTTCCACGTTTGTTGTGTTGGTGGACCACCGCGCAACATTTATGGTCATTTTCACTTGTTATGTGTGAGATTAAAGGACTAATTAGTTATTTTCAAAGACATCAGATCTAGTCTGGAAAGCTGCGTATAGCTATGAAAGCATCGTGAACAGGAACAGTGTTCCTGTGTTGAGTGTAGAGAAGAACACAGGAAGCAGCGTGGCGTCACTGTTCCTTTTCTCTGTCAGCTCAGTCAAGAAGCAAGTTCTCCATTATCTAGATCAAAGGGCATGTTCTCAATTACCTGGATCAAAGGACATGTTCTGTGTTATATGGATAAAAAGGCATGTTCCCTGTTATCTGGGTCAAAGGGCATGTTCTCTGTCATCTGGGTCAGATGGCATGTTCTCTGTTACCTGGGTTGAAGGGAATGTTCTCTGTTATCTAGGTCAAAGGTCATGTCCTCTGTTATTTGGATCAAATGGCATTTCTCTGTCATCTGAGTCAAGTGGCATTTTCTGTTATCTGGGTCACATGACATGCTCTTTTATTTGGATCAAAGGTCTCGTTCTCTGTTATCTGGGTCAAAGGGCGCATTTTCTGTATTGCTGTGACTGGAGGCCGTTCAATAACTAAGTGGAGGCCTACTTTGAAATGCCACTGAGAGTCTGATAAACAGAATACCTTCATGGGTGGAAAGTTGAATTACAATGGGCTATTTAACTTTGCTAACCATAAGAACAATAGTGGCTGACTTTAGTTAAAGTGTGGCTTGCATTGATCTGAAAGCTTCTGGAAATTTCTCAGTTAAATATGGTTGTTTAATTTTGTTACGTACATGAAGTTGTGCTAAATGCATAGGCAAAGACTAGCCTGTAATGGATTAGCATATGTATACTGGTATTAAGCGTGTTATTGAGAGCCAGCAGCATTTTTAATGTTGTTGTATTGCAATGTGTGTGTGTGTGTGTTTGTGTATGTGGGGTGTGTGTGTGTGTGTGTGTGTGTGTGTGTGTGTGTGTGTGTGTGTGTGTGTGTGCGTGTGTGTGTGTGTGTGTCTGAATGGCTGATGTGACATTGCTAGTGTGTCTGCTGATGACCGTGTGCTTGTCATCTCTCACTTTCAACTTGCATCACTGGCTAGCATTGTTGCCTGCAGCTGTGTTAAAAAATAGAGCAGAGTGAATAAGTCTCTCTCTATCAGTACATAGCCTTGCATCACAAACCCTACATAGCGCCTATCTGTGGCGACACACGGTAACTAAACACCTCACAGACTCAGATAAATCCTTGAGGGACTCGGAGGAGGTCTGGCCTCCAAACATGTAGCATGCAGGCCCAGCGGCGTGTGAACAGGTCCTGGTGCCCACGAAACAGACCCCAAGCTAAGGGTAATAAGCTCCACTGCCTGGTGGTTGTTTCGAGAGCGACCAAGGCTAAGGGAGTAAACCCTGGCAGAAATTTCAATGGAAGACAGCAGGAAACCACCATCGTGGTTTTCCCTAGGAAAAAAAACATGCCCCAAAACAGAATCTATAACGTGAATCATGTACATAGAGGCTCCACAAGAGCACCTTAGCCTGGTAAGGGCAGTTAGGGAAAGTTTGTGACTCCAGTCCATAATCAATTACCTACGAGAATATCCTGGGATAAAAGTTGGAGGAAAAAAATAAACAATCTTCATTATGCAGATGACAGCATTCTAATTGGAGAAAAAGGGGAAAAAACTAAAAAATCTCGTGAATATAATAAAAAAAAAATTTAAAAGCTGGACCTGAATAGTAAAAAGACTGAAGTCACGGTAAAATGTCCCTCATGTATAATAACAGCAAACCACCTAACATTGAACATTGAGACATGTTGATAAGTTCAAATATCTGGGAACAATCATTCCACCAGATGGCAGATGCAAACTGGATATACCCAGCAGAATGGGCCAAGCTAAAACTGCATTCCCCCAAAAAAAAGAAAAAAAGAAAAGAAAAGAAAAGCGTTCTTACCAAAAAATACCTATCACTGAATCAGTACTGTTGTAGAAATGCAAGGCCTGGGCAATCAACAAGAAAGTTCAAAACAAAATCGAGACAGCCGAAATGTGGTTTCTAAAAAGGATGTTGAGTTCCATAGTCAGCAAAGTAAACAAACAAGACAATCTTGAGAGACGCAAATAGAAGAACGTAAATACAGAAGTTTAGGAAAAGACAACCAACATTTTATGGCATTTTATGAGGCTAGAGAAATGTGAACACCTGGTCATAAAAGGAAAGCTGGAGGGAGAAAATGTTAGTATTTTAGATTAGACATTTCTTGTATGTGATTTCTTATGCTAGAAAGAAGCAGATTTGATGTGGTTAAAAACGATTACATCAGACAATACATTTTTGCAGCTCATGAGTGCTCCGTGTGTTTTCAGATGACTTTTGAGCTTGCATTGATCATTATCATGTGGACAACTGGGTGCAGCCAGATGCTATCAGTATCACTGACTGAATATGCTATAGAGATGGGCTGCCTCACTCTCTCCTATCTTCACCCTGCAGACCAAAAAGTGATTGAGTGGCAGCCTGCATTTTATACAACTAGCTGAGGGGAATCAAGATTAATGGACACACTCTTCTGTAGGTAGTTGGAGAATTCAGATTGAGGAGAAACGGCTGCGGTCAACTTATTAACAATTTACCTAGGGTATGTCTGGTATAGAAAAACGTTTGAACTAAAATTAAGGCATTATATATAGCATGGATCAAAAGACAAATTATACCTCCTGGTAGAGTTCCATTTGTAAATCACTCATACGTTCTGAAATTATTGATTTGTGTATATTACTATCAAACAATACAATACAATACAATACAATATTTTATTTATATAGCGCAAAATCTTGATAAAATCAAATCTAAGCGCTAAAACAGACACACACGCACGCACGCACACACACGCACGCACACACACGCACGCACGCACGCACGCCCCACACACACCACACACACACACACACACACATACACACACTCACGCACACGCACACGGCTATAAATGGGGAGAAAGAATAAAAGCAATGGAAAATTATAGAGAGCATATTATATACAATTATATATTACAATGTGATTCCCCTCCGAGTGGAGACAGGCTGTAGAGGGGATTGAGTGAGGTCAGGATTTTATGCAGAGGAGAAAAGATGAGTTTTGAGAGCGGACTTGAAGGAGACAAAAGTAGGTTGCTGACGGACTGAGAGAGGAAGTTTGTTCCAGGAAAGTGGACCAGAAACAGAAAAGGCTCGTGGACCATAGGTATTGAGCTTAGTGCGTGGAAAGCGAAAAGTCAGAGGATCGGAGGCAGAGCGGAGGGTACGTGAGGGTACATAGATCTCAAGTAGGCTTGACAGGTAATCGGGGGCTGCGTTATTGAGGCTTTTGTAGCACATGGTGTCTAGTTTGTACTGTATGCGCTTTGATACAGACCATCAGACACATTACATAAGCTACGAAGACAAACACAGAACATAAAAGCCTTGTGGGCTCAATGACATACCATAACAACATTTACTAGAGAATGATGTATAATGACTGTGTTCCCATTTTTCGTGCATGCATCACAATATTTGTATTTCTTTAGATACCCATGGTTGATTTTCGTGCATGGATGTGTGCCTCTGTGTACATCTATTGATGTTTGTTGTCCAGTATATGTCACACACACACACACACACACACACACACACACACACACACACACACACACACACACACACACACACAGTATGTGTGTGTGTACATATATTTTTGATTCTTTTATCCATATATGCATATTCATGTTTTAGTAGCATTAATGGATTCATTCATAGTCTCTCTTAGTTGTGTGTCCATGCATGGGTCACATTAATACTGACAAGTGACATACTTTCATTTTAAGACCAAATATCTTATCTGACATTGACCATGTTATCCTTTTTTGACTCTTATCCCCATCCAATGAAATCTTGGCTAAATGGCTGCACATATTTGTTTTAAGTCCTACTTTGCAAGACTGGCCTAGCCTCGTCTACATGTTTTTGTCTCCAAGTACCCTAGTTATCCTTTCTGCCCTGAACTATTGGATTTGTTTTTCTTCCATTTCCAAGGTCAGATTGGATTCTTTGAACTAAGCACAATCCATTTACATCAGCCTCATGTCTTACATAAGTATTTTTCATTGAATCGGATGTACACACACATACAGACACACACACACACACACACACATACACACACACATACACACACACACACACATACACACCACACACAATATATTATATATATATATATATATATATAATAACACACATACATATTGTAAACAATCTTTATATGGCTTAACTGGTTTTGTTATTAAGTATATTTGTCTCCCCATTCCTTATGTACAAATGTGAACATCTGCCATTTTCTGCAGCCGCGACGATACGTTTGGAAAGTTGTCCACTTATTTTTGGCTACATTTTGTGGATTTATATTTGATTGTCACGTGTACACGCTCTAGAAGGGCCAGTTGGCCTGAAACTTGTTCCTGTCTTGTATTGTTGTATTAAATGTGCGTTCTTCTTTGATTCTGTTTTTCTGGATAGAATTTGAAACACCATATACAATGTATTTGCATTTTAGATAAGAGGGAAAGAAACATTAAATATGATAACGTCTGTTGCGTGGTCGACGAAAACTCAAATTTTCTCAATAAATTTCTAAAGTGTCGATACAGGAAGCTGCCATGGTCCATACGACCGCAGTCCCATTGAGTTAGAATTAAAGCTGTCAAAGCATTAGACAATATCGGCGCAAATTAGCTGATTGGGGCAACTAAAGAAATTGTTTTGTCACTGATGATTTTTTGCCACATTGGATATGTTGGGCAGGTTGTGTATACGGATATATTTCGAGTTTTAAAGAAGTTTAATAGTTTATTTATACAAGTATGGGGGAAAGAGGGAGGTCAATGTTACGAAATAACTCCAAACAATAATTTTCAACTGAACAGTTTGAGAAGTTCATCTCATCAGCAGGATCCCATGAAGGTTAGTGATCAACCTGCCCTGGAATAGCATTCCTTGATTCAGATCCACCTGAGTGAATTCCCAAGGAATGGCCTCTCCAGGGAAAGTTAGTCAATATCCAAAGAAATTCACTGATTAGTTTTTTGTTTGATAGATGAAAAGAGTTCCTTATGTCACTACTCTCGCCCATGTGTTTCTGTGAAATTCTTGATTGAAATAGTGTAAATACTCACACACACACACACACACACACACACACACACACACACACACACACACACACACGCACACACACACACACACACACACACACACACACGCTGTATCAACTCCAATTCAGTGAAAGTGATCATCATCGCCATCGTCATCATCGTGATCACAAGACAGACCTATCATGATTCAGTCAAGAGACACTTCAAGATTTCTTCTTCACGTCTCTGTCTTCTCTTCTCCAACACCACGTTCATGGTGTACAGGAAAGGGTTCACAGCCGAGTTGAGTGGCATCACTAAGGTTGCCATGGCCACGTTGACCTCAGTGGGCAGTGACGTACCAGTGGCCGTCAGAAGTCCCAACAGACCAACAGGGAACCAGCAGAGAAAGTCTGTGGCTGCCACAGTGATCAGACGGCGTGCTATGTTCAGGTCTTGTCGCTTTCTGTTGGAGTCAGCAGACGCCATGGTGTTGGTCCTGACTGCCATGTAGATGGCTGTTTGTCCCGCTGCTATGGCCAGAAACAGGATCATGTTGAAGGCAATCATGATGGCAAAGGTGTAGTGATGACCAGGGACAGAAATGCTGCTGATGGGCAGGGGCACACAGATCCCTGTCTGACCATAGAAATTCCAGTGGGAATATTCTGGAAAGAAGGGAACACTGACCAGTGTCACAGCCACATCCAGTGGACACAGCACGCCAGCTGAGCTGACATAGGTTGGAAATGGACGTGGCTGAATGGAAAACGTATGACCAGAAATCTGTCCAGAGTGATGAGACAGATGATGAAAGCTGACATTTCATTGGACAGGAGAGCCAGAAAGCCAGCTAGTTGACACACAGCACTGTGTCTCCATTGGTTGTCTTGCCACAGGTAAGTGTTGTGATATAACCTGTCTGCCACACCCACAATGATCAGGTACAGGCCCATCACCCCATCAGACACACACAGATGTGTGACAAACACGCTGTAGCCAGATCCTTTACCTGACTTCTGACTGCTTCTCCTCATCACCAGACTGCTGACATTGCCCAGGATGGCCAGTGTGGCAAAGACTGCCAGAAACACGCGGTACACGTTAGAACTAAGAAGATTATTGCATGAGGAGATTTCATTGTCAGGTGCATGACAGTTCTGTTGGTTAAAATCTGTGGGTAGGACTTGAGAACAACAGAGTTTATAATTATCGCTGTATACCTGCCTTAGCCTATCCAGTTTCTGGAACAAGTCAGGGGGAAAATCAAACACAGCAGACCCACGCAGATCAACAACTTGTAAGGAGGACAGGGAGTCTTTGTTCGTTCTGAGCACACGCTCTATACCACTTTGGGACAAATTCAGATGGTGCAGATTATGGAAGCTATCAAAGACACTAACATTTAACCAAACCAGTGAAACTTGAGACAAATCTATTCTGTTTAACGAATAGGACGATAATGATTCATTTGATTTACTTGAAAATAATGAAACAATAGGATTATGTGACAATCTCAAATCTCTCAGATGTCGTAAACACTTTAAATCTGTGATGTGGATTACTGTGATCGAATTCATGCTCAGATCAAGAGTTTGTAGGTTGGGAAATGACATCCCATTGATATGCACGATCTGACACTGAACCATATTCAATAAAACTAACATGCTAAAGTGAGATAACTGCCATAAGACAACGTCAGTACCACTCATGTCCAAAGCTCGGATACGATCAGGAAAATGGGCAAGAGCAGAGATGTTGCTGCATCTGAAGGCCAGACCCAGACAGAGACAGTGGTGAGGACAGGGCAGATGACACAACAGTTCATCATCATGCTGGGGACAGTGAATGATGCCATCACACACGTGGTCAGGATACAGGCAGACTGCAGAACCCCGACACTTGTAATAACCAGGACAGTGTGGGTCCTCACAGCTTTCTTCATCCTCCTGGCCTGGACAGTCATACACCTTGTTACAGCGAACATACACAGGAAGACAGTATCCATTGTCTGGACACTGGAAATGGGTTTCTGGACATGTCCATTGTGTGGTGTTGGTGTCAGTCACATTGTTGACCTTTTTTGAATAGAGTTTTGCTGCGGTCACATTTTCCATGAAGTAATCACCTTGGCCATCAAAGCGGATGACAGTTGGAGGGGGGAGAATGACCTTTTGGAAAATGTCATCCATTGTTGTCCAGACACAGTCGTCCTCGTCACTGCCATCACTGCACCACTCCTGGCCGTTACACTGCTCTGCTTCTGGATAACACTGTCATGTCAAGAACAAATCAAGTCATTTTGAAACAACATCTATGCACAGCCCCATACCCTGTGATTGACCACATTCAACCACATCAACTAAAGACCAGTGGATGAGACACTCACTCTACGAGAGACCTCGGAAACTTAAGAGCATTTAAAGAGTGGGAAACCCACAGGAATCATATCCCACCAAAGAAATGGAGGTAACTAGGCCCAGCGTGGAACAGAGAACTGTTTCTCAAGACCTTGATGACGCACCCAAAACCACCTGTGTGAGTGTACCAAGAGCAAGGGTCAGAACTCTGGTATTTCCAATTTCAGGGATATAACTCTGCTGTGCTAATAGTATCTGAAGTTATTGATCTGAACCTTTTATGATATCATTACGTTTGTCACTTGGCACAAAAGCAACAACAACAAACACTTAATTGTGGATTTTAAATTGTTAACTTTGCTCTAGGGCCAAGTGGCTTGCAGGTAGAAAAAACATGCTAATGTTTTTTTGTGGTCTTGAAAAAAAATGTATTAGTGAAAATATGACACAGATTATGAGAAGAGATAGAACCTTAACAGAAGGTCCAGTAGAAATGAAGATTATTTGAACAAGTTTCAATAGACGCTTTTATCAAAAGAAATGAAAGCATGCACGCCTGTGACACAAATGACTTGGTAAAGAAAATGTATCAAATGTCTGTGAAAGATAAGATTATCCAGAGAGAATGAAGTCACGTTAGAACTCAGGAAGTTTGTGTCTAACACATGCAGTATGCAGAATGGGAGCAGCCATGACACTGACGCTTTCTGTGCCAAATGTTTTGTCCAATTTCTTTTGGATTCAATTTGACTTGTTTTGTATTTAGAGCACCGAATGAAGTGACTAGATAGGCTGAACTTGTACAAAACAGAAAGAAAGAGTGATAACCTGTGTCCCTAAATGACACAAGGCAAACGAGTTTTTAAACAATTGACGCCCGATCTCTTTTTAAAATGTATGCATAAAAGTAGACTTTGTCGTATCGGAAATAGGATTAGACAGGACGAGAACTAATTAATACAGCAGATACATAGGTAATAACATCAGGCTGACATATGATCTTATTCATTGCTTAGGTACATATATGTTACCTGGTGTGTTGTTATGTGCACAAATGGGAAAAAAACTGATTCTGTGGATTGGCATTTTATGTTTAAAGTCTTCAAATTATTTGGATTTAGCAATAATATGTGCATTTTGATAAAGACCTCTTTGTAGAAATTCTTTTATTTAAAACATAAGTCCACAGTAAAAGTTGATGACCAAAGCATACAGTGATTCAAAGTAGAACAAGGCTGTTGACAATCATTGTACCTTTTCTTTTTATGTGCAGAAATACAGGCGATAATCAACAGAGAAGAAAATGATACAACAGTAGTGTACGCTGATAGTGCCAAACACAGACTAAGTTTGATAATGATACACGATTGATTAACATTTCAGTCAAACAGTGTGTTGAGAAATCAGTTCAAGTCATCCATATATTTCGTAAAACATTTGGGCTGTTTTGGAACGCAGAAAAAACAAAAGCAGTTTGGTTTGAAAATAAAAAGTGTGCACTTAATAAATGCACGCCAAATTTGGGCTTTAACTGATTTTAAAACACTTTTTAAGATGATAGCAGATTGGTTTATAAAACTCTGAAAATACTGTGATTTTATCAACTACTATAGACCATTTCTTAAGTCAAGTTTTGTTTAAACGTTTGGTCGAATGGAAGTATCACCACTCTTGGGCGAATGGATGTACTACAGTAAAATTTCAAATAATTATTATCAACGTTTATGTACCTGTGGATGTTACTCCCTGAGCAATGTCTTCTTGGTGCTCAGTTTGTTATTAGTTGTTGTGTCTGTGCCATAGGTCTTTTTTCAGACGTTAGCATGATCTGACAATTGTTATAATTGTTGATTCTTCAACCATTCCCAGGTCTGGTGTATTGTTCATATTCCTTCCCGTTGTCTATAAAGTGATAAGTGTGTGTGTGTGTGTGTATGTGTGTGTGTGTGTGTGTGTGTATGTGTGTTGTGTGTGCGTGTGTGTGTGTGTGTGTGTGTGTGTGTGTGTGTGTGTCTGTGTGTGTGTGTGTTTTGCTCGCACGTGCGTGCCTGTGTGAGTGTGCAATGTGTGTGTGTGTGTGTCTGTGTGTGTGTCTGTCTGACTGTCTGTTTGTCCATTTGTCTGTCTGTGTCTGTGTTTGAAGCTGCATAAGTTCGCCTATTTCTCGTGTGCAGCAAGGTTTTTTTGTAAAAAGTTGCATTCATTATATACATAATATAGGCAAGTTGTAGCTAATCACTGAGTGACCACTGCCACCGTCGAAGCAATCAATAATGCCTGTGCCTTACGTCAATTCACTTGGACGTACATGTA
Source organism: Monoplex corrugatus (assembly GCA_030674185.1). Lineage (NCBI taxonomy): Eukaryota > Metazoa > Mollusca > Gastropoda > Littorinimorpha > Ranellidae > Monoplex > Monoplex corrugatus. The sequence continues at coordinate 9,781,653 of JAPXFY010000021.1, read as the reverse complement.
TAACTTTAAATACTGCTTCCCATGTTGGTTTTGCTGATTTGCAGAAGCACCAAAATAATTTCTCTGGAACAGGCCTCAGCGAAGGGTATGAGGATCCTGGGCTGCCCAAACATCAGGATCCCCTTCTCAGTCTCGCTGACGCAGTCTACCGAAATGGAGAGCAGTACATCTTGCATCAGCATGACTGTAGGAATCCCTGGAAGGGTGGTGTGATATACTATCCAACCACCTTTGGGGCTACGCTCTGGAAGAAGTTTCAAACTTTGACTGTCCATACTCATCCACCTTCACAGCCACTGAGACTGTCTAACTATCTGCCTGGTCCACCATTTGGATGTCCAGTCCTCGTATTTACATATGTCCACACAACGGTGGGTCATTTATGCTGTATATTAGGGGTCCAGACCTCCACCCCTTTTTACCCAGTTATACTGCCAGGGACCGGTTATTCTGTGACACAATGAACTCTGTGAAAACGAAGGATACCACTGAAAGGTACAGTAACAGAGAAAAGGTAGTATGCTGGTGGCTTTCTGTTGGCAAACAGGACCCAGAAAAAAACACGAAAAAAGGATAAGAACGCGTATTTAATATAACAAGACAAGACAGGCGCAAATTTTCAAACGTAAAATCACAAACAATCAAACACCAAATACAAAAATCAGGACAAAAAGACTGAAACTTCCCTGCTGCTCCCCCCTTCTCTCACATTGGACGGAGCAGCAGGGAAGTTTCAGTCTTTTTCTCCTAATTTTTGTATCTGATGTTTATTTGTTTGTGATTGTACATGTACGCTTAACAAAGGCCCGTTGCTCGAAAATTTCTGCCTGTCTTGTTGTACTACATACGCGTTCTTATTTTTCCGTGCTTTTTTCTGGTTCCGTTTGCTTGAACGCGGACAGTGATACTTGTTTTGGATTTCTGTTGGCAAGTTGGTATAGTCCCCGAATTATTGCTCCATCTGGGAAGGAGTGGCTGTACTTTCCTGTCAATCCGATTTGGGTGAGCAGCATTTTCTATCACCAGGTCTCACCACCAGTCTTAAAATTATAGGCAAATCCAAAATGAATGATCGGAATTGTCAAGTTGAGTCATGCTCTATTTTTGGCAGATACTAATGTTACTTTCTGTTGGGTGTTACCTCATTTGTGTTTCTTTATTATGTTCAAAGTGCTGCCAAACCAGTGGCTGATTTTTCACAGGAATCATACTCCTCTATCTACCGATTAATGAACATGGTATTTTAGTCGACACGTTTGTGTGTACGAGATTTTAAGATAGCCACAAAAGAAATACATTAAACAAGAAATTTCAATTTAGCAAAACAAACAAGTACTTCGATCTCAACAGAGTAACGCAGTCTCAGCCATTTTGAGGTAGAAATTTGATTCATTCGAAATAACTCACACCAGGAATATTATGCATCTTTGTGGGCAGAGGATGAAAACTAGTCACATCATTTCTTATATTAAAAGAAAACAGTACATTCTTATTTCTAAGAATACAATTCACAACATATTTTAATCAGCATCATTATCATACGAGTGCCTTGAGAACCTATCAGAAAAGCCTAACAACAAATTACACATACATATAATGTCGTTTATCATCTCTCCTTTTCCAGTTACCATATCGTTCCTTCTATTTTTTGTTTGTTTGTTTCTATGCACAAGTACCCCCATCAACTTCCCTTTCTCTTTCTTATGCCCTACGATCGTCACCAACGTTTTTTTAAAACCAAACACGCACACTGCAGTCTTTGTCATTGCAAAGGATGCAGCACAGTAATGGACAGCAGAATATGCGGCCCAGTTGTATAAAACACCTGCCTAGCAAGCCATTGGTCCTGGTTCGTTCATCAGTAGGTCAGGAATTCCCCATCCCTGTCTAGTCAACCTTGAGCTGTGATCTAGGTGTTGGTCTTTCAGATGAGATGATAAACTGAGGTCATGTTCACAGTATGCCTTTAGGGTATGTAAAAGATATCACAGTAGCAAGAGTTGTTTCTGTCAAATTTTTGTCATCATATCCTTCTATAGGTAAACAAACAATACACGCCTACAAAAAGAAAGGGTAACACTGTGCAACAGCCACGTGCTTTCTTCAGACAGAGAGCTGTCCACACGTTACATGGCAAAAAGTGTATTGTGAATCACACACACACACACACACACACACACACACACACACACACACACACACACACACACACACACGCACACAAACACACACACAATGAACAATGGAATGTGACAGAGATACCTGTTTGTTTGTCCTGCACGTGTAGGGCATGGGGTCTGTACAAGGGGGAACACACAGAAATCTTCATCACTGTTGTCCAGACAGTCCTGGTGGTGGTCACACACTAACGTGTAGGGCAGGAGCTGGGTGGTGGTGTTACAGGCAAATTGCCATGGCAAAGACATCAGCAAACCCCGACATGATGAGTCTTTCTGATGGGCATGTTCTAACGGTTTGCTGACATCGCGTTCCGAGCATGCACTGGTCTTGTCGATGGCCAGAAAACAGTGAGTCACATGGCTAGCTGGACACGTGATCATCGTTAAATTTCTCATTGGTCCAGCGGTGTCCAATGGCTGGAAAGGACATTGCTGTGTTTTTTGCTCGTTTAGTAAGGGGTTTATTTGTTTTTCACAGAGATATGGACGTATGGTAGTAAAGGCAATGTCTTTCTCTAGGCATTCTCTAAGGACGAGTAGGTCTGTAGGCATCATGAAGTCTCCATGGGAACGTTTGACTGGGGGATGGGTCATGGCACAGCATGGTCGTTGGCATACGTCTTTCATCCTGGTCATCTTGGCAAAGTAAGCAACCGTCATATCACTCCACACCATAGCATGCTTGTACCTGGAGACATCGAATATCTGTTGTAATTTTCTCAATGTGCATCTGTCCACTTTGTGTCTCTCACACACACTGCCACCATTGCTTAACCCTTTCATTTGGGCAAACCACTGCAGCGGTTGGTGAAACTGATGTTGGCATTCTGCCAAGCACTTGAGTGGTTAAGTAATAAGACTTTCTTTCTTCTGGCCAACTGCAACAGCTCTCTAAACTAATTGACCCTGACACCTTGTTAATTGGCAGCTCTCATCTGCCTGCCTGGGAACGGGATATGATAGCTGTTTTGATAAGAGCCAAGGTGTTTTGATAAATGCTTAATAGTATTCAAAGTGCGGGAGAGTCAGTGATACTGAGAATCTGGTATACATTTACTGGGTGTTGAGAGTACTCTATACACTTAGTCAACATTGAGGGAGATGGTTCGGACAGTGACAAGTTTTGTGGTAATGATTTTTACCAGATGAATCTGATATAATGGACTTAACAGGACAGCAGAGGGCACAGCTTGCAAATGTGCTGATAGTCCTAACAAGGTGTTTAAAACCACAATGATGTGTGAGATATGTAGTGTATAGTCTTGTTGCAACAATCGCAAATACTGTTTCAAAGCTTGCCACACGCATTTGAGAAATGTGACACATTCTTTTGTGACATTTCACACAGACATATGTGTGCTACATTTTGTAAACATAGTGTAGCAATGTGTAGGATCTATAGTGACTGGGTGCTGTGAGTGTTCTGAAATATAATATCTACAAAAGGACAGTGGTACCTCATTGTACAATGTACAGTATGACCCATAAACACAACAGAGAACTTACATGTTTGAGACGTCTGGACAGTGACAATCTTCAAGGCATAAGCAGTCATTCTGAATTGGATTTAGCAGTGGACACAAAGTTGCAAGTTTCAAACATTTGTGTTGTACTGTTTGTTTGTTATTTGTGCCATGGCACAGTTGCCTATCAACCAACAATTAGAAAAAACAGAATGTGTCACCAATGTTGTCACCTATGCGTCACCAAACAGACAGCAAGATATCCAAACACCATCAGAGACTTTGTTGTGCCATTGCTGCACCTAGTGATATAGGGTTTAGTATATCTACTTTACACTGCTTCAATCTCTGTCAGTGACGAAACACTTACCTCACATTTCTCAACGAATTCCTCCATAAACTCAGGAATGAAAGGAACTACTGTACCTAAGAAACATAGAAATGAAGGGAAAAGAATGTCATAGAAGGGCAGGACTGAAAGAGTTAAAAAAACATTCTTCCACTTCTTTTACAATACTGACATATCTGTAGACTGATTTATGTAATGAGTCTAGTACTTGACTCTGTTCCTTATCAAGATTAACAAGATAACCAAGAAAACGAGGGGCAAAAATCAAACTGAAATTAAGCTAATGAACTTATAAGATTAGAATGGAGGATACTTGAAAAGCATCTGCTTGAATATTAAGAAAAGTAAACAGGGGATTCATAATCATTCAGTGGAAAATTTAAGGATATTTTTTGTTTACAAAGAATAATGTTTACTGTGCAATTAATGTCACCTTACATAAGAGGAAATCCAGGAGTGTCTGATTGAAGACCAATGTGAAATGAAAAAATGCGCTTTGTCCATAGAAAATCGATGGCCTTCTCCATTTGTGCTGCAGTAGGAAAACTGGCCAACCTTGCTCCTGTCAAACCACAGTCCACGTTTCGATGCAGGGCAGTGGGAGTCAGTTTATCACTGATAATGTAGCATCTGTCGTTTAGCAGGAAACCAGAAGACTCACAAGGAGTATAACCACATCCTTCTTCATCCTGCCCACCATCACACTGGACCCTCAGGTTACAGGCCAGATGGTGTTGGAAGTGGTGCCAGTGAGGTACAGAACAGTTCCACAGACCACTGCTAGAGTTGACCGTTGGTAAAACTGTGTGCTGTAAACATGGTACAATTGGGAATGTGTGCTGTAAACATGGTACAATTGGTAATGTGTGCTGTAAACATGGTACAGTTGGTAATGTTGTGTGCTGTAAACATGGTACAGTTGGTAAAGTTGTATGCTGTAAACATGGTACAGTTGGTAAAGTTGTGTGCTGTAAACATGGTACAGTTGGTAAGTTGTGTGCTGTAACATGGTACAGTGTAAGTTGTATGCTGTAAAAGTACAGTGGTAAAGTGTGTCGTAACATGGTAACAGTGTAATGTTGTGTACTGTAAACATGGTACATGTAATGTTGTATGCTGTAAACATGTCAGTGGGATGTTGTGCTGTAAACATGGTACAGTTGGCAAAGTTGTATGCTGTAAACATGGTCAATAAGTACATTGCTATACTGAAGAACAGTAACCAGAAACTCGTAAGTACCAGAAAGTAGGTATTCAGAGGAAAAACACGACTCAAGGAAGTGTTTCGGCCTTTAACCACTTATATCCTAAGATGGGCAAGCTGCACCCAGGTCATAACTCCTGGAGGTCCTTCTGCTGTCGCCATTTCATTTTTTCTGGTTTCAAACTCGTGCCTTCAAGGTAATTATGCGGCTCTGCCGTACCTTTGTTTTAATTTAGGTTCAAACCCATGCCTCTGGTATCTGAAAACTTAGTCATCCTTTTATGGCCTAAATACCTAACTATCAATCGCCAGCACCAGGTAGGGGATTTTTAAGCATTATATCGTTTACGTTCGCTCCTTCTAGACCAGATACAGTTGGAACACGTTTCAACTGCTTCTGCCATTGATTTCTAGGGATCTGGTTCTCTTTTTTTTTCCAGAAATAAAGATCATGAGCTGATGAGCCTATCAATCTCCTTGTTCTAGTTTCAATGTGAGACTTTGGCTTCAAAGCTGCATTTCCTGAAGTTGCTGGCATACTTTAATCATCCTCAAGTTGCTTGCAAGACTGATATACTTTTCAGTCTCATAGATTCGGGCTGTCTCCATTCTACTTTTATAAGGCATAGTGATATTTGTCAGAATCATGCGGCTGAATGAATCAGAGTGGAGAACTAAATCCGATATCACGCCACACGCGTTGATGATTAATAATGGCGTTTGGTTTTCGATTACGGAAAATCTACAGTACATTCCCAGTCGCCCCTGAATCCTTCACAACCAATATAAAAAAAAGAAAAATATAAACAACATCAACAAATCATATTCTGTCCACCATATTCCTCTTCACCACCACTCCGATTGTCTGTTCCATATCTTCAGAATCATTTTATCTCTGACACAGAAAAAATCCCACTTTCCATTCCATGCTTCAAGAGTCCACTCAGTGTTATTTTTGAAACAGAATGAATGTTTGTCTGATTGGTGAAAACTCTTGTTTTTCCTGTTATGGTGGATTTGTTGCCACTTCTTACTTTTTCCTTGTTGAGTAAGACAATCGATAGTATGGTGACTCAGACTGTGTTCACAAAAATATTACTGTAAGTGCCTGAGGACTATGGTCTAATATGAAGAATTTTTGTTGTAGTGTCATTTACCTGCAAGTTTGTCAGTACGTCCGTTTGATTAATACTGGCGTGTTCAGACCTACGGACATCATGCCATGTGCGTTTTTGTAGATTGAAATGGCTGATTGCTTCAGGTCAATCTAGGGTCATATCTTATTTTGCACTCCAAACGTATCTTCCTTGGATTAGCGCTATTTTGAAATGTTCCACTGTTCGTTTCTCCCGTTTCACTAGATCTGCATTCGACGGCAGGAGACCGAACATGGACCTGAGGACGAAACTGACCCCAAGAGGAGACTATATGGTGCATGCCACTTCAGCTGAGACCTCTCCAGTGCACATCTTCCCATGCTGCTCACTAGCCCAACTGGCCTGGCTGGACAAACCCTGAACTTCTCTGACACTCTTTTCTTTCCTAAGTTCCCGCACTACTATGTCTCTCCATGCTTACACCTTTGCCTACGACGATCATGCCAATATTGCAGATTGAAATCCTGTCTATTGGTCTGTGCCATGGCTGTTTATTTGTGCTGTGGGCAAGGATATTTAGCTGCTGTCTTGACCTGACCCTTTCACTCCTTCCCTGATGGAGCTTCTAGCATGCCAAAGCCAGTCTTGAGGCACTCCTTATTTATGGTTATGTAAATTGGCCATTTGATGCTCTAATTCCGCTATTTTGGATTGATTGGGCGGTATCCAAAATACCCCCACGAAGCACTGCTCTCACTGTGAGCTGACCTACTTTCCACCGTGCACAGCGCGATTCAATAAAGAGTACAGCTGGCATTGTGGTCAACCATTTCTTTTCACTGGCACCGCTGCCAGCCTTGCCACATACCCAGCTGTGCCATAGAACTAAACTGCCCACAGTAAGTGGCCATGGTACATGTCCTCCCATTTTTTCTCTGAAACTGAGGTCCTCTGTCGCCCTATCTACAGCCTCCTGGACTCTGCCTTCCATCAGTCCTCAGCATGGGCTGGTCAGTCCCTTAATTCCAATTCCTCAAACATGTCTAGAAACCTGACAACCCCCCCCCCCCTAATGCCCCTCAACGGTGGACTTAGGAGTAGCTTCAGCCCTGCCTGGCGACAACAGAACGCAACGTCTATGAAACCAAGTAGGACGCCAAGCCACCTCCTAGTACACATGCTGGTTTCCACGCCTACATTAATTCTACTATGTCAGTACTGATATTGTATATCACAAGAAGTCAGTACTGTGGAATCAGTCTGAACAACAGACACTGATCCTGCATTTGCGTCCACCCTAGGTCCTTGGTAACTCGAGCTGTGACCGAACCGATATGATCTATGTATACTTGTCTTCCATACAAGATGTCTTGGGGCAAATGGAACCTGGCATCCCATCCCTTTCCAGACCAGGTGTTTGTGCTGGCTTCATTTCCCTATTGGGGCAGGTATACTGGGCCATACTGTTACTACAGAGATGATCGAAGCCCTGGAGGAATTTGGCATAGAAAAAATAACAGTCCTCCTAAATGAAATTTACGACACTGGAAAAATCCCCAAAGATATGTCAAAATCAATTTTCATTGCACTTCAAAGAAGACAGGGGCTATAGAACAGCACAATCAGTCTGATGAGCCATGAACAAAAATCCTGTTAAGAATAGTCATGATGAGGACAAGGAATAGAATCAAAAGAGAAATAGCAGAACAGTGTGGATTATGGAAGGGAAAGGAACTATTAATGCCATATACATCCTAAGAACTATCACAGAGAGGTCAAATGAGATGAATAAGGATTTATATTTATGCTTTGTTGACTACACCAAGGCTTTCGATCGGGTAAGACATGATGAATTGATCAACCAGCTGGAGAGACTCAATGTTGATGGAAAAGATCTACGAATAATCAGAAATATGTACTGAGAACAAACAGCTGCAATAAGAATAGAAAACAATGTAAGCTCTTTCCAAAATATCAAAAGAGGAGTCAGACAGGGTTGTGTTTTGTCACCAGATCTGGTTTCACTTTACAGTGAAAACATCATGAGAAACCTAGAAGAAGACCCTGGATTAAATGTTGGAGGGAAAATGATAAACAACATTCGATATGCAGATGAACGGTGATAATTGCAGAAAGTGAAAGAGACCTACAAAATCTTGTGAATATACTAGAAATAGAAAGCAAAGGTAAGGGGTTGGACCTAAACAGCAGGAAGACTGAAGTCATGGTGATCAGTAAAAAACATGAAATCCCCTCATGCAAAATAGCAGCAAAATGCACAACCTTGACACAGGTTGAGAAATTCAAATACCTGGGAACGATCATATCATCAGACGGCAGATGCACATCAGGAATAGCCGGCAGAATCGGCCAAGCCAAAACAGCATTCAAGAAGATGACAAGCATTCTTACCAACAAATGCCTATCAATTAACATCAGGAAGAGAGTTCTTGAATGTTATATAGAACCAATACTGTTGTACGGATGTGAGGCGTGGACAGTCAACAATCAAAGCCAGAATAAGATTGAGGCAGCCGAGATGTGGTTTCTAAGAAAAATGTTGAGGGTTCCATGGACAGCAAAGAAAACAAACGAGACAGTCCTGATGGAGGCAGACACAAGTAGATCACTCAAAAGGAAGATTAGGAAAAGACAGGCAACATTTATAGCCATTTTATAGGAAGGGGGATTTTGGGCACCTGGTCACAGTGGGAAAGCTGGAGGGAAAGACAGCACCGGTAGACCGAGGGAGAAAATGCTGGACGGACTTGCAGAATGGCTGGGGAGGGGAGGGTGGGGGAGATGCTAGGGGCAACGAGAGATAGAGGCAGATGGAAGTCCATGATCGCCAACGTCATGCGGCAGGGCACCTGATGATGATGACTGTTACCAAACAGCAGGAAACAATCTCTGACCTGGCACAGTTAATCCCTCAATGGAGTAAGAAAATATCGGTCAATATTGATAAAACTTTATGCGAAGACAATATTTAGGAAGAGGAGGCAACACTATGTCAAGATCGGACTACAATGGAAGAAGCAACCAGTGTTTGGGGGCAATAAACAATGGCACATCACCAGGTAGTCTCTTTAATCCAAGTTTGGACAGATAGGAATGTAAGAGATTTTGAAACTCATAGAAGTACACATTGGCAGCATGTTATGAATGACAACAGGAGAGCTGGAGGGAAAGATATCGCCAGGTAGACCCAGAGAAAAATACTGGGACTTAAAGGGTGGCTGAGGACAGAGAGGTGGAAGATGTGCTTGCAGGAACAAGGGATAGATACATATTGAGGGCCATGATCGCCAACGCCATTCAGCAGGGCACATGAAGATGATAATGATATGAATCTGTCCATACGAAACACTTGTTCATCGCTGAGGGATGCAATCCTGAAGTCATGGCTCAACATATATTTAACACAGGTCATATTTAACAAACAACCAAACAAAACAAACACACAAACAAACAAACAAACAAAGCAACAACAACAACAAAACCACCCAAAACTAGCCTCACTTCTGTGACATTGAAAACGGTTTCTTGAATTTCTTGCCGATACATGCTCTGTATTGTAAGTACTGGTACATGATCACTACCATGTGGATTTAGTGTGTCTGCAGTCTTCAGTGGTGTTGGACTGGGAGAGACAAGTACCAACTGCTACAGAAGTGGTAGTATTTGTGCGCGAATATTTGTTGGTGAGGTTATTGAGAGTAGGCTCAGTTGGATAATAGTATTTCTTCATGTGCATATCCCTTAGCATCGGTACCATTGTGATATTACGTTTCATATCTTGCATTAGAACCGCCACAGACCGCAGCAATTTCTTCGAGTTCGTCTTCTGTTTCTTTAAGGAAGTTCCATATTGTCTATAAAATACAGAATCTTGGATGTACATTTTATTGAAAAGTGCAATGATGTTTTTGGGGGTTCGTTTGTTTGTTTGTTTGCTTTTTTGTACTTGAAGTCGTATTATCGACATATCATCAACATCCTCTTCCTCCTCCTCTTCCTTCTCCTCTTTCTCCTCCTCCTCAATGTCACCATTGTAACAAAGAATATCATCACCATCAATATCAACATCATAATGACCGCCATTGTCCTCTTCCTCCTCATCGTCGTCGCCCTCATCACCACCACCACCATTATAACAAACGATCATCATCATCATCACCATCGCCATCACTATCAACATCATCAACATCATCATCATCATCATCATCATCATCATCATCAATCATCATCATCAACAACATAACAACAACAACAACAACAACAACAACAACAACAAACAGCAACAGGAACAACAATATGAATATGCAAAATGTCAGTGTTATGCATAGTAGTTATTTTTGCTCAATTGCTAGGGGGGGGGGGGGGGGTTCCTCAGGATCCTTTACAAGCCCTAATGTATGCTCTACATAACACCTTAGTATATTGTCACAACCAATTGACCAACACCCAGTGTAACCTTCATTTTGAAATAAGCACCACCCTCAACTTGAATTCACATTAAACTATATAAATAAGGAAAGACTGGCAATCACATCATTTCTAATACCGACATCTCCACACACACCTGATGAAAGGAGAACAAAAGCCGAAATCCCGTCTTTTGGCCAGTATCAAAATAAACAAAATGGTCCTCAAGGGAGACCACCAAACGTCCTTCAGCCCTTGGCAATACTGTGGCCTGATGAGACATCAGATCCGGATTTTCTTTGAACCCGACGTTCGAGCTGGACGTTCTAACATTCAACTTTGCTTTTTTCTGAACTTGGACACTTTGGAAACTGGCCATGACGTCATGGTCACGTGGTATGTCCACAGTAACGGAACTGTTGAATCTTATTTTTATGAAATCTGTCCAGTAGCCGGGAGTCTGAATGTAACCTGTATGAGAACACTTTTTCATCACTGAAATGCAGTCATACAAGAATTCAAATGCAGTCATACAAGAATTCATGTGACAGCACAGTGAATGACAGAGCATGCAGGAAACGCATCTCTACCCACTCTTCAAGCAATGATGTTCGTGTTTGGTTTGGCCCATGTCTCCTGTATGAAAGGTGGTTTTCTAAGAAACCTCTTGTATTGTAAACTGACAATGGGGATGAAAAAGCAACAGACTTAACTTAACTGTGATATAAAGACACTTACAAAGTGAGCCGAAGACGTGGGCCATCAGTATAGACTATCATCGTGTGCCCTGCCACGTGGCGTTGGCGATCGTGGCCCTTCACGCGAATCTATTCTATCCCGCTGCAAGTACATCCCCCGCCCTGTCAGTCTTCATCCACTGTGCAATTCCGTCTAATGTTTTGTCCCTGGGTCTAAATGTTGCTCTTTTTCCCTCACGCTTTCCTGTTGTGATTAGGTGCTCTAATTTTTCTTGGCTCATAAAAAGTCGTTTAAATTGTGAGCATAGACAACTAGTAGAACATAGACAACTAGTATCTCGCTGCTGTTGCTATAAAAATACTGACTTTTGGGAACATGACCCATTCACAGTTGATGGTCTATATTTTTTTTCTCTCCTGTTTGTCTTCGTTTTGCTTTATGGTTTGATTTCTCTTTTTATGTGGATTGGGGTCAGAAGAGTTGTATGTTCAGTAGCGTTTAGGTGATCTCTTCACTAATGTCTCAGGCCTTCCAGGTTCAGTGTTAAGTCCTGAGTATTGATGGAGTGCTGAAGTGGACTCCATTTTATTTGTCCTTATACTTGTGTTAAGTCATAACAGATTTACAGTGTGAAAAGCACATTATTGTTCCTGAGGACAGCAGCTATTGAAATACACATGCATTTGTTCTGTTTTCCTGAATGCATATATTTGTGCTGTACTATAAAAATAGTTTTGCCTGCAGAACGTTGCCAGGGACAATTGCTTTGGTGGCTTGGGATCCTTTACATGCCCTAATTATATGCTTGACATAACACCTCAATTTATTATCACCTTCAAATGATTAACACCCAACGTATCCCCCAAACCTCAAACTCTAGGTGGGAGTTGGGGGGGGGGGGTTGGGATCCTTTACAAGCCCTAGTGTATGGTCTACATAACATCTTAGTATATTATCACATCCAAATAACCAACACCCAGTGTGACCCTCATACTGTAAAGGGAAGAGCAAGGTAGAGGACAGAAAAGGAAACCCTTGCCAACAAGGAATAAAATTCAGGACCAGTCTTTAACCAGGCAGGTGGTGTGACCATGTGTTCCCCTTTCCAGTGTCCAAGGACCTGTTGTGTTGTGTGCTGGCGATAATTCTAAATGCTTACCTCACCCAAAACAAGTGTGACCGCCTGCGTTCAAGCAAACAGAAACCAGAAAAAAAAAACACGAAAGAATAAGAACGCGTATATAATACAACAAGACAAGACAGGCGCAAATTTTCGGCCAACTGGCTTTGCCAAGCGTAAGATCACAAACAAACAAACATCAGAAAAAAAAAGGAGAAAAAGACTGAAATTTATGTCACAAATTACGTAACAAAAACAAGACGTACGTGATACCAAGACAACAAAGTTTCAGTCTTTTTCTCCTAAGTTTTGTATCTGGTGTTTGTTTGTTTGTTTGTGATCTTTCGCTTGACAAAGGCCAGTTGGACGTGAATTTGCGCCTGTCTTGTCTTGTTAAATACGCGTTCTTATTCTTCTTTCGTGTTTTTTTCTGCTTACCTCACCAGTAAGTGAGTTATAGTGTCCGTTTAAACTGTTTAATCCGTAATTCATGTTGTGTGTTGACAACAAGCATAAAAGCTTACATCACCAGTGTGCAGGTTTTGTTTATCTGTTATCAACTACTTAGGTACTTCATGTTGAGTGGTAACAATTCTTTCAAGTAATCCCACACACTGTGAGGGATGCGTGTGTTTTTATTCACTGATAAATTCATTCTGTGTGCTAAAACACCTATGAACAACAATCTTTAAACTGGTGATACTTATTAATCGTGACTTGGCAAATGGGACTTTTAACAACGTGAACAGAATTAAATCCAAAGGGTACATGTGTGTGTATGTGTGTGTGTGTGTGTGTGTGTGTGTGTGTGTGTGTGTGTGTGTGTGTGTGTGGGGTTGTGTGTGAATGTGTGCACGCGCGCACGTAGTGTGTGTGTGTGTGTGTGTGTGTGTGTGTGTGTGTGTGTGTGTGTGTGTGTGTGTGTGTTGTTGTTGTTTGTGGTTGTGTGCATGTTGCGTGTGTCTGCATGCATAACTGAGTGAATGAGTGCATGCACATGCGCGTGTTCGTATGCGTGTGCAGATAAACGTTCAGAAACAATTATCTTTACCTTGGTTTTTATCATTTTGGTAGATTTCTAGTTGTTGTGTGTTGAACATGCCTAAATATAACTGGAACGCATTATGAAAAAAGGGGTCCTTCACCATAATAATGACCAGTATCTCGCTGCTGTTGCTATAAAAATACTGATATTTGGGAACATGACACACATGGAACAACAGTTTGACTTTCGGCGAGTGTGGATCGGTCAAGTTTAACTCAAAGACGGATGCCACATCGTTGGCAGTGATGCAATATTGCCTCCTCACTATGAAGCTTGTCCCCAGCTTTGGCATTGAAGTCCATCGAATCCAACACGACAAGTGTTTCAGATGTTCCCTATTCCCAAAGTGGTTTGATCTTAAGGGAATACCGAAGTAAATGGGGGATGCATGATGCATGGAGCCATTTTGTCGTAAGCAGTTCCAGATTTCTGAAGACTCAACCTCGTAAGTGGATTCAGATCCACTGAGATGGGAATAGTGTGTGTGTGAAAGGTTTGCTGCTATTTGTTTGGCCAGTGCTAGTACGTTGTGCTGGGCAGTGTTCGTGTTACTGTCAACACTGGTTCTGTGTTGATGGACTACAGTGTTCGTGTTACAGTCAACACTGGCTCTGTGTTGTGGGCTGCAGTGTTATGTTACTGTCAACACTGGTCTCTGTGTTGATGGCTGCAGTGTTACTGTTACTGTCAACACTGGTCTCTGTGTTGGTGGCTGCAGTGTTATGTTACTGTCAATACTGCCCTCTGTGTTGGTGCTGCAGTGTTAGTCTTACCATCAAAACCATTCTTGTGTTAAATGTCTACAGTGTTACTGTTCGTGTTTCTACCATCCTCTCCTCTGGCTGCAATGGACGATTGGCATGGACGACTTCTGCCAGTGAAACTGTGGAATGAATTTGCGTTGAAATCATATTCCTTGCACTGATCTTTCTTCTATGAAATCCCTGACCTATGAGGGCATCGTTTATTGATGCCAATGATCTTGCACTGACTGATTCTCTGGATGACTGCTTAGTGTGTGAACGTTCTTCTGATGTAAGTTTAGGTGTGCCTGACAATTTCTTGGACAGTTTTTCATTTTTGTGTAGGACCATTTCCGTCACCATTTCACGTGTGTGTAAAGATTTTCCTGATTTAAATTCATGTATGTGCAACGATTTCACTGTAGATGTTTCACTTGTTTGTGGCAGTTTTTCTGTCGACAGGTTGTAGACTGAACGTGTTACATTTCCAGGCAGTGATTGCCAATGGCCAGTGATGTGACAGCAGCAGAGACGGTTTGTGATGAATGATGTGACAGCCACAAAACATGGATGAGAGCCATGGTGTGAGTTAACACGTACATCACTGGAACGTGCATCCTGACTGACGTCCTTGGTTTTTGTTGATCTTCACACGATGATACATGGTAGATCTATAAACATACAGTAATGATTTTGTGATAGATAGATGATAGATAGATAGATAGATAGATAGATAGATAGATAGAAACACAACACACACACACACACACACAATATATATATATATATATAATATATATATATATATAAAATATACATACAAATAGGATAGAAAGAGACGAGAAGAGCAGAGAGAGGAGAGAGAGAGAGAGAGAGAGAGGGAGAGAGAGAGAGGAGAGAGAGAGAGAGAGAGGGAAGAAAACATCATGTGCAGAGAAAAGACAACAAAACGACGTGAATATTTCCCGATTTTCAGTTATACATCCCACCTTCCTCATGAAGAATTTTGTTCACTGACTAGTATTTCAGGACACAAAGTCAGAACAAGATTGAGGCAACTGAAATGTGGTTTCTAAGAAGAATGTTGAGAGTTCCATGGACAGCGAAGAAAACAAACAGCAGTCTTGAAGGAGGCAGACACAAGAACAGCATTAATAAAGAAGATAATAAAAAGACAAGCAACACATTTAGGACATTTCATGAGGTGAGTGAAATTAGAGCACCTACTCACAACAGGAAAGCTGGAGGGAAAGAGAGCACCAGGTAGACCCAGGAAAAATACTGGATGGACGTGCAGAGTGGCTGAGGACAGATGAGGGTGGGATATAATTGCAGCGACAAAGGACAAATTCGTATGGAGGGCCATGATCCCAAGGCCATGTGGCAGGGCAAATGATGATGATGATGGTAGTATTTCCAAGACAGCAAATGTGGCCTGAATAATATGTGAATCACATCAGAACGGAAGAGGTTGGCTGGACTGAGTGGACAACTGGAAGTGCACAGAAGATTTTCACAACGGAAAACGCAACACAAACACACACACACACCCCACAACACAACCACCACCACACCACACACACACACACACCACACACACACACACTAATAACACACACACATATAATATATAATATATATATATATAATAATATAAAATGTTGTATGTATGTATAAAAAAAAATCATCATCAAGAGTGGCATAAGACATTTCTCCACTCTCATTCATAAAAACCAGTGAATCCAATCAAAGTAACCATGCTGTATGAAAGTGGAATACAAGAACCATGTCTACAATAAGTAGGATCAATAGGGGAACAGTACAGTTCATCGTCATCATCATCATCATCATCTCATCATCACTCATCTCATCATCATTCATCATCATCACCACCACCACACCACCATACCACCATCATCACCATCACCAACACCAACACCAATACCACCACCAATACCACCACCACCATCACCACCATCATCATCATCATCATCTCATCATCATCATCATCATCAATATCTAACTAACGAGGAGTTCATGTTTGCTTGCACAGACATATTTAATGGAACAGTTCCAGCTGTTGAATGTGACGACAAAAGTTAATCCAGCAGATGCAGCACTGTAGCAGGACAGTCAAGAATGCTACTCAGTACATCACAAACCTGAGCCATGGCCAAACCACAATCGGTTTGTTAGTCTTCCAAAGGCAGACCTCACTTTGGAGATGTGCAGCAGCACTTCAGCGTCAAAGGATCCATTTCTGCTCATGGCACTGCCCAGGTAGCTGCAGTCTTTGTTGTTCCAACGATGTGCTTGACCATCATTCATCATAATATGCCTGGCCGCATGGCGCTGGCAATCATGGCCTTATACGAATCTATCCCTTGTGGCTGCAAGTTCATCTCCCACCCTTTCCGTCCTCAGCCACATGCAAGTCCGTCCAATATCTTCTCCCTGGGTCTTCCAAATGTCATGATTAACTTGTAATACATAACTGCAAACTTATTACGTTTGGTCCAGTTGATTGGTAGTAAGAAACGTCCTTTTTTAATGATATTCTCACAGCTTTAGAAATAAGACTGAAAGATAACAGGAATCAAATTTCCTAAGATTGACATTTTACATCACCTGTGAAATATTGATACAGGGCCATACCTACACTGACTGAAGTTACAGACAGGTCAAAGACTGCATGAGAATGTGCATACGTTGTCCTGAACAATTGTCAGTGCTCAGCACCTAGCTATACCAGACATACACATCTGCGATACACACAGACTGTCAAACTTACAGAAGTGTGTACGGAAACGGACAAGGAGAACAGCATGACTCCAACTGATGTAATACACTCAACCACTGGAAAAACGCCGCCGAATCCGGACCACGTACACAACACTGAAGCCAACTCGTCAGTATAGCGAGGACCCACCAGTACACGAAAACCTGCCCAAGTATACAATGCCTGCCAGTACCTAAGACCGGCAAGTACTCCACAGAGAGACTGACAATGACAATGGCAATTACCAGTGACACTGACAATGACGTTTATTTTACAACTGTAAAAGTTATTGACTGAAATTCACTATTGCCATTGCTAAAAGACTGAAGCCAACCAAGCATTATTGTACTGAGACTGACTAATTAGTACAAGCTGAGGTCATGCCCAAGTAAGACAATTCAATGCACATGAGCCATACAAACACTGAGCACGCTAGTATGGACACATCACATTTCCCCCTTACAGAAACTGAATGCCCAAGTGTAAATCCATCACCCAACTCTCACTGTACTCTCCCCATTTCCTCCACATACAGTGAATGGTATAAATAATAATTCAAGGACTTCAGTCTTCAATACCTCTGACGTCAACAGATATGTATGAGTAAACAACTTTGATTTGTAACTTCTGCATGTATGTTGTACCATTATTTACAATTGACACGAGAATAACGAAAATAATTCATTATCATGAAACATGTTCGACTAATTGCCGGTGCTACCCTTCTGTGAACTGGACAAACGCTTCAAGATATAATCGCCATCAAAGGTTAAAGTGACAGTGTTCATAAAGAACATCACGCGTCAAAAATGCCAGAACCATAGTGGTGTTTACAGACACGATTGACGTGAGAGTGTATATGGAAATAACGTCTGACAGTTCTTCAATCAAGGGAGGCAAACGATACAAAGGTTTGTGGAACAGATACCCAAAGAAAGAAGAACATACATACAAGGTCCTAATAGACACGCTAGATTTGTATGGCGTACACAAGACTCAGCTGGACAAAAATCCCTTTGTATTAACTGGCAATCAAGGGAAGTTTCAGTTTCAGTTCCTCAAGATGACGTCTTTGTGCTTGGAATGAATGCCATATGCACTAACGTCACAGGTGCCATGTGATGGTGATCATGGGTCAAATGTTAAGCATGCATACACGAGTTGGCCAGGCTCTGAGATTGTACCTAATCTATGTTTTACTTAGCCTATATTTTTATAGGGTGTAGGGAGCTCTGGGTAGAGGTAGCACCTTTGATGTCTGGCAGCTGCACTCTCTGAGTGGACGGGCACACTGGCCTCACCCAACTCCTAAATCTCTCACGTGTTGGCTCCAAGCGCCACACCCCGGTACACCGCTTCAGCTGGCGGGCCAAACCACGTGAGGGGGTAGTGTTAACATGGCACTACTGGGCGAAGGACCTCCTCGACGCAGGTCACCGGCCAGGGCGGAAGGGTTCCACGATGAACTACAACGGCCACGTGTTCATGACCAAGGCGAGCTGCCGTGTGGGTGGATATCGGCTGTGGTCAGGCCTGGAGAGGGATGGGCGCCGCCAGGCTATTCATGCCCAAGACACACTACATGATGATGAACCAAAAACCAATGTTGATACCGGCTCGGTCGTCGCCCGGACCAAGGACCGCGCCTTCCGTTGGACACCAGGGCGGAGGTGACAAGTATGCGACTGGTGGAACCTCTTCAAAAAAGATCCGAGGAAGAGAAACTCTCACCATCGCCACATGGAATGTTAGAACACTTGCACAGCCAGGCAAATTGCACGAACTTACGCATGAGCTGGAAAGATATTCCTGGCATGTAGTTGGACTGAGCGAAGTCGGGTGGAAAGATCATGGAGAACACCAAACTGAGGAAGGACATGTATTGTACTACAGTGGAGACTTGAAAAAACACATCCACGGCGTAGGATTTCTTGTCAATAAGAACGTCAAGAACTCAGTACTCGGGTGCCGCCCAATATCCAACAGGCTCATTTCCATCCGCCTCCGAGCAGCACCATTCAACATCACAGCGATACAAACCTATGCACCGACAACAGACTATGATGATGAGGATGTGGAGGAATTCTACACACAACTTCAAGAAATCATTGACGAGGTTGACAAAAAAGACATTCTTATCATTCAGGGAGACTGGAATGCTAAGGTGGGCGCTGATGCATTAAAAGACTGGAAGAACAATTGTGGGCCCTCCTGTAATGCAATTTCCAACGAGCGAGGACTGCGCCTACTTGAGTTCGCCGGATACAACAACATGACACTGGCTAACACCCTTGGTGAACACAAGGCGTCACGATGCTGGACTTGGCATGCACCAAATGGGACCAACCACCAGATCGACTACATCTTGGTCCCAATCCGTTTTAGATCTGGAATCTGCAGAGCCAAGACGCGAACATTTCCAGGTGCAGATGTGGGTAGTGACCATGACCTGGTGATAATGAACTTCAAGGTCAGGCTGAAGAAGATCAAGAAGCCCAAGAACACCCGACTGAAGTTCAACTTGGACAGACTCAAGGACCCCTCCATTGCAGAGTCCTTCCAAGCAACAATAGGCGGAAAGTTTGCAGCATTGAGCACACAAGAAGAAACTGCGGAGGAAATGACCACCAAGTTTAACACAGTGATGACAGAGACTGCAAATGACCTCTTAGGAAAACAACGCCGGAAAACCCAACCCTGGATTACAGACGAAATCCTTGAAATGTGTGACAAAAGAAGAGAAATCAAGAAAGTCAAAAATACAACAGACGGAGCCCTAGCCTACAGAAACATCAACAAAGAAATCAGAAAAGGCATGAGGGAGGCCAAAGAAGGATGGATACAAAATAAATGCACAGAAATAGAAGACAGCCTAAGCTAGAACAACAGCATAAATGCGTACAAAGTGGTGAAAGAACTCACCACACAGAGACAGGCAAGGATCAGTACCATTCAAGACAAACAAGGAAAGTGCCTGACAGAAGATAAAGAAATCATCCATAGATGGACAGAATACTGCTCTGAACTCTACAACCACCAGACACAGGGTGACTCAACTGTCCTTACATGCCAGGAATCAACAAATGACGATGACCACCCTATTCTACGCGAAGAAGTCGAAACAGCAATACGATCGCTGAAAGATGGAAAAGCTGCTGGAGTGGACAACATCCCAGCAGAACTGATCAGGCATGGAGGGGAGGCAGTGACTGACATCCTCTGGAAAATCTGCAACAAAATCTGGCAGACGGGAGAATGGCCGACACCTTGGACCCAGTCACTAATTATCACATTTTCCAAGAAAGGCAATTTACAACTATGCCAGAATTACAGAACGATCAGCCTTATCAGCCATGGTAGCAAAGTGATGCTGAAAGTCATTTTGAACAGACTGAAACCACAGGCAGAGGAGATCATTGCTGAAGAACAAGCGGGATTTCGCAGTGGTAGAAGCACAACAGAACAAATATTCAATCTCAGAGTCCTATGCGAAAAATACAGCCAACACCAACAGGACATCTACCACGTTTTTATCGACTTCAAAAAGGCATTTGACAGAGTATGGCATGAAGCACTGTGGGCCACCATGAGGAAGTACAACATGGGAAGGAAGCTTATTGACACCATCACACAGCTATACGCAAAAGCGAGCAGCGCAGTGCTTGTTGAGGGCACAGTGGGGGACTGGTTTCACACATCAGTTGGAGTTCGCCAGGGCTGTCTCCTCTCTCCAACCTTGTTCAACATCTTCCTTGAGCGCATTATGACGGATGCCCTTGAAAACCATCACGGTTCAGTCAGTATTGGAGGAAGGACAATCACCAACTTGAGATTTGCCGACGACATCGATGGGTTGGCTGGAAATGAAGACGAACTTGCCAACCTGGTGAAACACCTGGACGAGACATCATCCAGATATGGCATGGAGATCAGTGCCGAAAAGACAAAGTTGATGACAAACAGCACAAAACCAATAGAAAAGAAGATTACAGTCAGCGGGAGTGAGCTGGAAACCGTGGCTCAGTTCAAATATCTCGGAGCCATTATCAGTGAACAGGGATCGAAAACTGAAGTTCTTGCAAGAGCAGCACAGACAACAGCAGCACTAGCCAAGCTGAAGCCCATCTGGAGGGACAAAAACATCGCCCTCACTTCCAAACTGAAGCTAATGCACGCATTGGTCCTGTCAATCTTTCTCTACGCGTGCGAGTCATGGACACTAACAGCAGAACTGCAAAAGAAGATCCTGGCATTAGAAATGAGATGCTTTAGAAGAGTGCTTGGCATCTCATACAAAGACCACATTACCAATGAGGAAGTGCGAAGAACAATTTCACAGCATGTCAAAAACTATGAAAACCTTCTGACAACAGTAAGAAAAAGGAAACTTCGGTGGTATGGTCACGTGACAAGAACTAACGGACTATCAAAAACAATACTCCAAGGAACAGTTCAGGGAGGAAGAAAAAGAGGCAGACAGAGAAAAAGGTGGATGGACAATATTGACGAATGGACAGGAAAAAGCTTTGCCATGACCCAGACCCTTGCTCATGACAGACAGAGGTGGAGACAGACGGTGCGATGTTCATCCATGTGGAGCCCCCACGACCCTGGATAGGGTTAAGGGACAGGAAGAAGAAGAAGGAAGAAGAAGAATATTTTTATACTAACATTGTATCAATATGAAATGGGAGAAAACCGTCCACCAAGTTATGGATCAACAATGCTCACGAAAGCAACATTATTAAAGATGCACTGGAAATAGGAAATTAGATGTTCAGTAAAGAATGAACTGACAACAGATAGATTTGACAAACTGCTGATTGTAGATAATATTTATGTTCATCGCAAATCTAATGAGCTCCTCTCCACAAATATTAACATTGGAATATAGATAACAGAAATATGTCACAAAAATGCAAAATGGCGGATAATGTTAATGTAAGGGCGTCAAAGAATTAGGTTTTTGCTTTACTATCATAAATGACGATGCCAGATGCTAGTAGATAGGGTGAGGAAGTCAAAGAGTTAAACCAACCAGCACCTTAACAGATACAGCACACAGAGTATTATTGGGAAAACGAACCCACAAACAATGATGACACAGACACTACATAAGCAGTCATCGCTGAGTCTGTGTCATTAAAACTGCATGAGAAAGGATTAAAAGTTACGATAAAATCCTTCCAGGTACAATACACCTGTAAATATGTAAAGGAAAGTATATATTTCAAACAAGAATATTTAATTACATTACATAATCTGGAATGAAAATTATTTACAGAACATAGCAATAAAATGAATAAGCACAAATAACAAAATTAAACGAGAAGTAAAATTACGACATAAACGAACAAAAGGTAATCAAATCAAATCAATTGCAAAATGGAAAGAGGAAGGAGAAAACAAATATTTCTGAACATGCAAAAAACAAACAAACAAAAAACAAACAAGCAAACAAACAAACAAACAAACAAACCAAAAACAAAACAAAAACAACAACGAAGAACAACAAACATAGTATCAATCATAGATATTGGAGACCAAATACCGAAAACCCAAGAACAAGTCCGAAAGAAAAGAAAAACCTACTATCAAAAGTTTTATAAATAAGTCAGACACCTGTCTGAACTTACAAATATCAAAATTTATCGAAAAAGATTTCAATCTTACATTTTCTGTTACTGAAACGAGCTATTGTAAAAAGGGTCTATCCACAAAAGAGCTCACACACGCCCCCTTTGCAATAACCAATCACTCTCTCCCTGGCACTGATGGACTAGTCTTAGCATTCTACCCCCAGTTCTGTAAACAACATTAAAAGCCCTGTTCCGTAATTGCATTACAACATTAGTACAAAATGTATGACTGGCTCACACTCTAAAAAAGAAAGTGATATTCTATTATCAAAGGAAACTATCTGTACAGACATTTTTTTTAATTATAGGCCATATACATTAAAACGATCGCGGACTACACAGTTAAACAAAAATATGGAAATGATGTAGATGGAAACCATTTCACAAATCATAGCCAACTGATTTAACTAACACATACTAAAGCATATACAAAAAAAGATTTGCAAGCCACCTTTAAGAAGGAATCAAACAAATTTTAAAAGTGATTATCAACTGAGCTTTATGGAAGGAAGGACCGTTGCCACTTATTTAAGATTCATAGACGAACTACCTACATATCTCAGAAGAACGAATCAAGCAGGAATTAACAACAATGAATTTTACAAAAGCTTTTGACACACTATCAAAACCACACATTATAGAAATTCTCAATATTTGTGCAAATTTTATCGAGCTCATTGCAACAACAATATAAAACTCAGACAGTTGCATTCATAATGGACGGTAATTCTCAAAATAGTTCCCCACCAAACATTGGATACGACAAGAATGCTCGCTAAGTCCTCTTTTTTTGTAACAGTAGTAGATGTGTTAGATATTAACGATATAAAACTAATTCAACAAAATCAAATACCACATGATGATGAGAAAGCATACAAAAATACAAAATCAAACGGCACGCAGATTACACTCACAGTAAACAAAAAAGGCATTAATAAAAAAAAAATAGAGTCGAAATTGTGGAAAAGTTCTATTTCCAAGGATTAGAATTGAGCAAACTGAAATAAAAAAGTACTTGGCTTGGAATAGGAGACATGAGAATGGACACTCTATGAAATACCAAAGTAAATGCGCGAGGTAGGAGTTTATTTTGCAGGAGACAATGAAACATCCGTCATAATCAAAAACTGTTCAGATAACATCGAAACTATAATAAATGGAAACAGAAAAAATACGAAAAAACAATGAAAACGCGTATTTGATGCAACAAGACAAGACAGGCGCAAATATTTGGCCAACTGGCCTTTGTCAAGCGTATAATCACAAACAAACAAACACCCGGTACAAAAGTTAGGAGAAAAAGACTAAAACGTCCCTGCTGCTCCTTCCAGTGTGAGAAAATACACTAAGTGCTATAGAACCACGGAGCGAAATAACCCCAAATTCACAATTCACGGAAAAGTGATCCTGACCAACACACTACTTTCATTGCAGTTCTCTTACACTTTAAAGCCCTAAGTGTATCACAAACAACTTCAAATTTTACTTTTCATCAATAGTTGGTAACATAATGAACCTATGTTTATGGAAAACGAAATTTCAATAGTAAAAAGACATTAGAAATATAAATGTTTCAGTCTAAGAAATAGAAGGTGGTCTGGACATTATTGATACTGAATACCAGGTGGACAAGAATGGCGACAACAAAATGGCACAGAGTCATGACCTGAATGATATGGCCCTGTCCTCTCAGAGTGTAAGGCGTTAAGAACCAAATATCTGATTAGCGGAGGTTTCTCCAGATCTCACCACAATTTCTCACCATCGATATGTCTATGCCTATATCTACA
>JAPXFY010000021.1:9719617-9754617 GCA_030674185.1 Monoplex corrugatus | reverse complement strand
ATCAAAGAAGGTCAGACAGGTTTTATAGCAAATGGTTACATGGGAGACAATGCAACATTAATATATGATTTGATAGATCATTTAATTTTACACACCATACCAGGTTTGTTATTGTGTGTTGATTTGGAAAAGGCTTTGACTGACTTATTTAGGGGTTTATGCTCAAAATTCTTGAAAGCGTCTGACTTAAGAATTAATGTTTGTCGTTGGATTGAAACCTTCTATAAAAAACATAAAATCAGTTGTTATCATAAACAGCCAGTCTTTCTTGCTGGTTGATCAATTCTTCATGTCTTATCCAATCGAAAGTCTTGATATGATTTCAACAAAGCATAAACATAAATCCTTATTCAACTAGACTGATCAATCAAGGCCAGCTAAAGCAAGAAAAATGAGCGCTATAAAACTACATAAAATCACTGGCTATACGGTCCTGGACACGCTGCTGTAAAAAAAAACAAACAAAAAAAAACAAAAACAAAAAACCGCACACACACAAAATAAAGGATTTGCCCCAAAACACCATAACATTAATTATGCACCTTGGATAATCCGAGGTAGGTAGGCACTTAAAATTATACTTTCACGAACAAAATCTCGATCACTGATCGTCTTATTCAAAACAAAATAATAAGAGTAAGTGGTTGTAAACCCACAGTGAAAGGAAAAAGAATCATCACAAATCAGGCACACACAATGATACTGCCTGCGTGGACAGTCAACAAGCAAAGCCAGAACAAGATTGATGCAGCCGAAATGTGGTTTCTAAGAAGAATGTTGTGAGTTCCATGGACAGCAAAGAAAACAAACGAGACAGTCTTGATGGAGGTAGACACAAGAAGATCATTCATAAGGAAGATGAGGAAAAGACAGGCAACATTTGTAGGCCATTTTATGAGGAAAGGGGAATTGGAGCACCTGGTCACAACAGGAAAGCTGGAGGTAAAGAGAGTACCAGATAGACCCAGGGAGAAAATATTGGATAGGCTTGCAGAGTGGCTGAAGACAAAGAGGGTGAAAGAGGCGCTCGAGGCAACAAGGGATCAGAAACAGAAGGAAGGCCATGATCGCCAGTGCCTGTGGCAAGGCACTCGATGATGATGATGATATATAAATATATATAAAATATATATATAAAATTGTATAATACATTGAACTATACATTTCGCTGTGATCTCTCCTAGATTGTTGCAGCGACAGACTGATAGAAATGATCTATAAAAAAACTGCACAACGTAGAACTTCATGACCTTACAAATGCATGCGTCTTATTTGTAGGCTTATGCATTTACAATTTTGACTATTTTCTGTAACTTGACATCCGTAGCGTCAGTAAACTCGGAATTTATCCGTAACACGAAGACGTCATGCTAAAAATCTGAAACGATACTGATACAAAATAAAATGAGAATCAGGCATACCAAATCTTTTAGGTCACAAGGAAAGGTTGAAACGAAAATACGGCACTGATTTATATATAACCAGAGACCAGAAATGACAATTTTTATGCGTTCCAATATTAGGTAAGAACCACATCATTTATTTAAAATTGTCTTATTTTTGCTTCATTTTTTTTTAATTCCGTAGCTTTGAAGACTTAATTGTCGTGCTTTTGCCTGTTTGTACATTTCTGCTTGTCAATGATATGTCAGTGTTGGCCAGTACTGCTTGCACTTTCTACACACGTGGTTTTCTTTTGTTTTGTTTTTAGTACAACAGTGCTTAGTCTGACGAGAAATGATTGTTACGTTGAAGTGAAATATGAATATCGCCGATTTCTGTATAAACACACGTTTCTATTGTAATGTTTTTGTTGTTTAAAAGGTACAAAAAAGGATCGTTTGCATTTTTCTTTTTTTTTTCTTTTTTTTTCTTAAGATGCCCGTTAACAACCGCCCCCAACTCTTAACTCCTCCATCCTCCACCCCCACCAAAAAATAAAAGGAAATATGATATTGCCAGTCTTTTTGTCAGGGGAGATAATATTTCTAATAGAATACTATAATTGTCATAAGTCTGGGGTTCTTTTGATTGTTTGTTGATTTTTTTCACTGTATTCATGGTGTCTTGCAAGACTCTCTTTTGTCACGATTACGGTGCTGACGATACACTGATTTTGAGGTTGAAATTTGATTGTGTTCACATTCCTGATTTGTTCAGATATCTCCCTTGATTTTCTCCTGCATTTGAGTTACTGCGTTTAGCATATTCCTGCTCAATCCATGCTTCTTTGTCTCTTGTAAGTTTCAAATAAACAATTTGATATACTTTGGTCATGTGCCGTTGCATAGAAATGTTAGGGGTCAAAGATGAATCCTAGATTTCCCAAGGAATCGGAAAAGGAAATCGCGTGCATTGAGAGAGACTGGCTTGGAACAGGAACAACTTCTCAGTCTTACCATCATGAGGTTTAAATCAGTTGTCAACCATGCAGCTTTTAATATCATTTCTACATAATCGGAACGTGGAAATTGTTTCATTCAGTTCCTCTGGAGATGCTGATTTGTTTAGTTCTGTGGAGTAAGCAAAGAGTTGGTTGTCAACAAAGTATTTGGACATAGAAGGGTGGTGCACATTATTAACAGAAGAGGTCCAAGAACTGAACCTTGGGAAATCCAATATCGCAATGGAAGATAAAGGAACAAGAATCATTAACTGATACAAACCAGCTCCTAGGAGAGATCCTAGGAGAGATACAAGTGTGGGATCACATAAGCGAGGTGCACATTATACCGAACTTATTTTCCGACCGAGAAAGAACAGTCTAAATATCGATCGTACCAAATGCAGCAAAAAGATCAAGAAGTTGGGGGTTATCACCGTCAAGAGCAGTCAGAAGCCCTTAAAAACTCAATTGAGTACAGTTTTAGTGTGGTAAGCAAATAAAGAAGCTTACACAGATTAGTATATTGTAAATGTGAAAGAAGTGGAGAAATAAAGAAAAAACACTTTTTTCAAAAATCGTAGATAGGAACAAAAGATTGCAGAAGCTTGACGAATCCACATCATCAATAAACAATTTTTTGTCAGACTGTCATTTTTTTTATTAACTTATTGTACATAACCCATTGCAATTTTATATATAATCCAATGCAATTAAAATGTTAATTGTAAAGTTTAGCCACTTTACTGAATAAAGTATTTTCAGTTTAGTTAGTTCGTTTATTTTTCTCCTCCCTTTTCCAGCTGTCTTTCCTTTCTTGTTTTACAAGATTAGCTTTGAGCAAATATGCCCCTCTGCACTACTTCCAGCCTCCCTTCGTGTTTTTTTTTATCTGAAATTGCTTAAGTAAATATACACTAAGTCAATGACCACACACACACACACACACACACACACACACACACACACACACACACACACATACACACACAAACACAAGAACGCATGCACACATACACCACACACACACACACACACACACACACACACACACACACACACACACACACACACACACGCACTCAATACTCACGCACGAATGCACGCCACACACACACAAACAAAACACACACACACACACACACACACACACACACACACACACACACACACACACACACACACACACACACACACACACACACACACACACACACACACACACACACACACACTAATGCGGACTGATATCAAAGCAATGTCCAGGCACGACTTTTTACCGAAAGACTTTTTGGTGTTGACCGATGTCGTCAATATATCAAAATCTTTTGCAGTATCCATTGATGTCATAATTTTATCTAACCATTACGCAATATTGATTGACATAACACCTGAATACAAAACTATACATATGGTGCATGTAATACTAAAGGAAGCTTTGTCTTTTATGCAAATATAAGAACAAAGACTAAAATAAACAGAAATGACCTTTTTCATATTACATAATACAGAACACAACATAAACATCATATAAACCATGGAGAAAGATAAAGCTGTGAAAAAAAATCATTCAGGAGAATCGTGCCTGCATTTATTGTACGCAATAATGCAACCCTTGGCAGCGCTATTGTTTTACGGCCAAAAGCATACAACTCGTGCACAATGCTTTTACAAGTTGATAACGTCAGCTGACAACAACGTTTTGCATTATCTGTTGGCATCTGAGTTATGTCGATCATTTCTTCCCTTCTCTTTGCTTTTATCTGTTTCATTCATATTGACGTTTGTTTTCTATTTTATTTCTTTTTAGAATTTGTTTGCTTTGTACTTTTGTATTTGTTTTTTCCATTCACTTCTTTGTTTTGAGATATGTACTTATGCATGTGTAATGTCCGTATCTGTATATAATTGTATGCGCGTGTGAACGGGGATGAGTGTGTGTAAATGCAAAAAACAAACAAACAAACAAACAAACAAAGTCGAACTGTTTTTCTGTGTGTGTTTAAGAATTGTTTATAGATTTTCAAAGAAGTCCTTCATTTCAAACTTATTGTTTCCCTCTCATTAAATTTTAAAGATCACACACACACACCACACACACACACACACACACACACACACACACACACACACACACACACACGCACACACACACGACACACACACACACACACACACACGCATGCACGCACGCACGCACGCACAGGCACGCACGCATGCACGCATACACACAGCACACAAAAACACATACACACATAGACATACATACACGCACGGGCGCGCGGACACACGTACGCACGTACACACAGAGAGAAAGAGAGAGAAAGAGAGAGAGAGAGAAATACAGACAGACAGACGGACAGACAGACAGACAGACAGACAGAAAAAAGCTGGCATGTAGATAGCTAAATAGATAGATTGATAGACAGAAAGATAGATAGATGATAGATAGATAGATGAATAGATACATACATACATACATAGATGGATGGATAGATAGATAGATAGATAGATAAATAGATAGATAGATAGATAGATAGATAGATAGATAGATAGATAGATAGATAGATAGATAGATAGATAGATAGATAGATAGATAGATGATTTTTGTTATAAAACAATACTTTATTGTTTCATCTAGTTTCAGTTTCTCCCGTTCCGTACTTATTTATTGTTGATAATGACGTCCACAACGATTAACTGACTGTTTGATTTTTTTTTGTTCTTCAACGGTTAAGACGACTACACAGTGTAAATGCATATAATTTTGGTTACTTTTCCCTATCTGCCACAAATGAAACCTAGAGACAGACATGATTATATATACATATTAGATGTAAAACACGATTAAATTCAAAGTAGTAGTAATAGCAGCAACCGTGGCAATAGTGGTGGTAGTAGTGACACTAGTAAAAGTAGTATAGTAGTATTAGAGCAGCAACAGCAATGGCAATAGAGGTAGTAGTAGTGGCAGTAGCAATAATAATATCAGCAGCCACAACAGCAGCAATCACCTCACATCTCACCTCTCTCCCTCGCCAGTATCGGCGGTAGGAGCCACGATCGTCGTCATACGTCTTCTCCAGGTCACACAATTAAGATATCTGTGAGCGACCTCCTGGATCCTTAGACCACAGACTCCAGCGACATTGCTGAAATAGAAGGTGTGTGTGGCCGTACCTTTCTTCTCCTCGCCTCAACTTTCCCCTGTTGGACCGTTGATATCAAACCTGCTTTTTCGTGTTTCTGATCGTCTGGCCTACGCGTTTAAGCTGCAATCATCATCATCATCATCAGGTGCCCTGCCGCATGGCGTTGGCGACCATGGACTTCCAACCATCTCTATCTCTCATTGCCCCTAGCATCTCCCTCACCCTCCTCATCCCCAGCCACTCTGCAAGTCCGTCCAGCATTCTCTCCCTGGGTCTACCTGGTGCTCTCTTTCCCTCTCTTTCCTATTGTGACCAGGTGCTCCAAATCCCCCTTCCTCATAAAATGGCCTATAAATGTTGCCTGTCTTTTCCTAATCTTCCTTATGAGTGATCTACTTGTGTCTGCATCCATCAAGACTGTCTCGTTTGTTTTCTTTGCTGTCCATGGAACTCTCATCATTCTTCTGAGAAATCACATCTCGGCTGCCTAATCTTGCTCTGGCTTTGTTTGTTGACTGTCCACGCCTCGCATCCGTACAACAGGACTCTCTTTCTGATGTTAATTGATAGGAATTTGTTGGTAAGAATGCTTGTCATCTTCTTGAATGCTGTTTTGGTTTGGCCGATTCTGCCAGCTATTTCCGATGTGCATCTGCCGTCTGATGAAATGACCGTTCCCAGGTATTTGAAGTTATTAACCTGTTAAGCTGCAATAGTAGTAGAAAAAAGTAGTAATGGTAGTAGTAGCGGCGATAATGATAAAGTGATAGTGATTAAAACATTAGAGCGAAAGCTGAACGGAAAATCTGCTCACTCACTTCGCAAAACATAAAATGGGAAGGCCAAATTTCTCCCCTGTTCTCTCCATACAGTTTCATCCTTTCCAGACAACAGTAAAATGAAGTTTGGTAACTAGCTGTGATTTCACTGCTTTTCTGAAGCCCTGGATTCTTGAAAACATTTCATCAATCCAGGCTTTCCTTTAGCAGAGGAAACATCTCAGACGCAAAGTCAGAAGGAGAATTTGAATGGTTCGCTCTTGAAGATAGGTCACAGTGGCCTAGGCTTTATGGGCACGTGGGATTTCATGTAGAAGAAGCGTTTTGCTGGCACCAACATTCAGACGATGCTGATTGAT
Source organism: Monoplex corrugatus (assembly GCA_030674185.1). Lineage (NCBI taxonomy): Eukaryota > Metazoa > Mollusca > Gastropoda > Littorinimorpha > Ranellidae > Monoplex > Monoplex corrugatus. The sequence continues at coordinate 9,747,944 of JAPXFY010000021.1, read as the reverse complement.
GAACTGTACAACTTTGAGCAAAACGCTTTCTACATGATATCTAGCCGTAAAAGTTAGAGTTTTTGGCAACATATTGGATTCTGTGGTTTCATGGGAGTAAAAGGAAATAGAGAAGTGTCTCTTCTAGTTCTGAAAACCAAGTCTAATAAGTATTTCGTCATTAGCGCCCAGCCAGATTTGAGTGGACCGTTTGTTCGGAATGCTGCAGAAGAAGCTCCACGTTATGTCACCCATGTTCACGTTACGTATTGTCTGGCTCAATATTTCAAGCAGAAGCTTAGAACTCTGAACCCCTTTGTATTTTTACGATACTTTCTGATCTATACTACACTATCACATTTATGACTCTCAGCTTTTTATGTGAAACTGCTAGACTACTCACACTGATTAGATGACGTCTTCAACTTTTGACCATGTGTCTATACTTCATCATTACACACTCACTGTTTTAGACTCATACTTCAATTTTGAATTGTAATACGATACATCTAATGCTTACATTTGACTAGTCATACTTCAACTTACAGTCACATTAATGACGTCATACAATTTTTGAAATGCTCTATGATAGGATCTATACTTCACATTACATCACATTTAATACGTCATACAATTTTGACATGATGTCTACATTACAATTTAATACATCAATATATTTATAAGTATTATTAAAAATTCTATGATAGGATCTACATTTTTCACACTTACAATCACATTTTAATGAGTCATACAATTTATGAGATGCTTTTAAACTGGATGTGCATCACTATAACTTTGTGTACATCAGTAGCTCATAGATTGTTGTTATTTCATCATAAATTTTAAAAAGAAGTATTTTCTATGAACAGTTCAAAAATGACAGACCAACTGACAAGACTTTTGGATCAGCCTTCGTATAAAACTGAAAGTACATGTAGTTCTAGGTGAAAAAAGGACTGACACCATTCAGAACTGACACTGGTGAATGAGTGACATTTAGAAAGATTGTCTGTAAAAGTAGATTGATAGTGAGGAATGAACGTTTTGTTCACATCAGATGTTCTGCTTTGGTCACTTCCTTCATTGGTTGTCTTCAGCCTGTTCTTTTTTACAGCTGGAATCTCTCTCTCTCTCTCTCTCTCTCTCTCTCTCTCTCTCTCTCTCTCTCTCTCTCTCTCTCTCTGTCCCTCTTCCTCTCTCTCTGTAGGTGTGTGTGTGAGCGTTTGTATGTGTGTGTGTGTGTGTGTGTGTGTGTGTGTGTGTTGTTGTTATGTGTGCTTGTATGTATGTGTGTGCGCGCGCACGTGTGTGGTGCGTGTGTGTGTGTGTAAATGTGAATGGGGGGAGGCTATGATTGCTTTTGTAAACTTTGTAATTATTGGTAGTGTGTGTTCGATTTTCACATCGTTGTTGCATGATTACATAGAAGTCACTTATTTATTATGAATCATTTCAGTGCTTCTTGAACTAGTATCATATATCTCACAATTCATATGTTATTATAGATCACCTCACAAGTTTCCTTCCGGAAGGTTTTTCCGATTGTCAATGCCTGATACGAGGGTGAGTCAAAAAGTAATGCCTTTTCATTTATATCAGACGACGTTTTTGATACAATTACCTGAAATGTTGCTCACTTACAAATGATTATAACGGTTATGGACTGAAATATTTTGTTTGGTATGTTTCTGGTTCGTAGACACGTGAGGAAAATTCAAAATGGCTGCAACCTTAGAGCTGCGTCAAAAACAAAGAGCAGTGATTGAATTCCTTGTTGCTGGGGGGAAACCACTGTGAACATTCACGGACGATTACAGAATGTGTATAAGGAGAATACTTTCGATTAGAGCAATGTTCACAGGTGGGTCTGTCGTCTGAATGATGAAAAGGTGGGAACTGCGATCGTAGCTGACAAACCCCGTTCTGGCCGTCCGTCCACTTCTGTGAATCTTGCCAATAAACAAAAGCAGACGCTCTGATTAGAGAAGATAGGCGCATAATTCTTGGAGCGTTGACAGAAAACCGTGATGTGAGCCATGGAAGTGCTTATAACATTGTTGAATCACTTGGATTTTCAAATGTGTGTGCCCGTTGGGTACTGAGAGAGCTGACTACTGAACACAAGACTGACAAGTTCAACGCCTGCACTGAACTTCTTGAACAAAGTCAAAGAGACAACACTTTCTTTGGAGGGCTCGTTACCGGTGATAAAACATGGATTCACCATTATGAACCAGAATCAAAGAGGCAGTCAATGGAACGGCGCTACCCTACGTCACCAAAACCGAAAAAGTTCAAGACGGAAAAGTCAGCTGGAAAAATCGTGACAATGTCTTTTGGGATGCTCAAGGTGTCATTCTGGTTGATTTCTTGCCAAAAGGAGAAACAATAAACTCTGAGGCATACATTAACACCCTGACGAGGCTCAAAGCAAGAATCCGACGAGTGAGACCCAACTTGAAATTCGATATATGTCCTCCTTCTGCATGACAATGCTCGACCACACACAAGCATCAGGACAAGGGAGACAATCGCCTCATTCCGGTGGACAACTTTACCGTATCCTCCATACTCACCAGACTTAGTGCCTTCAGACTATCATCTCTTCGGTATCATGAAAGAGGGTTTGAGAGGCAAACATTATGCCACTGACGAGGAATTAAAAACTTCAGTGAAAGCGTGGCTCCAAGCACAGTCAACAGAATTTTACGAGGCAGGGATACATGCCCTCATTCGAAGATGGAACATTACTATTGAGAGAAACGGTGACTATGTTGGAAAGTAGGGATGTGATCCCCAGAGGACCAGCTTCATTTTGATGTATGATACATGTTCCTGTGTCGGTAATTGTTCCTGTACTCACCCTCGTACATTTACCTAAAAATCAGCTGATAGAAACGAAAGCATTAAAACAACAACAACAAAAACAACAACAGCAACAATGTTAACCAGACTGGCACATTACTGATTTCTCTATAATGCTGATAGTCACAGGTGATAAATCTCAGTAAGTACTCTGTTGTTGTTACTTCTTCGTGCGTGCGTGCGTGCGTGCGTGCGGTGCGTGCGTGCATGCGTGCGTGCGTGTGGTGTGTGTGTGTGTGCGACAGAGAGAGAGAGAGAGATAATGTGAGAGCAAGAGTGAAAAGAGAGAGAGAGAGAGAGAGATGAGAGAGAGAGAGATAAAGAGAGAGGGAAAGAGAAAGAGGGAACGAGAGAGAGAGAGGGGAGGGAGCCAGACAGACAGATAACATACAGACAGAGAGCAGAAAGTACACAACATTCCCCACATGTTTTTTTAATGAAGCAACTAAAGTAGGCTGATGCCAGAAATTAGAAAAACTTTTTACTTTAGTTTTTTTTTACATTTATTTCCCCTATGCCATAAGATGTCGCCTGGAGGTGCAGGCGTCTGTCTACAGCGAGGTTGGAGGCTTTGGTAAACGACGTGTTGTACGTGCCCAATGTTTCTATCATCCCTCTGACTCTGAAGCCGGGATGTCTGGAGTTGCATGTGTGCCGAACTGGCTGGTTGGGGTTGGGGGTGGGGGGTAGGGGGCGTCCTTGTCACATGTCCACACAACACTTTATTTGCTGTCTGTCTGTGTTTTTCAGGAAAGATGTTGCCCCTACCGTTTCCAGGAATATCTCATCTCTGACCATATCTCACAGAGATTTGTTAGCTGCTCTCTCCTGAGACTTTTCATCTTGCAGGCCACAATTTCCTTTTGAATGGTTTTGTGGTGAGTAACCATATCTGGCACTTGTATGTGAGAGTAAGGATGAAAATGGCCTGATTAGTTTTTTTGTTGTTGTTCTTTTTGGTGTTCAAAGGGATGCTTGGATTCTGAAAAAGAGATGCGAAGTGTTAGCTAATAGCATTTGATTTCTTGCAGTTTGTTTCGAGTCCTCTTTCCAGTTTTCCATTTCCAGTAAAATGCTACCCATTATTTGAATTCTGATGTTTGTTTTAACTGAGTTCCATCTGTATTTATGTGCAACTTTCCTGGTGTTCTGCCAACTGTCATTACGTCTGTCTTTCTGGTGCTAATTCTTATACTATATTTTTGTAGCATGTATTCAGCTGGTTTGGATGACATTGGGTCTGGGTTTTGCTGTTGTTCATCGTGGCATGATCAACAGCGAATAACAACTCTTTTGGGGCTTCTGGATCTGGATCTGCTGTTCTGGTAATGCGTTCCATGTAAATGATAAAGAGCAAAGGAGTGAGTATGTAACCTTATCTGACCCCGGATGTCTCTAGCAACCATTTTGAGAGCCTATTTTAGTTACGTATTGCACTCTTGCTACTGATATGCATGGCTTTCACGTTATCTAGCAATTGTCTTTGATGCCACATTGCACTAGAACCTCCCTTGGTTCGTTTTGGTTGACTCTGTCAAAGGCCTTTTGTTGGTTGACAAATACAAGACAGATTGCTTGGTCATACTCAACAGCTTTTTCGCATAACTGGCGAAGTGCAAAAATAGCGTCAGTGCACCATTTGCATTTCTTGAAGCCAAACTGTGCATCACCGAGGTTACACCCTACTTTGGCCCTGATTCGCTGCTCTAGGGTCTTGGCATAAATTTTCCCAACTTGGCTTAGAAGTGATATGCCTCGATAGGTGTTACAGCCTCTCTTCCTGCCCTTCTTTTTCCATAATGCCGCAACAACTGCAATGTGCCAGTCTCCAGGTACCGTCCACTCTTCCCACGCCTTCTGGAAGATTCTTGTTAACCACTTAACTTTGCTGTTGCGTGCTCCTTCTCTATGTATGTTAATCTGTATAATATAACATAAGTACTGTCACTGGGCATTTAAATCAGTTAGATCAAACTATACATTGATTCACATTCATGTTTTATTTCCAGTGAAACGTTCTAGATGATCGTGTAATCATAATTATTCCTAACCATAAAACTGCCTGCCTTATCTGTAGTGCCTCAAATGGCCTTGATTTATCGGATGACTGAAGGTCCTTCGTCAATACAAGCATGACTGTTTGTTTTGGTACATGGGATTGTGTACATGTTATTATGACCGTCTAATATCACTCATAGTGAAAAAGACGTTAAATCAAAGAACGAACGCTATTATGTGAGCGGTTTGTCCTCCGTAGCTGTATACGCTATCATTTAACATTGTTATCCATGTAGTGTAGTCCTACTATAGGTTCCCATCCCCCACGACCCCAAGTTCAACAGGACCTGGTTTTCTGAGTTGCATAGAGTCATGATGTAATATGTTAATCAGTTTAAAGATTGGTGTCTTGCAGAAACATGATATGCTACAGTCTCTCAATTTAGCTTGGGATCATGGGTACTAGCTCCCTAGTTACCCTTGTTTGTAGATATCACCTTCTCAAGCAACAGGGATGGGGAGAGCATTTGAGTCTTGTGATGGCGTGGCAGTTCTGTAAACCTGTATGCTGATGAGCATTGTTGCTGGGGTGTATGTGTGCCAGAATGTGATTATATGATATGTGTATGTGTGTGTGTGTGTGTGGTGTGTGTGTGTGTGTGTGTGTGTGTGTGTGTGTGTGTGTGTGTGTGTGAGTGTGTGCATGCAAGCATGTATGTATATGCACAGAAAAGTGCGTGCATTTTAAATTACCTATGTTTGATTAAGGAAAGACACACAAATACATAAACACTACTAATTATATCAACTCCTCCACTTTTTATTAGGCTATATGGCTATGCAAAGAATGACACCAGTCAGGCACATCATACACTAATTTCAAGGTTCATAGTGCATACTGATGCATGTAATGTGAAATTGTATCAATAAGTGCGCATCATGCAGAGACGTTCTTCACACCCAGCCGTTTCAACAGTCGTGATCTCTGTTTGTGTCTTTGCTGTTCACGGACATAGCCATACAAGTAGAGAAGGGGGTGGAGGGCTGATTTAAGTGGTAACCCCATCACTGCCGTCCCGTCCCACACACCTCTAGAAATGTGAAAACCTGTCAGGATCAGTAGAGCACACACAAAAGACCCACAATGTAAACAGCACGTCCAACACGATCATCGGTGATACTTGTCTGGTACAACCAGGTCAGGCGACTGGCTCTTTCCTGTTTTCAACAGCCACACAATGTTGTTGCGTTGGTGAACGACTCTGAAAATGTACATCTGGCCCAGAACGCTGATGACACTTAAAGTCAAAATAATGGAGACGAAACAAGCTAGTGTGTAAGAGTGATTTAAGGAGCGTTCCCACAGTGCCACCAGTGGCTGACAGAGCCCTGTCTGGCTGTACACTTGTGGTCTCCACGTGCCTGGCATGAGAGGGACTGTTGCTAGAATTAGTCCTCCAACCCACAGCACCATGCAGACAACGTGGGCAGAGAGCGGGGAGGCATGGGATGGTAGGTGAGAAAACAACACCAGACAATGATCTAGTGTCAGCAGACAGGTGAGGAAGGCTGACACGTTTGTGGACAAGACAAAGAGAACTCCAGACAGCTGACAGGTAGCACTGCGTCTCCAGGTGGTGTCTTTCCACAGGTAAGTATTCTGGTACACGTGGTCTGTCAGTGTCACTATGGTCAGGTATAGTCCCATCAGGACATCACAGCATGCCTGGTAAACCATCATCACCCCCACACTGCCCTGCTGTCTGACTTTACTGACAGCCAGATGACCAATAAGGCTTATGGTGTCACATAGCAGGATAGAAAGGTCAAAATGAAGAACATTGCTCTGTACAGTGAGGACCCCAACAGTGATTTGCAGGAAGACACAAGTCCTGTGGGTCCATGGCAGTGGTTGATGTTAAAAGTCGCTGGAAGGACTTCAGAACAACAAAGTTTATAATTGTCTACATGCAGAGTTTGAATCTTGCTCAGTCCCTTAAAGACATGTCTTGGAAAATGATGGAAAGGACAACCACGCAAGTCCAAGACACGGAGCATACCCAGGATCTGAAATCCTGACCCAGTCACTCGCTCTATTGTACTGGAAGACAGATTCAAGGTCTCCAGCGAGGAGAATGCGTTCAGCACTGTGGAGTTGAACTCTCTGATCATCACACCTGAAAGATCCAAATTTTCAAGGAATCCATGACAGGAGATCCCAACGTCTGTGACGTGAACACTGAGGTCAGGGGATTACCAGACAGATAAAGATGGGAGAGGTGTGAGGATCTATACAGCTGCTCTGTGGTGATGTGAGAGATCAGGTTATCACTCAGGTCCAGACTGACCAGGTTCAGCAAATACAGCGTTCTTATACGAACAATACCACAGTGGGTCAGACCAAGGTGAATCAACATAGTGTTGTGTCTCACGTCAGAAAGTTTCATCCCACTGCCACCAGCATCCAGGAATCGCATCTCCAGGAAGGACTGAGCGTTGAAAGGTTTGTGGCAGAAGAAAGCCAGGCCATAGCACGTACAGTGACGTGGACACTTCATTGCACACAGCAGCTCATCATCCCTTTGTGGACAGTGAAAGATGCCATCACACAGGTGGAAGGGATGAAGGCACATCTTGGAATAACGACAGCGGTAGTGTCCAGTACAGACATAGTCATCACACCCCTCTTCGTCCTCCTTCCCACCACAGTCGTTGATATCATTACAACGCATGAAGACAGGCAGACAGTAGCCATGACCTGGACACTGGAAGTAGTTGGATGGACATGTCAAGTGGTCATAGAGGCCTGTAGGCTGTGCTGGACGAAAGATATCAAAGCGATAGCCAACGAATCTTTGTGAACAGCCCACCTGAAAATGTCAACAACAGTGTTGGTGGTCTGTCTTTCACGTGCTATCATGTTGCATTGTATTATAAAATATGTATGTGTTGCTTAATGTTACTTGCGTTGTCTTGCGTTATGTTGTATTACATTGCTTGGTGCTGTGCTTTGGAATATATAACCTTCGACTGCATCTCTTTGGTTTGAAATATATTGAATTTCACTGCATTGCTTTGCTTTTAATAACAGTGTTCTTCATTGGGCTGCATTTCATTCCACTGCATTGCATTGCTCAGAGAAATACATTGCACTCCACTGCATTGTTTTACTCCCAAAACTACATAGCATTCTATTGCCTTGCTTAGCTTTACAATACACTGTACTCCACTACACTGCCTTGCTTCATAATCCACTGCACTTAAATGCATTGCTCTGCTGGAAACTGCATTTCTTTGCATTGCTTCGCTTTGAAAATCATTGCTTTCAATTGCATTCCTTTGCTTTGATTTTCATTGCTCCCTTTTGCATTGTCTTCATTTGGACTTCATCGCACTCTATTGCATTGCTCTGCTTTGAATGACCATCTACTTCCATTACATTCCAAAATGTGTCTTCAAAGTGAGTCATACTCCATTCCCATACTTTGAATTAAAATGCATTGCAATCTATTGCGTTAGAGTGCAATGCATTTCCCTCTGTTGCTTCATATTCCATTGCTTTGCTTTGTTCTGAATTGAATGTTGTTGTTGTTTTGTATTGCAGTGCAATGAATTGCACTCTAATACAATACATTACACAATGTTATAAACTTCTTTACATGGCATAAAACGCAGAGGGCTAACAAGTCCATTTATCAATAAACGACCAAGAGTTGGTGGGAAGAATTGGTTTCCTTCAACGTTTTCAGTTGGTTGGAAATTTTCGTGCAAGACTCAAACGTATTTCAGAGTCAGGCATGGCTATCTTCCAGGTACATATTGCCCCCTCCCCAGTTGCAGACAGCAGCGCTGTCACTTGGCAAGCCTGTTCTGTAGCTATGGGAGGATGGAACACTGCGTCTGCCTCATGCCTACAGTGGACGACGATCATCTCATAACAGCCTGCGTAAAAGTCTTAGCAACATACATACATACATACATACATACATGCATACATACATACATACATACATACATGCATACATACATACACACATACATACATACATACATACATACATGCATACATACATACACACGTACATACATTATATATATATATATATATATATATATATATGTGTGTGTGTGTGTGTGTGTGTGTGTGTGTGTGTGTGTGTGTGTGTGTGTGTGTGTGTGTGTGTGTGTGTTGCCACATGGTGTTGGCGATCAACGCCCTCCATATGAATCTATTATTTATCACTGCAAGTGCATCTCCCACCCTCTAAGTCTTCATCCACTGCGCAAATCCATCCAATAGTTTCTTCCTGGGTTTAACTGCTCTTTTTCCCTCCAATTTTCCTGTTGTGGCTAGGCACTGTACTTCCTCTTGCCTCATAAAATGTCCCATAAAAGTTGTTTGACTTTTCTTAATCCTCTTCATTTATGTTCTTTTGTGTTTGCCTACTCCAAGACTGTCCCATTTGTTTGTCTCTCTCTCTCTCTCTCTCTCCTCTCTCTCTCTCTCTCTCTCTCTCTCTCTCTCTCTCTCTCTCTCTCTCTCTCTCCCCTCTCTCTCTCTCCATATATCCATATGCATGTATATATATGCATATGTATATAAATACACATTGAGTACGAGTACTTAGAGATGGAAATTCTTAATATATATATGTATATATATATATATATATATATATATATTATATATATATATATATATAATATATATATATTATATATTCTTATATATACATATATAAATATATATATATATATGTACATATGTATGTATGTATGTATGTATGTATATATGTATTTGAATGAAGGGTTAACCTCAAAAACAAAGAGTAAATATCATCATTGGAATATTTTAATGAACGACACACGTCGTCACTTTCCATGCCGGATCCACTTGTATATACACGTGGCCAGAAAAGGCAGGCATTACCTTGTAAACGAAGACGAGGTGACTTTCCTCAAATATAGGACCAAGTTTCCTCTAATTCATATGAATGAACGTCACGGTAAACTCCACTGGACTAAAAGCATGTACTTTTTCAGTGAAACCCAGGTGTCCTTACTCTCAATGCAGGGTTGATATGGCTATGAAATGTAAAAGAAAGCCAGATATCACTATTTTCAATGTCTTGGTAATGTATGTGAACAGACACCAAGTATAATTACTTTGAACAGAGGATTACCCCTTTTAATGAAACCTGTGTGTTGTTATCTTGAATGGTGTGTCCATTTCTATATACATATATGAAGGAAGGACAAGAGTCATTACCTCCATTGCAGGGTCCACATGCGGATAGTCCATATGGATAAAGCCCATGTGACCATAACCATCAGCGATCAATGTTCTTGGAGGTGGAGGCCTGCTGATATACAAGTATTTTCGTAGTATTGACTTTCTACAGACGTTCAGGAAATCCTGGCAAAGGGCCTCGTCTTCTCCATTCACACAGTCATGTCTGCCATCACACCACCCACTGACTGCAAAACACTGAACCATACACAGCATACACTTTCAACTCATGACACAGCACCATACGCAACATACTCTGTATCATTACAACACCACTACATACACCGATAACTCTTACACCACTGCACCATACACACTACATGAAACTCTTACACACACTGCATGACCATACACAACATACACTGATAACTCATTTCACACAATGCACTATACACAACATACACTGATAACTCATTACGCACACTGCACCATACACAACATACACTGATAACTCGTTACACACACAGCACCATACACAACATACACTGATAACTCATTAGACACACTGCACCATGCACAACATACATTGATAACTCATTACACACACTGCACCATACACAACATACACTGATAACTCATTACGCACACTGCACCATACACAACATACACTGATAACTCGTTACACACACTGCACCATACACAACATACACTGATAACTCGTTACACACACTGCACCATATACAACATACACTGATAACTCGTTACACACACTGCACCATACACAACATACACTGATAACTCGTTACACACACTGCACCATACACAACATGCATTGACGATCTTTACTTGGCAAATATTGTCCTGCACATAGCACGTCACTGATAAACTTTTTATGTTAAATATTGCATAATAATATTTGTTGCTTTCCATCGGTTTGTTTACGGTCTCTCCGCTAGCCTTTGTCGTTCCCACCACAACCTACAAGACAGTAGGGCGATTTCTTTTTCAGGGTTAACTCCTTTAGCCTTATTCTCTCCCGAGATGTCCACAAGGCAGTGGAGCTATATACCCATAGCTTGGGGGTCTGGTTCGTGGGCACCAGGGCATATCCACACGCTGGTGGGCTGGTGTGCCGCACGTCTGGGGGCCAGACCTCCTCTGAGTCTCTCGAGATTTAGCCTGAGTCCGTGAGGTGCTTCAGTTACCGCATGTCACCACGAGGAGTCATAACGTAGGGCTTGCTGATGAAGAGGCTATGTATTGACAGAGAGAGACTTAAGCATTCTGCTCTTCCTCTTGCATAGCTGCAAGCAGCAGGGTAGCCAGCGGTGCAGGCTGAAAGTGAGAGGTGACAAGCGCGCAGTCACTAGCCAACACACTATACACATCACATCTGCCTTTTGACACACACATGCATGCACATTATAATCATCACGATTTTTTTCTTTCATCCCTACAAGACTGTGATACACGAGAACATAAAACTGCCGAAGTTTTACTGAAAATAATTCCATCAAAACTGCTGAACTTTCACGAAAACACCTCATCACATTACGGAAAGACAAAAAGGCATACTGAGGGAAAAGACATACATGTAAACAGGTACAAATCGCTTAGAAATGGATAGGTCAGGTGGTCAGACATACCAACAAACCAGTTTTAAAAGGTGGTAATACACACAAATAGATAAATAGACAGACAAATAAGGAGACAAACAAACAGGACCAACCTCATGTGTGCGGCCACACTGCGCTGTCTGCTTCCCGGAGCAGATGAAGTCATCTGTATGTCTAGCTGTGAAGACACAGAAGGCCTCGTCAGTGCCCTGCCAACAGTCTGATCGATGGTCACACACCAAAGTGTAGGGCACAGTCTGCCCATCCTGCCCGCACTCAAAGGAAGGAGGGTGGGGGTCAACTGGAGCAGAGCACAGGAATCCTCCCTCTTCCTTCCACTCACCCCCATGTCTGGGCTGAAGCCAGCAGTCACTCTTTTCATCACAGGCCAGAAATGTGTGGGTCAGATGTCCTTTTGGACACGTGATCAGATCCTGCTGGTTGCCAAACGTGTCGTTTTGAAGTGAAATATTGGCAATGCTTATTCTTTCGACCACTTTTTTCATAGGTAGGTTGACCGTATCCTCATATTTGCACAGGTAGCCTGCTTCCAATTTTTCTTTACATGATATCAGCATGATTAGTGTGTTACGTGGAGGTTTAATTATTCCACAGAGAGGTTTCTGTATGTTCATTGCCAGCATTCGGGTAAGATGATATCCCACAGTGGAATCTTCCAGGAATATTTCATTCTGATACCTAAAGAAATACACAAAAAGCCTGTCTGATGGAAGTGATGATCCAGCGTAACCTAGCACTACATTATTTTTATCTGTCTACATTAGGATATTTCCTAGCACTACATTATTTGTATCTGTAACCATTAGGATATTTCCTAGTGCTACATTGTTTTATCTGTAACCATTAGGATATTTTCTAGTGCTACATTATTTTTATGTCACCATTAGGATATTTCCTAGTGCTACATTATTTTTGAACTGCCACTATTAGGACATTTCCTAGAGCTACATTATTGAACTGATCCAATAAATATGACTTTCCTAGCACTTCATTATTATTTGAACTGATCCATTAGATAGGACATTTCCTAGTGCTACATTATTTTTGATTATTTGAACTGATCCATTAGATATGATATTTCCTAGCGCTACATTATTATTTGAACTGATCCATTAGATAGGACATTTCCTAGCACTACATTATTATTTGAACTGATCCATTAGATAGGACATTTCCTAGCGATACATTATTATTTGAACTGATCCATTAGATAGGACATTTCCTAGTGCTACATCATTATTTGAACTGATCCATTAGATAGGATATTTCCTAGGCACTCATTATTTGAACTGATCCATTAGATAGGATATTTCCTAGCACTACATTATTTGAACTGACCTTAGATAGGATATTTCCTAGTGCTACTCATTATTTGAACTGATCCATTAGATAGGACATTTTCTAGTGCTACATTATTATTTGAACTGATCCATTAGATAAGATACTTCCTATAGCTACAGTATTTTTGAACTGCCACCATTAGGACATTTCCTAGCACTACATTATTTTTGAACTGCCTCTGTTAGGTAGGACATTTCCTAGCACTACATTACTTTTGAACTGCCACCATCAGGTAGGACAGTTCCATTTTTGTGGCGCAGAACCATCCAAACAATTGCCAGTTATGTTCCATGGACAGCAAAGAAAACAGACGAGACAGTCTTGATGGAGGCAGACACAAGTAGATCACTCATAAAGAAGATTAGGAAAAGACAGGCAACATTTATAGGCCATTTTGTGAGGAAGGGGGATTTGGAGCACTCGGTCACAACGGGAAAGCTGGAGGGAAAGAGAGCACATGGTAGACCCAGAGAGAAAATGCTGGACGGACTTGCAGAGTGGTTGGGGACGAAGGGGTGGGAGAGATGCTATGAGATAGAGACAGAAGGAAGTCCATGATCGCCAACGCCATGCGGCAGGGCACCTGATGATGATGATCTGATTCTGTTAAATTAGTGAACAGAAATGGAACGATTATCAGAAATGTCGTCATGGCTTTAGGCTGAGAGTATTTTTGTGCATGAGTGAACGCCGGCTTTTTATGTATGTGTGTGTGTGTGTGTGTGTGTGTGTGTGTGTGTGTGTGTGTGTGTGTGTGTGTGTGTGTGTGTGTGCGTGCGTGTGTGTGTGTGTGTGTGTGCGCGCGCGTGTGTGTGTGTGTGTGTGTGTGTGTGTCTGGCTGTCTGTCTGTCTGTGCATTTGATGTTTGTCTGTCTGCCTCTCTATCTGTGTGCATGTTTATAACTGTGTGTCTGTGTATGAATGCAGAGTGTGTGTCTGTGATTGCTATTTCTGTGTGAGAGGAAAATAATACAGGTGTGAGTGTTGATTGCATGTATTTCAAACACATTTCTCAGGTTTCAAATTACTTCCGATCAAAGTTCATAGTGATATTTCAATATAAAGCATAAGTATCTCTCTCTCTCTCTCTCTCTCTCTCTCTCTCTCTCTCTCTCTCTCTCTCTCTCTCTCTCTCTCTCTGTGTGTGTGTCTGCATCTCTTTCTGTCTCTGTCCCTCCTTTGCCTCCCAGTACGTCATCTGCCTTTTTGGCTGTTTTAGAACGTAGCACCTGGAAAGGTGTGGAGAAGAACTCAGAATGTAATACCTGGAAAAGGTGTGGAGAAGAACAGAGACAGAGACAGAAAGAGACAGAAGAGACGTTTTATATATATATATATATATATATGTGTGTGTGTGTGTGTGTGTGTGTGTGTGTGTGTGTGTGTGTGTGTGTGTGTGTGTGTGTGTGTGTGTGTGTGTGTGTGTGTGTGTGTGTGTGTATCAGGATAGACACAACAACATACTTACATGTATGGCATATCAGGATGGGCTGACTGACGCCAACGTAGAAGGAGAATTGCCTGTGTCTGTTCCACACATTGTCCATCACCATGGTCATCTCTTCCTGTGTCTTGAAACTGGCCAGCTGAGCTCCCACGGCCTGGCACCCCTCCTTTGCCTCCCAGTACGTCATCTGCCTTTTTGGCTGTTTTAGAACGTAGCACCTGGAAAGGTGTGGAGAAGAACTCAGAATGTAATACCTGGAAAAGGTGTGGAGAAGAACTCAGAATATCATCATCATCATCAGGTGCCCTGCCGCATGGCGTTGGCGACCATGGACTTCCATCCATCTCTATCTCTCGTTGCTCCTAGCATCTCCCCCACCTCCTCATCCCCAGCCACTCTGCAAGTTCGTCAAGCATTCTCTCCCTGGGTCTACCTGGTGCTCTTTTTCCCTCCAGCTTTCCCATTGTGACCAGGTGCTCCAAATCCCCCTTCCTCATAAAATAGCCTATAAATGTTGCCTTTTTTTTTGCTAATCTTCCTTATGAGTGATCTACTTGTGTCTGTCTCCATCAAGACTGTCTCGTTTGTTTTCTTTGCTGTCCATGGAACTCTCAACATTCTTTTTAGAAACCACATCTCGGCTGCCTCAATCTTGCTCTGGATTTGCTTGCTGACTGTCCACGCCTCGCATCCGTACAACAGTATTGGTTCTATATAACATTCAAGGACTCTCTTCCTGATGATAGGCATTTGTTGGTAAGAATGCTTGTCATCTTCTTGAATGCTGTTTTGGCTTGGCCAGAATATAGACCTGAAGAAGAAGTGAAGAAGATACGAAATTTATGACAAATGGCAAGACCATGCAGAAGAACTTCAAACAGACTGCATGGGGAGAAACTGAGAACCTGAGAACTCAGAACAGATATTGTGTGTTATAAAGTCTCACAATAGATATATAACACACATATTGCTTTAATAATTTGTCACAATAGTTAGAGTCATCATCGGTTAATATTTTACATTGGTACAGACACACACACACGTACACACATACATACATACATACACACACGCCCGCACACACAAACATCACACACACACACACACCACACACACACACATACACACGTACACACACTACATACACACACGCGAGCACACATACATACATACATACATACATACATACATGCACATGCATACATACATACATACATACGTGCATTCATAGGTGCATACAGACACAGACACAGACTGACACACGCAACACACACATACATACATAATACATACATACATACATACTTACATACACGTACAAGCACGCATGCATTGTATCACTCTCTATTTAGAGAAGGACAGAGAGAGAGAGAGAAGGACAGAGAGAGAAAGAGAGAGAGAAGGAGAGACAGACAGACAAACAGACTGTCAGACAGACACATAGACAGACAGTCAGACACAGACAGAAACAGTGATGTAGCAGTACCTCCCATTCAGAAGAAATCCATGCTGACGACACAAGCCATGCTGACACTGACTTTCATCCTCCCGACCTTCACACTCCAACACCAGGTTACACCATACGTGAGGTTTGAACCTCCACCACCCAGACCCTGTGCAGTTCCATCGGCCACTGCCTACTTGGTAGGTTTGCTGCTTTTCTGAAAATAGATATTTAAAGGAAATGGTAAGGAAGACTGTTTAGTTCAGTTGGTCAGAGGGTCGTGTTGACAATAAAAAGGCCGGGGGGTTGAATCTCATGTGGTCCACATGATTTATCTGAAATGGCTGAATGGTTAACTTAAGGCACAAAGTAGGCAGACACAAAGCAAATGAAGCTTTTGTCATCTATAGGATTTTTTCCGCTGTTCCTGCTGCTTTTGTTCGTTTGTTTGCTTGCGTGTTTGCTTACTTATTTGTTTCTTTATTTTCTTTGTGTTGATGTTGATCTTTTTGATGGTGATATATTTTCTCGGCTCCAAGATCAGAATGATGCGTTCCCTGGTCATGTCAATATTTTTGTATGCATGCGAAACATGGACCATAACAGCAGGAAGAAGAATACAGGCAATGGAGATGAGATGCTTCCGCAAACTCCTTGGTATGTCGTACACAGATCATATAACCAATAAGAAAGTGAAAACCCGAATCGAAAACGCCATCGGGCCGTATGAAGACCTCCTGACTTCAGTGATAAGACGCAAACTGAGATGGTACGGGCACGTCAAATGATTATCTGGACTGGCCAAGACCGTCTTGCAGGGAACAGTACAGGGAGGGAGACGAAGAGGCAGACAGAGAAAAAGATGGGAAGACAATATCAGAGAGTGGACTGACCTTGAATGGAACATCATTCTGCGGAAAGCTGAGGACCGTGAGGAGTGGAGGAAAATCTTCAGTGGTGCCCCAACGGTCAACCAGACTACGGGGATGATGATGATGATGATGATGGATGATGATGATGATGATGATGATGATGATGATATTTTCTCTGTGTTGACATTGATGTTTTTGATGGTGAAATTGGTACTGATGAGGTTGGCCAGTACAGTGCATTTTGTTTTTCTTTGTTTCCGTATTTTGTTTGAAGAGAGAGAGAGAGTGAGAGAGAGAGAGAGAGAGAGAGAGAGAGAGTATGTGTGTGTGTCTGTGTGTGTGTCTGTGTCTGTGTGTGAGTGAGTGTGTGTGTGTGTGTGTGTGTGTCTGTGTGTGTGTGTGCGCGCGTGTGTGTGTGCATAAGCGTGTGAATGGTTATAAAAGAGCACCACACCGCATAATAGTCGACCAACGTTAATAAACAAACAAACCACATAATGACCAATGAACGACGTGCCAGTGATTTACACTGACGATACACAACACTCCAATAAATAATTAGAATAATTGACACTGAACATAATTAGTAGCATCAGTAAACAATATGTTAAGTGAACAACAACCTGAGTGAACACACCAGCCAGTGAACAACAGCAGTCTGAAATGAACATACCTCGTGATATGTGAACACCAGTCTAAATCCGTTCTGTTCGGAAGGTGTACCTCTCAAAGATAGATCTCCTGTCGTGACATGCAGCCGTAGATTGTTTTCTGATACCACTGGGTCCGGCATAGTGGTCCCACACACGTTAAACACCTCACGCAGTTGACCACACAACGGTTTGTTCCTACCCCTATCGACATAGCTCTTGTTTAGCATTTTGGATTTGTCTTTCCCAAAGTCGTCCTTGAGGAAATCCACTTCAGTAGATCTGTTGACAGTCACATAAGTGACGGAAATGCCGGTGGAAATGATTTCCACAGGAATGAGGCAAATGGTGGTCGTGTTGTCTCCAGTCCTTTGTCTGTCGTGTGTGTGGTGTTGCTGTTCTTCCAACAGGATGAGAGAGCTGTGGGCCATACAGCTAGTGTACTCGGTCATGGGCAAACTGATATGGGGCACACTGACCATGATGGCGTGGTTACTGGGCACGGTGATGAGAATCCAGTTGCTGTAGCCTAGCTTCACTTTCACATCTTTCTCTGGATTGTAGCCTCGTGGCTGAACGTATCCTGGTGATAAAGATCAACTCAAGTAAGACAGGGGTTGCAGTGTTTAAAACAATGAAATAACAACTGCGACTGAATCCTATAAATCCTACCAATATTATTGTGGGATGTTCCAGCCCCAGTTGCCTTTTACGCAGAGTTTCGTGTGTCGTGGACTCACTCGACAGTCTGGGATCACACACTCGACTATCGCCTATTTCATGGATGCATCGTTAACTCTGCACACATCTAAACACATATACAAATGAGTATATATCAACAATCTACCACACATCCTTTTTGTCATTAATATTTACTTACATGAAGACAGTTTGTACTGATCATCATCATCATCAGATGCCCTGCCGCATGGCGTTGGCGACCATGGACTTCCAACCATCTCTATCTCTCGTTGCCCCCAGCATCCCCCCACCCTCTCATCCCCAGCCACTCTGCAAGTCCGTCCAGCATTCTCTCCCTGGGTCTACCCGGTGCTCTCTTTCCCTCAGTTTTCCCGTTGTGACCAAGTGCTCCAAACCCCCCTTCCTCATAAAATTGCCTATAAATTTTGCTTGTCTTTTGCTAATCTTCCTTATGAGTGATCTACTTGTGTCTGTCTCCATCAAGACTGTCTCGTTTGTTTTCTTTGCTGTCCATGGAACCCTCAACATTCTTCTGAGAAACCACATCTTGGCTGCCTTGATCCTGCTCTGGCTTTGTTTGCTGACTGTCCACGCCTCACATCCGTACAGCAGTATTGGTTCTATATAACATTCAAGGACTCTCTCTCTGTGATGTTAATTGATAAGCATTTGTTGGTAAGAATGCTTGTCATCTTCTTGAATGCTGTTTTGGCTTGGCCGATTCTGCCAGCTATTTCCGATGTGCATCTGCCATCTGATGAAATGACCATTCCCAGGTATTTGAACTTATTAACCAGTGTCAAGGTTGTGCCATTTGCTGTTATTTTGCATGAGGGGATTTCATGTTTTTTACTGATCACCATGACTTCAGTCTTCCTGCTGTTTAGTTCCAACCCTTACCTTTGCTTCCTATTTCTAGTATATTCACAAGATTTAGTTTGTACTGATAGAGGATCAATTCCGATATCAATGGTAGGTCAGTCTCTAAATGTGACTTGAAGTGGTAAATGGTAAACAAATCCACCAGATCAGATGATAGTGAGTTCCCAACATATGGCACAATGAAACTAACAGCACATTCTCCAGCTGACTTAAGACTGCGTTTTGGCAACATCACAAATTTTAAGTTTCAAGAATGACAGGTGGATGATACGTGAAATATCAAAAACGACCTGGAAGATAAGGTGTTAAGGATTTGTACGATTGCATTTCTTTTTCCTGGCTGCAAGATTTAATTGGTAGCTAATGGAGTTCTTCACGTAACGATGTTTTCACCTTTGTTTGTTTTTTTCATGATTAGATGTACTGCACTATTCTGAAACATCGATAATCAAAACTAAACTCTTCCTCTGCTGTTAAGCCAATATGTACAGAATTGCAGTATCCTTATTGTGAATTTATCGTAAAAGACATATCATTTACGTGATGTTTTAGATAGATCTTCATCATCATCATCAGGTGCCCTGCCGCATGGCGCTGGTGATCATGGACTTCCATCTCTCTCTATCTCTCGTTGCCCCTAGCATCTCTCCCACCCCCCTCGTCCCCAGCCACTCTGCAAGTCCGTCCAGTATTTTCTCCCTCGGTCTACCCGGTGTTCTCTTTCCCTCCAGCTTTCCCGTTGTGACCAAGTGCTCCAAATCCCCCTTCCTCATAAAATGGCCTATAAATGTTGCCTGCCTTTTCCTAATCTTCCTTATGAGTGATCTACTTGTGTCTGCCTCCATCAAGACTGTCTCATTTGTTTTCTTTGCTGTCCATGGAACTCTCAACATTCTTCTTAGAAACTACATCTCGGCTGCCTCAATCTTGTTCTCGCTTTGTTTGTTGACTGTCCACGCCTCACATCCGTACAACAGTATTGGGAACAATCAACAACAATATTTACAACATCATCTCAGAGGGCAATTTCACAACATCCTCAGAGGACAAGTCTCCCACAACATCCCTATGAAATGCACGTATTATACTGCCGGTAACTAGACATTTTCTCTGAAGCTAATATACACCACTGTGGCAATCATAGTCATACATTTCGTGCAATCTAACCAGAGCCTTGTTTACGAAACAACAAAAACTACAAATGTGAGCAAAGGATTCAACGAAAACTTACCAGAAAAAGAGGAGACGTGATGAACATACAGATCCATTCCACTGGTCAACACTTCCCACTCGTTTCGTCTAGGCACTTCTTGGACGGTAAAAGACACGTGATATGACGTTGCTGGCACGTGCACAACGTGCAGTCTCACATAGAGCGTGCTGTACTCGGTCACGTAGCCAGAAGATGTCACGTAACCAGGGGATACCGGATCTTCTGGCAACTCGCAGCCTGTCCAACGGGTACAACTCCACCACTTGATGGACAGACCACTGAAATAATCACCAAGTGTCTTATAGTCGTGCAAAGACACATAATTCGTCCTGCTGCAAGTCTGTTGGCCCAAGCGGACGGTAAGTACTCCCCTCTCGGAAATTCCTGTGATCTTCAGCCAGCAAACGTGATGCTGACCATTGTATGACTGGAACCTGTTATGTCCACTGTCTAAGTAATTGTGTGTAATGTCCGTGTAGTTGTGTTGCGTGTCAGTGACATTGTGTCCAGTGTGTGTGTAGTTGATGGTGGCTGTTGGACCAGTAACATTGATGATCAGACTGTGGGGATGAGGGAGGAAGCACTGGGACATATTCTGTACGTTGATTGTGTCAGGATTGTTTCCTTTGTTCCCTTCATGGTTTTGTTCTGAAAGTCAAAGTCCTATCTTGAAGTGTTGGGGTTTTTTTTGTTTGTTTTGTTTTTTTGTTTGTTTTTGTTTTGATGTTGGCACACTATAGGAAAAGAAATTCATAAACACTTAAATACATACCTCCACTCATTTCTTCTCTCTGTGCACACCAATCTCTCTCTCTCTGACTGTCTCTCTCTCTCTCACTCTCACTCTCTCTCTCTCTCTCTCTTATATATATATATATATATATGTATATATATACATATATATGTATAGATATATACATGTATATATATATATATATATATATATATATATGATATATATGTAATTATATATAAATGCACATAAAACACTGATAATTGTTTTGAAGAAGTTTGGCTCTTTGTGTTTGGAAATAAAACAGGAATCACCGAAGAGATGAAAGTATGGCTACGCAGCGATTTGGGGCATAGCTAGAGTAACCACTTAGATTTGAGTGTACTCCTTTTTTTGTACAGTAGATTTAAATCATTGTTAGTAACAGCAAAGTATGTATAGGTGTTGTATGTAGAAGCTTACAAATTTAGGATGGGCACGTCCCAGTGAAAGGTTCATAGATACAGCTTTACATGAACAACTGAAAACATTTTCTGTTCAGTCTGACCAAATACACAAGAAAACGATATAATTTTATGTTCAGGTAACCATTGCATAATAAAATAAGACAACCCTGTATTTCTGTTACGTTTGTAAACGATGGTTTAGAAGAAATGCTCGTTTGTACACTGACCAACGACATCACAGTAACAATAGTCAGTATTGGGAAATTTCTCTTCCTTGCCTTCAAGATGCGAGAAAGCGTAATTGCAAATGTAGTGACATGAAGTATATACGTGGAATGTCTCTATCTTCAAGAGCTGACGATCGTATGCAAAATTTCACACACCAATTTAACTACCTGCTGAATAGAGCTGTTGGTCTATATTCACTAAAATCCCAAGTTCTGATCTCTCTCTCTCTCTCTCTCTCTCTCTCTCTCTCTCTCTCTCTCTCTCTCTCTCTCTCTCTCTTCATCTTACTCTCTCTCTCTCTCATGCACACACACACACACACACACACACACACACACACACACACACACACACATGCATACATGTACAATGTATTCAATCAAAAATACATGCACTGTATCCATTCAAAAAATCACACAATGTATCTAATTAAATATACTGGTGATGATCATTATAGGTATCTTCATCATCATCATCATCAGACAGGTCTGTCATGATTCAGTCAACAGACACTTCAAGATTTCTTCTTCACGTCTCTGTCTTCTCTTCTCCAACACCACGTTCATGGTGTACAGGAAAGGGTTCACAGCCGAGTTGAGTGGCATCACTAAGGTTGCCATGGCCACGTTGACCTCAGTGGGCAGTGACGTACCAGTGGCCATCAGAAGTCCCAACAGACCAACAGGGAACCAGCAGAGAAAGTCTGTGGCTGCCACAGTGATCAGATGGCGTGCTATGTTCAGGTCTTGTCGCTTTCTGTTGGAGTCAGCAGACGTCATGGTGTTGGTCCTGACTGCCATATAGATGGCTGTTTGTCCCGCTGCTATGGCCAGAAACAGGATCATGTTGAAGGCGATCATGATGGCGAAGGTGTAGTGATGACCAGGGACAGTGTTGCTGCTGGTGGGCAGGGGCACACAGATCCCTGTCTGCCCATAAAAATTCCAGTGGGAATGTTTTGGAAGGAAGGGAACACTGACCAGTGTTACAGCCAATATCCAGTGGACACAGCATGCCAGCTGAGCAGACCTAGATTGGAAATGGACGTGGCTGAAGGGAAAACGTATGACAAGAAATCTGTCCAGGGTGATGAGACAGATGATGAAAGCTGACATTTCATTGGACAGGAGAGCTAGGAAGCCAGCTAGTTGACACACAGCACTGTGTCTCCATTGGTTGTCTTGCCACAGGTAAGTGTTGTGATACAACCTGTCTGCCACACCCACAATGATCAGGTACACGCCCATCACACCATCAGACACACACAGGTGTGTGACAAACACGCTGTAGCCAGATCCTTTACCTGACTTCTGACTGCTTCTCCTCATCACCAGACTGCTGACATTGCCCAGAATGGCCAGTGTGGCAAAGACTGCCAGAAACACGCGGTACACGTTAGAACCAAGAAGATTATTGCATGAGGAGATTTCATTGTTAGGAGCATGACAGTTTTGTTGATTAAAACCTGTTGGTAGGACTTGAGAACAACAAAGTTTATAATTATCGCTGTATACCTGCCTTAGCCTATCCAGTTTCTGGAACAAGTCAGGGGGAAAATCAACCACAGCACATCCCCGGAAATCAACAACTTGTAAAGAGGACAGGGAGTCCTTGTTTGCTCTGATCACACGCTCTATACCACTTTGGGACAAGTTCAGATACTGCAGATTATGAAAACTGTCAAACACACCAACATCTATCGAAACCATCGAAATCTCAGACAGATCTATTTTTCTTAACGAATAGGACGATATTGACTTTGTTAATTGTTTTGAAAATAATGACACAATAGGATTACGTGACAATCGCAGATCTCTCAAATTTTGTACACGCTTTAAATCTGCGGTGTGAATCATTGTGATCAAATTCATGCTCAGATCAAGAGTGCATAGATTTGGAAATGATATATTATTGATATGCACAATGTGACATTGAACCACATTGAGTGAGACTAGCATGGTTAAGTGAGATAACTGCCATAAGACAACGTCAGTACCACTCATGTCCAAAGCTCGGATACGATCAGGAAAACGGACAAGAGCAGAGATGTTGCTGCATCTGAAGGCCAGACCCAGACAGAGACAGTGGTGAGGACAGGGCAGATGACACAGCAGTTCATCATCATGCTGTGGACAGTGAATGATGCCATCACACACGTGGTCAGGATGCAGGCAGACTGCAGTACTCCGACACCTGTAATAACCAGGACAGTGTGGGTCCTCACAGCTCTCTTCATCCTCCTGGCCTGGACAGTCGTACACCTGGTTACAGCGAACATACACAGGAAGACAGTATCCATTGTCTGGACACTGGAAATGGGTTTCTGGGCATGTCCATTGTGTGATGTTGGTGTCAGTGACGTTGTTTAAATAGGGTTGTGCTGCAGTCACATTGTCCATGAAGTAGCTACCTTGGCCATCAAAATGGATGACAGCTGGATGTGGGAGAATGACCTTTTGGAAAATGTCGTCCATCGATGGCCAGATACAGTCCTCCTCGTCACTGCCATCACTGCACCACTCCTGGCCGTTACACTGCTCTGCTTCTGGATAACACTGTTATGTCACACACACGCACACACACACACACACACACACACACACACACACACACACACACACACACACACACACACACACACACACACACCCCACATACAGCACTGAGTCCAGACAACTACAAACAAACAAATGAACAAAGAAACAAAAGCTTCAGTACAGTAAAAAAATCTCTTAACACATTCTAAAAGAATGTACAGCTGCTTAGAAGACACTGAATTATTGACAAAAGACCAAAATGTATCACAAAGATACAAAATAAACCACTGACCGTATCTTTATTCTAAACGAAGATGACATGGCAAACAAAAGCTGAAAAAAGGCAGATTATACAGTTGTTTTGTTGATTTCCAGACATTTTTTGGAAAATGTGTTGCGTGAAGCTTTCATGCTGAAGTTGTGCACGAAGGGAACACAAGGCGACTGTTTCAAAGGAACTAAATCTATGCATTACATTTCTACCAACCTAGCTTTAAAAGGACAAAGTCCGACGTTTTTTTTTATATTTTTAGCTATTTATCAAAAGAAAGCATTATTTCACTACATATGATCGAATCTAATAAGACACAAATCCCACATCTAGACCACGCTGATGGCCAGCGATTCTCTCAACAAATGAAACAGTTGTAAAGTACACTGGGAAAACTTGCAAATAATGGTGGTTGCATATTCACCAAGAAAAAAATGCGGTAATCTTCACTAAAACATACCCGCAAATACATTTCTCATACCACACAAACCAAAGTCTAACTAGGAGGTTTATTTAAGGTAACGTTACAAACAAAACCAGAACAAGATTGAGGCAGCCGAAATGTGGTTTCTAAGAAGAATGTTGAGAGTTCCATGGACACCAAAGAAAACAAACGAGACAGTCTTGATGGAGGCAGACACAAGTAGATGACTCATGAGGAAGATTAGGAAAAGACAGGCAACATTTATAGGTCATTTTAAGAGGAAGGGGGATTTGGAGCACCTGGTTACAACGGGAAAGCTAGAGGGAAAGAGAGCACCGGGTAGACCGAGGGAGAAAATACTGGACGGACTTGCAGAGTGGCTGGGGACGAGTGGGATGGGAGAGATGCTAGGGGCAACGAGAGATAGAGACAGATGGAAGTCCATGAGCGCCAACGCCATGTGGCAGGGCACCTGATGATGATGGACGTTACATATTTGACTCTTAAAGAGAGATGAAGTGATACGTAAAAAAATTAATGCACATGTTCAAAACAAATTCAGTGCTCTGGAAGACGTTGGTGACAGTGAGGAACAATGGACAAAGTTGAGAAATTCGATAAATGAAGCTTATGAAGAAATCCCTAAGGCACATTGAAAATCAAAAAAGAACGGGATGACTAATGAAATTTTGGGCTTGATGGAGGAAAAGAGGAGGGTAAAGAGAAACGAGGAGACATACAGGAAGATAAACAAAGAAATCAGAAATAGGTGCAATGAAGCTAAGGAAGCTTGGCTGAACACAAAATGCAAAGAAATAGAAGACCGACACAAAATGGATCCTCAGGGTATATACAGACGAATTGAAGAAATTGTCCACAGGAAAAATACATGCACATCAGCTGGTTGCTTAAAATCGAAAGATGCCACGCTTATCATGGAAAAAGACAAAATATTGGACAGATGGGGAGAGTACATTAAAGACCATTTTGAGGACGACAGAAACGAAGAACACATTATAAAAAAGAACTTTGAAGGACCACCCATAATCGCCAACACCATGCGGCAGGGCACCTGATGATGATGATGATGATGAACGTTACGTATGCCAAGAACATTAAGCAAGGACGACAACTTGTGGATGTCTCTTCCCAGGTGTCCACATTGATATCGGCAACATTTAGGCCAAGTTTGCAAACATCCCTGCACCACAACGGTAAGTGCCCTGTAGGCTGGCATCCTGCAACGAGCTCTCCATTCAGAGTGACGTTTGGAGTGCTGCCATCCTGAGTGCTATGGACATGGCCAGACCAGAGTTGTCGTCCTTGTGTAAAGAGGGCATACCTGCTTGGCATGTTGGCCTGATCCAAGATGTTCCTGTTTGAGACGTTGCCTCTCTAGGAAACACCAAGGATCCGGCAAAAGCATCGCAGGTAGAAGTTATTGAGACGGTGCTCTTGGTGCACGATAGGTTGTCCATCTGTCACTGCCATAGAGAAGGGGGCACGCAGCATGCAGGCGCTCTGTGCACACCAGTCCTGGTGGTTGTGGTGAGCTTGGTCATTTTCCACATTCTTTTGGACAGCTTGGCCATGGCACCAACAATTTTCCAAATCCGTATACTGAGCTCTGAGTTGATGGACATTGTCCATCCTAAATAGGTGAGTTCATTTACCACTTTGAGAGTGTAGCCACTGATGTTGATGCTGGGGTCTTTGCTGTAGTTCTGCCCCATGATCTCTGTCTTCTTCAGATTGATTATTGGGTCAGATCAGTTTTGTATTTTTGTTTCTTTTTTGTTTGTTTTGATTGAAATATTTTGGTCCATGCAGGCTTGTGGAAGGTATTTTAGTAAGAGAAAGAGAACTCCATGATGCTGGTACTAAAATGGTCAACTTAGTTGTAATATTTGTTAAATTGAAAAAAAAAATTATTCGCACCACGTTGTCAACCGGACTTTTGAAAAAAAAAGGCTTTCAGCTTAGAACATTTACCCTAGGAAAATTAAGTACCATTATCACTATCATTGCCAGAAATAGGCATGCTGTTTGCACATGACACCACGTCCAGATCTGCTAACACATCAAGTTTGCTCATGCTTCATGCAAAATTATATAATCTTTTAATGTAAACATAGTAATACCACATCAAACATTAATCCATTCAAGGGGAGATTTACAAGTTGTTTGTGATACTGGAAAAACATGCATCATTTGGAATACAAGTCATTTAAACAATTCACGAATGAGGGATTTTCTTACAAAGGATCGGAACTTTGAAGACGGTGATGATAAGATGTGAAACTATGTGATGTTCGTGCCTTTTTTCTCTTTAACAGAGGTGTTCAGATATTTGAAGTTTTTGATTTATTGATGTTTATTTACTTTTTTATTTATTCATTTTAGTTTATTTATTTTGATTTACTTGTTTATTTATCTTTTGTTTGCTTATTGATTGATTTATTATTGATTATTTATTTTTTCATTTATTCATTAACTTATTCATTATTTTTTTCTTTGCGACTAAGTGTATCTATGATGTATGGTGAAAGAATGCACCTTGATTTGATTCATACATCAAGATGTAATCCCAAAGGGATATTATTGCTAATATCGTTTGCAACAGTGAAATAATCACTCCATAGGACAGAAATAGACAGATGTTAGAAAGCGATATGACGTGGACCTTTATTGAAAGGTGTGACAAATAACGATTATCGTATGATGCTGGTAGGAATTGCCGTGGGATCTACACCCTCAGACAGGAGGATTATCACTTGTGGTATGCCAAGGCTGTCACTGTCCTCCACTAACATCCGTCTGTGTGACAGAACTAATCGTTTCCATTCTATAGTTTAATTGTTTTCATAAAAAAAAAGATGTGACATATCTGGTGGCACTGACAGTATCCTTCACACTCAGACAGAAAATGTAACTTTCAGGGTATAGAAACTAGTTGCCGTGGTGTTATGGTTAGCGCAACAGACTGCCGACTTGAAGGTTGTGGTTTCGAATCCCCATAGGTCCCTTCCAAAATCATTGTGGGATTTTTAGGCTCTAACCGGCTCCTAGCCAGAATTGGGCGTGCTATGGGCTCAATGGGAAGACTAGGACCACACAGTCGAGTCTCATCCACTTCACTGATGCGTCATGAGGGTGTTGCTCAAATCTTCTGACTAGCACCGCATGTGTCTGTATCTCTCTGGCCTGGTCGGCACCAGGATGTATTATGATAGTAAGCGTAGAGTACAGCCCTGTCACGCAGTCTCAATCTTAGATGGAAGTCCATGGCGTCATGATTATCATCCTCATTGACATTGCATTGTTGGAAAACTGTTCCAGCTTCTGTGGCCAGTGAGGTGGCGTAGAAAACTGGACGCAAAAAAAAAAAAAGGTGAGTACGCATGTAACCTCCTTGAGTGCAATGATCA